>JANAVB010004800.1:32686880-32709380 GCA_029216955.1 Iris pallida | reverse complement strand
CGAAAAACTTCATCAAATATAGAAGAAGTACAAATATTTTCAGGATTACATGGGATCATTAAGCACTTGTAACGAGGTATTAATATATTTCTGTTTAAATATTAATCCTAATTTTTTGAAAATTTACTAATTTATTTTACCTAATTAATCCTGATTCAGATATATACCCATTCATTTGGACGGACACTATACTCTTGCAAGAGTTCTGGTTTAAAAAAAGGACTGTTGAAATTTGGGACTCACTTGCATCTAAAGATGATCATTCAACAAAACAGTCATAAAAGAAATAGTAAGCTCATATTCATCAATTTTTATGAATTGGGTACAAGATACGCGGTATACTAACAATATTGTATTCTGGTAATTATAGCTTTCAAATTTGCATCTCTTTCTCGAAGAAGAGATTTTGAAGTTGAGAGATGCTTGGTTCAGCTTTTCTACTTTTGCAATAAAACGTCCTTCTTATGTTCCCCGCCAAGGCAATTCTGTTGATTGTGGGATTTTTGTAATTGCATTCATGAAAGACAGTAGTCTAGACTACTGTTCTCGCAATGTAAGTCTGAAAATATCGTCAAAAACTTACACTTTTTAGAGCAATATTTTTGATGTTATGTTTGTTATATGCAGTTTTGTTGCGGGAATGGAAAGACGCAAAGCTGCTGAATGGATTACAACTTCAGAGCACAATGAAGAGCTAAAGAAGTCCAATCTAAAATGATTGAATATGGAAGACGATAATTTTTTTTCTTTTTCTTTATATCTAATGTATGGAAACCCCTAATGTATTATGTTCATTTGTTTTGTTGAGTTGTAATGACATTTTTTCCAAACGGCTTCGATTCTTTTTTATTAAGCAGAATCATTTTTGCCCTTCAAATTAATATAATTAAGCAGAAAGGAGTCTTTTGTCCTTCCATCAAATGACATTTTTGCCCTTCTAATTAATTCAAAATACCCCAACCCTTTTATTACAAAAAAAAACCGTTTCGATTCTTCCTCTTCTTCTATACTCCACTATGTACTCAAACCTAGGTCATTCTCCTCCAAAATCTTCAAAACTTCCTCCCATTCGCAATCTTCACACCATGTCAGCATCAGCGGCAGAATCATCACCGACAGCATCACCAATTAGAGAAGATGCACCAGTTACAGAAAATCCAAAAGCGATAGACGGAGAACAATCAAAACTCTATTCTAAGAAAGTTCAGCAAAAGAAAAAGGAAAAGTTGCTAAAAAAAAAATTGCAAGAAGAAGTGCAACAGAAGGTATAACTTTGATTTTATGTTCGCAAATTCTGTATATATTACAAGGAAAATGACATTCTCCTCATAAAATGCATTTGAATGTTAAATTCTATTCGCCGTTTAATTTGGAATGGAGAATGGAATTCTCCGTCTAACTTGAAACGGAGATAACATTCTCAGTGTTAAAACGCATTAGAATGTTCATTCTCCGTTTTATTTTAAACGGAGAATGACACTCTCCGTGTCATTTGAAACGGAGAATGACATTCTCCGTGTTAGTTTACACGAAGAATGCCGTTTCCAGTGTTAAAACCCATAAGAATGGCCATTGTTTGTTTTGTAGAAAAATCTGTCAGAAATAAGGATTCAGACTTTTCCGTACTACCTTCAAGCAATGCTAAATCTTATGGAGGAGGTCAATCAAGATGTTGGCCGTTTACCTGAGCCAGTTATTGGTTCCTTGAAGAATACCGGTTTCTGGAATTTTGTCAAGATTTTCTACCAAAACAGTCCACGTCTCCGATGTGGCCAAGGTAACGGAAGGGCTTGAGAATTTAATTGCATGTTACACAGAAGAAGATGATGGCGTCAGGTGCTTTGAATTGAGCACCACTGTTAAAATTGCGCCAAGCGTCGACGATATGGCAGTCATATTCGGTCTACCGCTGAAAAGAAAGCGATGATGTTTCTTACAGAAGATTGATAATGGAAAAACAACAGCAGCCCACACCACCAGCATCATTGAGCCTATGTAGAGATCACTTCACAAGATTGCTGGCTAATACTAAGGGCAAACACTCAGAAGTCACGAATAAGGAAGTGAGAGACAAGTTCTTTGAATTGTTACGACGACTTCGTGGAGGAGATAGCGCTATTAATCCAGATGATTTGGCTAAGCTAATAATCTTCCACTTGTGCCAAACAGTATTCTTCACAAAGTCTGGCGGTTCAAATTTGCCGTACAGATTCTTGGCCTTGGTAGACAGTGTGGACGTCATCAACAGTATATGCTGGCCAAGGTTAATCCTGGCATATATAATGGATAGCATAAAGAGGATAGAAACAAAACTGAATAGGGGTTACTCAATAGTTTTCCACAAATTGGAAGGTTGCACAATATACTTCCTCTATTGGTTTGCAGAATATAGTAAATTTGTGGAAAGGAAGTTCGCCCCAATTCCTGATTACCCAAAATTTTTCATATGGAATGGGTACGAAATCTCAAACTTCCTCAAGGCCGAATATCACAACAAAATGAGATCGAAGAAGATATTGGAAGATCTGGTTATACCTATTGGGGAAGAAGAAGGGCAAAAAGAAGATGAGCCACCTATAAGAAGTTGAAAAAGAGGGAGAGGATGAACACCAAGAAGCAGGTGGGGATAATTTTGATGAACAACGGATACCACAGCATCATGAAATGGGCGCTATAATGGACGACTCAGCAAAGAAATTGGAGGATTTGAGAAGACATCATTCTGATATTCTTCCGCAGAATGAAGAACTCAAAGAAAAGTTAAAAGAGATGGAGGCACAAGGAGCGCAGTTACGTGCAGCCAACCTTGAGAATGCCATACTCAAAGAAAACTGAAAGAGCTCGAGGCAGAAGAAGCGCAACAACGTGCATTCAACGTTGTGATGGAGGGCTCTGTGCATGAACTGGAGGATTTGAGAAAGCAGAATTCTGTTCTTATTGCAGAGGTACATACACAAGGTAAAATCTTTTATATTTCAAATTTCTATTCTCCGTATTATATTACACGGAAAATGTCATTCTCCGTGTTAGACTCACATCATACATTTCATTGTTGTTTGTTTTATTTCAGAGCGAACAACCGAGCAACTCAGAGGAACAAATAAAAGGCTCATTGAGGAGAAAATGGAGCTTCAAATAAAGTTAAATCGTTCAATATTGAAGCCACTGAAAAGGATGGGAAAATCGTTAACCTCGAAGCCATGGTTGTAGCATTGCAACGTCAGAAGATTAACAGCTGCTGAACTTGCTGCTCCAAAAGAAGCCAAAAGAAGAGGAGGATCGGGAGAAAAGAGTTCAGAAAACCATCACGCCATTAGGCGTTGAAGATGTTACTCCCTTAGAAAGAATACAGTTGGAGAGGCTAATAAAAAGCGAAAGATCAATGCCGCTCCGAAATCCCGAGGAGACGCCAAAATGGCTGAACTAAATAAGAACCGTGTCATACTAAGGGAATGCGATGAACTCTTACTTTGGAAAGGTGTAGATGAAGAGCTGAAGAAGCAATACATCGACATCGTAATTCCCAAAAAAAGTTTCCAGAGTATGTATCAGAACCCTTTTTTTTCTTTTGTTTTCTAGAATATTTTTATAATTATGTGAGAATCTATCTTTATTAATTTAATCTAAACTAAATTTAGTGCAGTAATATTGTATACTTATTTTCGTCGGAAGAGGGTGAAAATGGAGTCACAGTCGAGCTGTCGGCAATAGACCTGCAAGACATACTCAACTATAAAGACATGGAGGCTGACATACTGAACCTAATAATAATGAAGCTAAGAGAAATTCAAGCCATTAAAAGAAGGTGTCCCCCGTCTAGTTCAAAGGACGTGCCATTGATCCAGAAGCAAAAGTCGGCGCCCCAATCACATAAGTGGTCTGCATTCATGATGGCCCACACATTGGTAAGAATTCAAACAGAAAAATCCATATTCATGTGTACACCGATGAAAATGACAGAAAAAATTACTCATGATATTGGTTTTGTTTTTGGAAAACAGACCATCGTTGAACGTGCCAATAAACCAGAAAAAGCAAGCCGGCGCCTTTCAAGACATCCAAACAGATGTAGTAGACTTCGTCATGGGTTTGGAGGACGACATAGAGTTGCTATTCATCCCACTCTTTAATTCATCCATAAAAGACTATAATATGCTCACATTCAACTTTATCTCCTACGACTGGACATACTACAACTCCTTGAGGCAAAAAACGTACGAAAAGTGCAAGGTAGATGCAGAATTAATGAAGAACACTTTAGATCCTATCGTCAGAGAAAAGTTGATAGGATGAGGGAGAGATGCCCGGCGAAGATGAGTATGAGAGTAAAGTGCTGAATTGTTCTCCAAATTGCCCACAACAACTGGCACCCAACTGCCTCTTGTACACGGCGTATTATTGAATATATTGACGACTACTCCCTTCGAAATACCGGAAGAAAATGACGATGAAACTCACCAGAAGATTACAAAGATGAGGTTGGTATGGGCTAAGAAGTTGCTTAAAGCAAATATGTACACGAACCAAGCAATGACATTGTAAAACAACAATGTAATTATGTAATTGGGCAAGAAACTTCTGTCTTTTATAAGCTCTGCTTTTAATAAAATTATTTTTGAATTACATTTACATTGTCAAAACCAAGAAAGTTTGAGGATTCTATTCTCCGTTTATCTTGAAACGGAGAATAACTTTCTCGTTTAAATTAAATCGTTTGAGGATTCTATTCACCGTTTATTTCGGAACGGATAATAACATTCTCCGTCTGTCTTGAAACGAAGAATAACATTCCCAGTGGTAAACACATTAAAATGTTCATTCTCCGTTTTTTTTAAACGGATGACGTTCTCCGTATCTTTTGAAACGGAGAATGTTATTCTCCGTTTAGTTTGAAAAGGAGAATGAAGATGAGCTTGATGAGAATATAACGAGGTTGGTATGGGCTAAGAAGACTACAATGATGAGGTTGGTATGGGCTAATAATTAGATTTCAAGAGAACTTCTGTCTTTTATAATGTCTGCTCTGCTCTGTCTTTTATAATAAAATCATTTTTGAGTTACATTTACATTGTGAAAACCACGAAAAGTTTGACTTTTTGAGTTATATTTACATTATGAAAGTCTGAAATACTACATAAAATCCTACTATAAAAAAAATTGAATGTGAGCTGCGTGCGGCATCGCAGAGCAATAGAACTCCTTAGGCAAAAGAATTCCTTGAGGCAAATCACTTCATCGTGCATCGTCAGAGCAATGGAACTCCCTGAACAAAGAACTCCATATAGTCAGAGCAATGGAACTCCATGAACAAAGGAACTCCGTGCATAGTCAGAGCGAATCAAAGTGCGAGCGCTTCGATAGAGTGTGGGTTGGCAATAAATTCAAACCCAGGCACATCTCAGTCTTCTGAAGGACTTCACCACCAAAGCTTCTTCAACCAAAACCCTGCGGCTCTTCCAGTAACCAACAGAAAAGAGTCTTGCCAAGGTGGGGGATCGGTAGAGTGCATCTCCAGGATGAAGAAGGATGCCTTTGCAAGGTGCTCTGCCTCAAGGAATTCCTTTGCAAGGTCCTTTGCTCTCAAGGAATTCCTTTGCTTCTGTTTCTGTACCTCAAGGAATTCATCTTGCTCTTGCTCTGACGATGCACGATGAAGTGATTTGCCTCAAGGAGTCATCCAAAGGTTCCTATGCTCTGATGAAACATGAAGTGATTTGCCTCAAGGAATTCAATTGAAAGCTTCGACTGTAAAGGAGGAGTGTTGTTCTCCGTCATCTTTCAGTTCGTATCCACATGGTAGATGTTTGGATCTCGAAAGTATCAGAAAACCTGTACGAAGTGGCCTTCTGCAGAGCCAAGGAGTTCCATTGCTATGACGATGCACAATAAGTGTTGGATGACATCCAAAGGTTCCTTGAGGCAAGTCACTTCATCGTGCATCGTCAGAGCATAGGAACCGTTGGATGACTCCTTGAGGCAAGTTACTTCATCGTGCATCGTCCGAGCAAAGGAACTCACTGAGGCAAAAGAATTCCTTGAGGCAGAGCACCGTGCAAAGGCATCCTTATTCATCGTGGATATGCACTCTACCGATCTCCCACCTTGGCAAGACTCTTTCTTGAGGCAAAGGACCTACAAAGGAATTCACTTCATATTGCATTCTTTCGAGCAATGGAACGCCCTGAGGAAAAGGAATTCCTTGAGGAAAATCACTTCGTCGTGCATCATCGGACCAATAGAACACGTCGAAGAAATGAACTCCTTGCGGCAAAGGAACACCGTGCATAGTCCGAGCGAATCAACGTGCGGCGCTTTGACAGAGCGTAGAACGATAATAAATCCAAACCGAGGCACATCTCAGTCTTCTGAAGGACTTCACCACCGTGCATCGTTGGACCAATGGAACCCGTCGAACAAAGGAACTCGTTGCGGCAAAGGAACCATACATAGTCCGAGCGAATAAACGTGCGGGCGCTTCGATAGAGCGTTGGTTGGCAATAAATCCAAACCCAGACACATCTCAGTCTTCTGAAGGACTTCACCACCAAAGCTTCTTCGAACGAGAGATCGACAACCAAGAAGAAAGCGTCTTGCCAAGGCGGGGGATCGGTAGAGTCCATCTCCACAAGAAAAGCTAAGTGAGACGAGAACAAACTCTCCCTACACTACTGCCATTTATAGGCATGGAACAACTCGCACTCATGCGCCAAGTGGCAGCCACTTCGAATTCAATTCAATTAATTTCCATCAATACCAATGCATCTGCCCCTTCTCAAGTAAAGCTAGGTAAGACTAGAACAAACTCTCCCAACTACTGCCATTTATATGCCATTAATACCAATAATCTGCCCATTCGAATTCTGCCAACTTTGATACCCCCTACTTATGAAAGTTTTTTTCCAATGAGAGAAACTTTGATACAGTAGGGGGTATCAAAGTTTTGATACCCCCTATGTATGACATGTGGGCCATCTCAAAATTTGTATATATATATATATATTTACATTTTACAAAGCAGGAGGGGCCCACATGCCATACATAGGGAGTATCAAAACTTTGATACCCCCTACTGTATCAAAGTTTTTTTTTCTCAATTTTACTTAACTTTTAAATGATAGACTTTGATACAGTAGGGGGTATCAAAGTTTTGATACCCCCTATGTATGACATGTGGGCCATCTCAAAATTTATGTATATATATATGTTTTCACGTTTTACAAAGCAGGAGGGGCCCACATGTCATACATAAGGGGTATCAAAACTTTGATACAGTAGGGGGTATCAAAGTTTTGATACCCCCTATGTATGACATGTGGGCCCTCTCAAAATTTATGTGTATATATATGTGTACACATTTTATAAAGCAGGAAGGGCCCATATGTCATACATAGGGGTATCAAAACTTTGATACCCCCTACGTATCAAAGTTTTTTTTTTTAAATGGGCCCCATACATAACTTACAAAAAAAGTATAAATAAAACAAAATTTTGTTATAGTCAAGATTTGAACCAATGACCTCTTAAATACAAGTCTAGCATTGTAACCACGACACCACAATAGCATTCTCCGTGTTTTATTAAAAGGAGAATAGCATTCTCCGTTTTTAATTACACGGAGAATAGCATTTCCCTGTTAAAAAAACATTAGAATGTTCATTCTCCGTTTTAATTTGAAATGGAGAATGATATTCTCCGTTTATTTGTAACGGAGAATTATATTCTCCGTTTTGAACTGCACGGAGAATGCCGTTCCCAGTATTAAAACGATTGAGGATTCTATTCGTCGTTTAATTTGGAACGGAGAACGGCATTCTCCATTAATTCGAAATGGAGAATACGATTTCCATGTTAAAACACATTAGAATGTTCAATCTCCGTTTTAATTTGAAACAGAGATGATATTCTCCGTGTTATTTGAAACGAAGAATTATATTCTCCATTTTGAACTGCACGGAGAACATATTTTCTCCATTTTTGATATTCTCTGTTTTGAACTTGGAATTTGATATTCTCCATTTTTATCTAATTTTCTTCTCAACTTTTGCATTGGAGAACATATTTTTTATCTAATTGTCTCGTATGAATGACATCTTGCCACATAAGAAAGACATTGCCTTAAGTCAACGACGTTTCATTTTATTCCATTTGCTCTTTGTCGCTATTTCGCTTTCGTACTTTACAATTACGAAAATCGTGACCCGATTTTTTACAAACTCTACAAGTTCTAGGCTTCGGGATAGGCTGACTTTCTGTAGGCTGGCGTGATTTCCCTTGAGAAGGCCTTCCTTTTGTTGCTACCAGATTTGGCTCTTTTAAAGCTTCATGCACTCCATGAACTGCATCAGCTACCATTTGTTCTTCTTCACCAATATCGGTCACCATTTCTTTCAACTCCATCAGAAAGACGACATCAACTCCGTTACCCTCTCTTGAATTTTGTTTGATTTTTTACAATAGTGTAAACAGATTAACTTGTTCATTAACCACCATACCTTCTGCTCTCAACTGTATGGGTGGATGAATCTTCTTTCTGAGCCAGGTCCGGAGAGATAACTCTCTTTGCAATCCTTAAGCCAACGAGATTTTATCAAGTTCTTTGGAATATCTCCAATTTGTAATATCTTTATTGCTGAAAAATATGCCTACAAGGAATCCCTTTGGTCTCCATCCATAAGCATTCACAATTTATGATGTTGTCGGCCGGATCAAATGTAACCTTCCGGTTGACACTGTTTGGCGAGATATGTGAGCCCCATCTAATTTTTTTTCCTTTTTATGATTATTTAATTATCTATGTTAATTATCATTAATGAATAGTCTAGGTTCATGGTTCTCATTAAACAGATAAACCTAGGTGTAAATACAATCAAGTATTCAATAGGAAGCTGTTCCCTACAAAACCATATTGTCAGGGACCCTTGTGTAAAAATTTGAATTCAAATCCTAAGGGTACTCGAAAGAGGCCTGTACTTTTTGATCCAAACACTAAAGGGTTTAAAACAGCAAGGGATAGGTTTAAATATGATTTAAACTATTTGAACCTCCCTAGGATTCTATCTCGACCAAATCCAGGCCTATGCACAGATATGCATATATATAGGCCGATCACCCTATGTTCTCCTTTACAAACCCTAAGTGAAACTCTCGATCTTCTCTCAATAGCAGCATCAAGGAAGAACCTGTGGAATCATCCAACCTTGGAAACCACAATACCAGGTATTCTCCATGCCCTCACTCGTACATCTGGTTATACATAGTATTTAAATAATACCTAAGAGACTCTAGGTAGGGACTAGGAGTGTAGCCTGTGGTATGAGAATAGTGTTCGAAAGTACAGGGTATAGCATAGGCCATTGTCCATGAGATAATGGGAGAGTATCGGGTTATATGGATTCCTGGGTATTTAGGCAGGTCAGGAAGAGTAGGCAAGGCCTGCCTATGATTCATGGGAGATACCAACTGATGTATCCACCCCAAGGACAGCAGGTAAGTCTAAAGGCTACATCCTAGGAGAATCCTAGGCTGGAAAATCGATATAACAGAGATGAAACCTCTGGATGCTTAAGTTTTCCCCACATATAGCATCCTGGCAAGTTTTCTATCCTTAATCTGATATGGGAATTATGTTTGAAATAGTACATTACCATGGACTTGGGACCAGCGAGTAGTTCCAAGTAACTACTGGTCATGCATGATTCCAGTAATGTCAGGACAAGTCTACACCAATGGGAAGACAGGCAAATTCATGTGTTCAGGATTTCATCTGACCCTTAGTACCAGGGACCTCCACACTAATGCACGCGACCCTAGACACCATGGTGGGTATCAAGGCAAGGGGAACACCTAGTAAACTCTAGGTATTGATATCACTATTACTCTATCATCTTGGGAATTAACCTTGAGTACTGTCCTGTATGTAGATGTCTATAGGGAGTAGGTTTGACAGGACCAGACCCCTAGGTACTAAACCTGGTACTGACATTGGGTCCCCCTTATTATCTCTCAAACTTAACCTGGACATAGAAGGTGTAGGGGTACGAATCAATGTACAGATGTGGATTTCAATCGAGTGATAGGACAAGGGCGTATAGGAGTAAACTGGACTATTTTTCAAGAATTGAACCTGTTCCTACCACTCATGGAACTTCTCATCTCTGTACTGACAACAAATGAACATCATATTTGATTCAATGCACATTATACCCTTAAGTATGTGTATCGTAGATTACTGTTTATACAATATATCTTAAAGAAGTGTTCCAGAGAGTAATCGAGAACTAAAGAGAAATCAATAAGGGCTAGCTATTCCTGATGCTACAACCCAAATTTCTTACAGATATACATATCTGGTGATCACTCTTTACAGTCGAGAACAGTCCTAAAATGTCCTTCCTAGACCAATAGGTATCTAATATTCTCCAAGGACTCAGTTTTACCCTTTTGTGAAATAATGTAATGTGATAACAACATACAATTGGAGTCTTTTCTCTCTTGAAATAGATTACTCTCTGTGCAACAGCATGGTATGTACTAATAGTGCATAGGAAGGGTAGTCAAGACCAAAATAAATTTGGAGTCATGTGTTCACCATGGAGTGTTGGACTGAAAATTACATGTGCTCTTAGAGAGACAGGGTGTACAGGGTCCCTAGATTCAGGATAATCATGAATAACAGGGTAGTGTATCACCTGAAGGGTTAGATGAGACCCACCCATAACTTGGACCCAAAGAAGTATTGGTAAATGGAAAGGGGAATCGGGAAAGGGTGTTTCTTTTCTGACATCTAAACACATGAGTTTTTGACTCAGAATCCTGTCTAACTGAAACCAGGATTTCAATATAGCTGAGAACTCCTAATGAGATCCTAAAGGACTAGAACACCAGTACAAGCATCAAGCCACGTAGAAGTCAGAGGGTGGCAAGTATAGGACTAAGCTACCAGTGCACAGGGAGGGCATTGAATTAGAGGCACCTACAGTAAGCATACATGAGATATTCCCACTGGGAACTGAAACTGAAGACCATATCAACTAAATCTGAAGTTGATATAGCAGGGTAACAGTGGGGTAGTTAGTAGAGTAGTAATTCATCATAGCAGCCAGTAAAGATTCACTTTTACTAGGACAATAGAGCAAGAGACAGCAAAACCAAATAAATAAATAGATAACCTAAACCATGCTATAGGTCAATAGAATAATTGTTGTTTCACACATTCAGAATTTGTTTGTTGACCCTATTGAATTATCAAATATGTCACTTGGGCTCAGACTTGGCATTGGATCTATTACAGCAGTTCGGGACCTCAGGCGAGTACAGTTTGTTGTCTGTTTTCAATATTAAATTACACTATATCTCATCGTTTGGTCATTAATTATGTGGATTTTATTTTAGTATAAACAATGAGTCGGGAACTTGAAATACCAAAGATATGTGATCCGACCGTAGACAGTGCTTATTTTCCTGGAAGTAGACATTGTAGAGTGCTTATTTTCCTGCAAGTAGACATTGTAGACAGTGCTTATTTTCCTGCAAGTAGACATTGTAGACAGTGCTTATTTTTCTGCAAGTAGACATCGTAGACAGTGCTTATTTTTCTGCAAGTAGAATTGTAGACAGTGCTTATTTTCTGCAAGTACATTGTAGACCGTGCGGTGTAGTACCCCAGACCGATCATATCAAGGTATTTCTAACAGTCGGAAGGTATTGTTTATTTTATTTACTGTCTTTACTTTCGTCTTACTATTATTTTTAAAACTCATAATTGGTGTCTAACCTTTGTTTATAGTCTCTTTCATATATTTGGAACTGCATTCGATGAATTGTACTCGTTCCATCCTGACTGGGTAACCAAACAAATTTTAGGTGATTGCGAGAAGGTCGAGTGCCCTGACCAGTATGGCCCATACATGGGGAATTTAGTTGAGACAGATTTGGTGTATCAGGAGGAGTACGCAGCGTCTGATCCTGCTGCGTTTGCTTAGTTTCATTCTTAGTTAGAGCTGAGACTTGTATTGGATTTTTTTTAGTTGATGTGAGACTTGTAGTGGAGATATCATTTTATTTCATTATCATACATTTCCTTGAGATGGATATTTATTTCATTTTCTAGTTAGAGCTGTGGTTGTCCCATGTGAGAATTATATTATTTGCATGGTTGTTCATCATATTGTTACAGCGTTCTACCGCCGACTCTGCGGCGTAGGCTGGGGTGCACACGGTTCATGCCCAAAATTGGGTGCGGGTCGTGACACGTTTTTATGGTAGCCCATGCAGGTCGAAGTTTCGCAAGACCAGCGAAACCGTGGTAGTACTTAAGATAGTCGTACTACTGCGGGCCTGTGATTAGGACTAGGAACAAGGACCTAAGGACTATCTTCGTAAGCTAGATTTGCGTCATTGACTTCTATGCTCGCCTTCAATTACTCTTATGCGTCTGTTTGAATCATTCCATTCGTCTAATGATTTCCCTTATTTTCAGCTATGGATCCACAGGACAGGAACAATGCTGCATGGAATACCCTACCGACTGTTGGCGGATTATACACTTACGAGACTCCTCCGACTCAGGAGGCCAGCTTACTCACCAGGGTGGACCGGCTCAGCCACAGTATTCGAGGTTCCGCAGGGATGACATTCGCCCCCACCGCAGTTCCCTCCGCGGACGCCAGCACCAGCACCCATTCCTCCACCGGCACCAGCAGCTTATCCACCACCTGCGATGCACCCAGCACCAGCCGTGTATTCCACACCTACGATGCAGCAGTTCCCTATACATACCCAGCACCAGCCATGCATCCGGCACTAGTGATGTACCCAGCACCTACTGTACATCCCATGCCAGCGATGTACCCGACTCCTGCACTGCCCCCGCCACCAGCATTGGACAATGTCACACTCCTCGGGATCATCCAGCAACAGGCCAATGTTTTGCGACACTCTGAGAAAGGTACTCCAGATTCGAGATGCTCCCCGACAGCAACTGGGGAACCCCAAGCACTTCATGGACTTCAGGCCCATGCCATTCTACGGGACAGAGGGGATCGTCTATGCTGACGAATGGCTGGAGAACGTGAGAGGTATCTGAAGATGGCCCGAATTCCAGAAGATCTGAAGATAGAATCAGTCAGTGGACAGCTTTTTGACATTGTGCGGACATGGTACCAGGGCGAGCCCCGTTTTTCTGCCCCAGACGTCACTTGGGAGGAGTTCAAGCGTAAGTTCCACCCATATGTAGGACGAGAGTGCTAGTGAGCCAGTTCGAGCATCTGGAACAAGGCAACCACACCGTCGATGAGTACACACAGAGTTTTTTACCTCAGTCGATTTACGGAGAACCTGATCAGCACCCCGGAAGACAAAGCTCGACGGTTCAGGAAGGGACTGTCACACGGATTCGCTTGGCCATCGCCACCAGCCGAGCTACTACCTATGAGGAGATTCTGGAGGTCGCACAAGCAGTGAAGAAGAACTAAATTACAGACCGAAGAGGAATCGAGAGACTTTCGGAGGAAACAACCAACGAGCCCCGGCGAAGCGTCCCCAGTTCCAGCCGAAGACTTTTCAGCACCATCATCAGCACAGTTCCAGCCTGCTGGTAAAACTCCAACATACCAGCAGAACCGGGTTCCAGCCCGAGTACAGAACCAGCAGCCACAGAGACAGCTACAACAGGCCCCGCACTGCACTCACTGCAGGAGAAACGGACACACTTGGGATGACTGCCGGAAGAGACTCGGAGCGTGCTTATATTGTGGATCCCTATCGTATCAGCTGAAAGACTGCTTATTGATTCCTAAATGGACAGGACCCGAGACGACACCAGCACAGAGAGGACCAGCAGCACCTCAGCCACGAGGTCTCCCACTTCCCACTCAGCAGCAGCGGTTCGCTCAGCACCAGCAGAGAGGCGCGCCACAGCAGGGTCGAGCTTTTGCCATGGCCGTTGAGGAGCCAGAGCCTACCCCGGATGTGATAGCAGGTTTCATACTTCTTGATTCTATTTCCGCTGTAGCTTTGTTTGATTCTGGTGCATCCCATAGTTTTATCTCTGTAGCTTTTGTATTCAAACATAGTATAGCATCTGTATCCTTGGGCGGTAGTTGCAAAATTATGACAGGCGGAGGCATTATCCTAGTCAAGGATATTTGCATGAGGCGACACATCACTTTAGGAGGAAGAGAGTTGTGCGCCAACTTACTCGTAATGCCACTACCGAGCTTCGATATCGTCCTCGGTATGGATTGGTTGAGTAAGAATTTTGCCAGTATAGACTGCCACCGAGGATGTGTTTATTCAGTCCTCCGGGGTATCGATATTCGAGTTTGCGAGAGGAGCAGTCGAGCAGCAGCACGGAGCTATTTGCGGAGCTATGATTGAGGGAGAGGAGATCCCATATCCCATCATCACGGAGTTCATGGACGTTTTCCGAAGACTTGCCAGGATTGCCGCCAGACAGGGACATCGAGTTTGCTATTGATCTAGTGCCAGGCGCAGTACCGACAGCACAGCCGGTATATCGGATCAACAACAAGAAGGCTGAAAATTAAAGAAGCAGAGAGACGAATTGCTGGCAAAAGGGTTCATCAGGGAGAGTTCGTCGCCATGGGGCTCTTCTCATTTTTGTGCCGAAGAAGGATGGTACGGTACGAATGTGCATCGACTACCGCACCTTAAACAATCTTACTATCAAGAACAAATACCCGTTGCCGAGGATAGACGATCTTTTCGATCAGTTGAGTGGTGCGGGTATTCTCCAAGATAGATTTGAGGTCGGGGTACCATCAGTTGAAAGTGAAGAAGGAAGACATACCGAAGACTGCTTTCCGGACCAAGTACAGACAATACGAGTTCATGGTGATGCCATTCGGGTTGACTAATGCCCCAGCAGTCTTTATGAACTTGATGAACAAGGTATTCCATCCGTACCTTGACAAGTTCGTGGTGGTGTTTATCGATGACATACTCATCTATTCGAAAACACCGAAGGAGCACGAGGAACATCTGAGGATCGTACTAGAGACCCTCAGGAAGGAGAAGCTCTATGGGAAGCTCTCAAAATGTAAGTTCTTCTTGGACAAGGTAGAGTTTTTGGTTATGTGGTGACAGGCGACGGTATATCCGTCGATCCGAAGAAGGTGACAACAGTGGAAGCATGGTCTACTCCGACTACAGTGGCGAAAATACGGAGTTTCTTGGGGTTAGCAGGGTATTATCGGAAGTTTGTACAGGACTTCGCTCGGATTGCAGAGCCTCTTACTAGGCTCACAAGGAAAGATTGGAGTTCGTGTGGACGAAGGATTGCCAGGATACGTTCGAGGAGTTGAAGAAGAGATTGACGACGACCCCTATCTTAGCTTTGCCTTCGGGATCGGGGTTTCACCATTTATAGTGATGCCTCGGGCAAAGGACTGGGATGTGTCCTGGAGCAGAACAAGAGAGTGATAGCCTATGCATCTCGACAGTTGAGACCACATGAGAAAACTATCCCACCCACGATCTTGAGTTGGCAGCCGTGATCTTCACCTTGAAGCTGTGGAGACATTACCTGTACGGAGAGCGAGTAGAAATCTTCACTGACTACAGAAGCTTGAAGTACGTTTTCACGCAGAAGGAGCTGAACATGAGGCAGCGCAGATGGCTTGAGCATATGAGTGACTATGACATATCACTGCAGTGTCATCCGGGAAAAGCCAATGTTGTTGCGGATGCTTTGAGCAGGTATCCCGTAGCAATGTGCTTGACTCGAGATCGTCACTTGTTAGCAGATTTAGAAAGGTTTGGGCATCGAGATCGTCATCCCGGGAGCCGAGATGCAGATGATGGGCATGCAGATTCAGTCAGGACTGATGGACAGGATTCGGGAGCACAACATCAGACGAACAACTGAAGGAAATTATAGCACAAGCTCGAGCTGGATCGTGGGATGATTTTACTATTGCAGAGGATGGTTCGTTGAGGCACGGGACGAGACTTTGTGTACCGAGTGGAGAGCCTAGAGAAGAAGTTATGCAAGAGGCACATCGCTCCCAATATTCCTTACATCTGGAGCCAATAAGATGTACAAAGATCTGCGCAATCATGTATGGTGCTATGGTATGAAACGGGAAGTAGCCCGTTTCGTTTCTAGGTGCCTCGTATGTCAGCAGGTCAAAGCCGAGAGGCAGAGACCGGGAGGATTGTTGCAGCCCCTACCGATACCCGAGTGGAAGTGGGAACACATCACTATGGACTTCATTTCGGTCTTCCGCGATCATCGGACGGGAAGGATGCGATTTGGGTCATCGTTGACAGGTTGACCAAATCGGCCCACTTTATTCCATTTAAAGTGGGGTTGTCTACGGAGAAGCTGGCAGAGCTCTATGTGAAGTAGATAGTCCGGTTGCATGGGGTTCCGGTGAGTATCGTGTCGGACCTGACAGCAGGTTCACATCTCACTTTTGGAGGAGCCTACAGGCCAGTTTGGGCACAACACTCAAGTTCAGCACTGCTTATCATCCACGACGGATGGACAGTCGGAGCACCATTCAGACGCTCGAGGACATGCTGCAGACATGCATGCTAGATTTTGGCGGCTCATGGGAGGACCACCTTCATCTCATGGAGTTCTCTATAACAACAGCTACCAAGCTAGTATCGAGATATCCCCTTTTGAGGCGTTGTATGGTCGGAGATGTCGTACCCCTGTCTTGGGATGATATGGGAGAGCGTGCCCTATTGGGACCGGAGATGGTAGTAGATGCTGCGGAGAAGGCCAAGATGATTAGAGAGCAGCTTCGCGTGGCGCAGGACAGGCAGAAGCACTGGGCCGACAGTCACCGTAGGCCGTAGAGTTTGAGGTATAGAATTTACTTAAGATTATCTACGTGTATAGTTATGAGATTGTATTAACATTTTGTGCAACTAGGTCGGTGACTTGGTATTTTGGAAGATTTCTCCGACACGTGGCACTATCCGTTTCGGTAAGGGTGGCAAACTCAGCCCACGTTTTATTGGGCCGTTTGGAATTCTCGAAAAAATCGGTGCAGTAGCATACCGATTGGCCTTGCCGCCTGCACTGGAAGGAGTGCACAACGTGTTCCACGTATCCCAGCTGCGACGATACGTGGCAGACCCCAGCCATGTCTTAGACCATTCAGTGATCGAGGTGGGACCGAGTCTCAGTTACCAGGAGCAGCCCGTGGAGATCTTGGACCGCAGAGAGAAGGTACTAAGGAATCAAGTGATTCCCTTGGTTCGCGTCGCATGGAGACACCACTCCCCAGGCGAGTCTACATGGAAGCGAGAGGATGAGATGCGCGCGCTACCCCTACCTCTTTGAGACTGAGGTACTGTTCTGCCTTACTTTTTCAGCTAAATTTCGAGGACGAAATTAATTTAAGGGGGTTAGACTTGTGAGCCCCATCTAAATTTTTTTCCTTTTTATGATTATTTAATTATCTATGTTAATTATCATTAATGAATAGTCTAGGTTCATGGTTCTCATTAAACAGATAAACCTAGGTGTAAATACAATCAAGTATTCAATAGGAAGCTGTTCCCTACAAAACCCATATTGTCAGGACCCTTGTGTAAAGATTTGAATTCAAATCCTAAGGGTACTCGAAAGAGGCCTGTACTCTTTTGATCCAAACACTAAAGGGTTTAAAACAGCAAGGGATAGGTTCAAATATGATTTAAACTATTTGAACCTCCCTAGGATTCTATCTCGACCAAATCCAGCCTGTGCACAGATATGCATATATAGGCCGATCACCCTATGTTCTCCTTTACAAACCCTAAGTGAAACTCTCGATCTTCCTCAATAGCAGCATCAAAGGAAGAACCTGTGGAATCATCCAACCTTGGAAACCACAATACCAGGTATTCTCCATGCCCTCACTCGTACATCTGGTTATACATAGTGTTTGAAATAATACCTAAGAGACTCTAGGTAGGGGACTAGGAGTATAGCCTGTGGTATGAGGAATAGTGTTCGAGAGTACAGGGTATAGCATAGGCCATTGCCATGAGATAATGGGAGAGTATCGGGTTATATGGATTCCTGAGTATTTAGGCAGGTCAGGAAGAGTAGGCAAGGCCTGCCTATGATTCATGGGAGATACCAACTGATGTATCCACCCCAAGGATAGCAGGTAAGTCCTATGGCTACATCCTAGGAGAATCCTAGGCTGGAAAATCGATATAGCAGAGATGAAACCTCTGGATACTTAAGTTTTCCCCACATATAGCATCCTGGCAAGTTTTCCATCCTTAATCTGATATGGGAATTATGTTTGAAATAGTACATTACCATGGACTTGGGACCAGCGAGTAGTTCCAAGTAACTACTGGTGTATGCATGATTCCAGTAATGTCAGGACAAGTCTACACCAATGGGGAAGACAGGCAAATTCATGTGTTCAGGATTTCATCTGACCCTTAGTACCAGGGACCTCCACACTAATGCACGTGACCCTAGACACCATGGTGGGTATCAAGGAAAGGGGAACACCTAGTAAACTCTAGGTATTGATATCACTATTACCCTATCATCTTGGGAATTAACCTTTAGTACTGTCCTGTATGTAGATGTCTCTGTAGGTAGTAGGTTTGACAGGACCAGACCCCTAGGTACTAAACCTGGTACTGACATTGGGTCCCCCTTATTATCTCTCAAACTTAACCTGGGCATAAAGGTGTAGGGGTACGAATCAATGTACAGATGTGGATTTCAATCGAGTGATAGGACAAGGGCGTATAGGAGTAAACTGGACTATTTTTCAAGAATTGAACCTGTTCCTACCACTCATGGAACTTCTCATCTCTGCACTGACAACAAATGAACATCATATTTGATTCAATGCTCATTATACCCTTAAAGTATGTGTATCATAGATTATTGTTTATGCAATATATATCTTAAAGATGTGTTCCAGAGAGTAATCGAGAACTAAAGAGAAATCAATAAGGGCTAGCTATATGCAGGTTCCTGATGCCACAACCCAAATTTCTTACAGATATACATATCTGGTGATCACCCTTTACAGTCGAGAACAGTCCTAAAATGTCCTTCCTAGACCAATAGTATCTAATATTCTCCAAGGACTCAGTTTTACCCTTTTATGAAATAATGTAATATAACAACATACAATTGGAGTCTTTGTTCTCTCTTGAAATAGATTACTCTCTGTGCAACAGCATGGTAAGTACTAATAGTGCACAGGAAGGGTAGTCAAGACTAAAATACAATTTGGAGTCATGTGTTCACCATGGAGAGTTGGACTAAAATTACAGGTGCTCTTAGATAGACAGGGTGTACAGGGTCCCCAGATTCAGGATAATCATGAATAACAGGGTAGTGTATCACCTGAAGGGTTAGATGAGACCCACCCATAACTTGGACCCAAAGAAGTATTGGTAAATAGAAAGGGGAATCGGGAAAGGGGAATCGGGAAAGGGTATTTCTTTTCTGACATCTAAACACATGAGTTTTTGACTCAAAATCCTGTCTAACTGAAACCAGGATTTCAATATAGCTGAGAACTCCTAATGAGATCCTAAAGGACTAGAACACCAGTACATGCATCAAGCCACGTAGAAGTCAGAGAGTGGCAAGTATAGGACTAAGCTACCAGTGCACAGGGAGGGGCATTGAATTAGAGGCACCTACAGTAAGCATACATGGAAGATATTCCCACAGGGAACTGAAACTGAAGACCATATCAACTAAATCTGAAGTTGGTATAGCAGGGTCACAGTGGGGTAGTTAGTAGAGTAGTAATTCATCATAGCAGCCAGTAAAGATTCACTTTTACTAGGACAATAGAGCAAGAGATAGCAAAACCAAATAATAAATAGATAACCTAAACCATGCTATAGGTCAATAGAATAATTGTTGTTTTACACATTCAGAATTTGTTTGTTGACCCTATTGAATTATCAAATAGGTCACTTGGGCTCAGACTTGGCATTGGATCTATTACAGCAGTTTGGGACCTCAGGCGAGTACAGTTTGTTGTCTGTTTTCAATATTGAATTACACTATATCTCATCGTTTGGTCATTAATTATGTGGATTTTATTTTAGTATAAACAATAAGTCGGGAACTTGAAATACCAAAGATATGTGATCCGACCGTAGACAGTGCTTATTTTCCTGCAAGTAGACATTGTAGACAGTGCTTTTTTCCTGCAAGTAGACAGTGCTTATTTTTCTGCAAGTAGACATCGTAGACAGTGCTTATTTTTCTGTAAGTAGATATTGTAGACAGTGCTTATTTTCTGCAAGTAGACATTGTAGACCGTGCGGTGTAGTACCCCAGACCGATCACATATCAAGGTATTTCTAACAGTCGGGAAGGTATTGTTTATTTTATTTTACTGTCTTTACTTTCGTCTTATTATTATTTTAAAACTCATAATTGGTGTCTAACCTTTGTTTATAGTCTCTTTCATATATTTGGAACTACATTCGATGAATTGTACTCGTTCCATCCTGACTGGGTTACCAAACAAATTTTAGGTGATTGCGAGGAGGTCGAGTACCCTGACCAGTATGGCCCATACATGGGGATTTAGTTGAGACAGATTTGGTGTATCAGGAGGAGTACGCAGCGTCTGATCCTGCTGCATTTGCTTAGTTTCATTCTTACTTAGAGCTGAGACTTGTATTGTATTTTTTTAGTTGATGTGAGACTTGTAGTGGAGATATCATTTTATTTCATTATCATACATTTCCTTGAGATGTATATTTATTTCATTTTCTAGTTAGAGCTGTGGTTGTCCCTGTGAGAATTATATTATTTGTGTGGTTGTTCATCATATTGTTACAACGTTCTACCGCCGACTCTGCGGCGTAGGCTGGGCGTGCACACGGTTCATGCCCAAATATTGGGTGCGGGTCGTGACAACATATACTTTTGGACAGTACAAACTTCTGCCTCTCTTATGATATGATGGAGAACAGTATATGCATCAGAACGTGTGATTTTCTTCCTTACATCTATAAACACCATTTTAGTATAAATTGCGGCAAATTTACCTTCTATTACGGCCATGCTAGTTTGATTCACAACTAGTGTTGAGAGTTTATCAGTGACATGCTGACTCATCTGGCCGTAACGTAAGGCCGCCAAACCGTAGTCACAATTTTGAAGGGCCTTCCATAGTGGCAGCTTCTCATTCAAAAACCTTTTCAGAAATGCGTTCATAGATTCACATATTTTGTTGCAGTAGAACCGCCAAAATAATTTTCACATAGGAATGTGTCCGCCCATCGCTCCCTCCTTCTGTACAATGCAGTGGTCTACTCATTATTCTCTACATTATAATCTGTTAGCATCTGCTGCCAACGGTTTTCAAATTCTTCAACTGAATAATACCTGTTTAGAAAACATGGACAGTAACTAAAGTTGTGATATTGTAACAACAACATACTTCAAAGTAAAGTAGCAAGTGTGCGATGTAC
This sequence comes from Iris pallida, assembly GCA_029216955.1. NCBI lineage: Eukaryota > Viridiplantae > Streptophyta > Magnoliopsida > Asparagales > Iridaceae > Iris > Iris pallida. The sequence continues at coordinate 32,687,936 of JANAVB010004800.1, read as the reverse complement.
CTTTTAATCAGAAGACTCAGTTTATTGTGAAAACCCTCGGTGTACATGTTTGGCAGCATTGTTTAGGATATGCCATGAGCACGTTCGATGAACTACGCTGGGCATTAAATCCTCAATTGCTTTATTCATGGATCTGCAACCATCCGTGAGAACTGTTACTGGTAATTTGCCATTCATACACTCTAGGAATTTTTCTAGAACCCAAGAATATGTCTCTGCAGTCTCATTATGGATCATTGCAAGCCCAAACAAACAAGTCATCGCATGATTGTTTGTACCACTAGAACCACCAATGAAATTTGACTTCTATTTGTTTTATATGTAGAATCGAATGCTAGTGAATCTCCAAATAATTCGTAATCGAATCGACATGCACCGTCAGCCCAAAAGAGATGGGTCAATCTGGAATCTTCGTCTACCTTATACGTGTATAAGAATCTGGGTCACTGCCCTCCTTAGATTGAAGAAATGTAAGTGTTGTCATAGCATGAACATCGTCTAGTGCTCTACTATCTTGAGCTAGAGCTTTGTATAAATCCTTTCTCGTCCATCCAACCTTATCCCAGCCACCTTTCATCTGGACAATTAAATTCCATATCTGTCCAGTCCCCATCCCTGATTGCTTCATAAGCTTAATTTCTTCCAACTCTGTAGGTGATATCGCATGGGATCTCAAAAAACTGTTTCATAATCATTCGCCAGGATATGGTTGTGATGTATATAAATTTTTTGACGAACCACATCTTTGTTTTATCGGTGTACCCAATACGAAAAATTGCTTTACAACCACTTATGCTTTCACTTCTTGGCTCACGAACCCTGTTAGGAGCTTCCTTGTATTTCTTGTGTCTGAATCCCGCATTCGAACAACACCAACTACGGACCATCACCATCCCAGATTTGTTTTTCTTTACCTCGTTCTTTCTAATACTGAAACCATATGCTTTTGAATATATCCGGTAGAATATCTCTGCTTCTTCAATAGAGTTGAACTGTAGGCCAACAATATCTTCTTCTAAGAGATGCTTTAGATCTTTGTTAATGTTGGCAGACTGC
>JANAVB010004800.1:32654259-32686867 GCA_029216955.1 Iris pallida | reverse complement strand
GTCCGGAGAGATAACTCTCTTTGCAATCCTTAAGCCAACGAGATTTTATCAAGTTCTTTGGAATATCTCCAATTTGTAATCTCTTTATTGCTGAAAAAATATGCCTACAAGGAATCCCTTTGGTCTCCATCCATAAGCATTCACAATTTATGATATTGTCGGCCGGATCAAATGTAACCTTCCGGTTGACACTGTTTGGCGAGATATGTGAGCCCCATCTAATTTTTTTCCTTTTTATGATTATTTAATTATCTATGTTAATTATCATTAATGAATAGTCTAGGTTCATGGTTCTCATTAAACAGATAAACCTAGGTGTAAATACAATCAAGTATTCAATAGGAAGCTGTTCCCTACAAAACCTATATTGTCAGGGACCCTTGTGTAAAAATTTGAATTCAAATCCTAAGGGTACTCGAAAGAGGCCTGTACTCTTTTGATCCAAACACTAAAGGGTTTAAAACAGCAAGGGATAGGTTTAAATATGATTTAAACTATTTGAACCTCCCTAGGATTCTATCTCGACCAAATCCAGGCCTATGCACAGATATGCATATATATAGGCCGATCACCCTATGTTCTCCTTTACAAACCCTAAGTGAAACTCTCGATCTTCTCTCAATAGCAGCATCAAGGGAAGAACCTGTGGAATCATCCAACCTTGGAAACCACAATACCAGGTATTCTCCATGCCCTCACTCGTACATCTGGTTATACATAGTATTTGAAATAATACCTAAGAGACTCTAGGTAGGGGACTAGGAGTGTAGCCTGTGGTATGAGGAATAGTGTTCGAAAGTACAGGGTATAGCATAGGCCATTGTCCATGAGATAATGGGAGAGTATCGGGTTATATGGATTCCTGGGTATTTAGGCAGGTCAGGAAGAGTAGGCAAGGCCTGCCTATGATTCATGGGAGATACCAACTGATGTATCCACCCCAAGGACAGCAGGTAAGTCTAAAGGCTACATCCTAGGAGAATCCTAGGCTGGAAAATCGATATAACAGAGATGAAACCTCTGGATGCTTAAGTTTTCCCCACATATAGCATCCTGGCAAGTTTTCTATCCTTAATCTGATATGGGAATTATGTTTGAAATAGTACATTACCATGGACTTGGGACCAGCGAGTAGTTCCAAGTAACTACTGGTCTATGCATGATTCCAGTAATGTCAGGACAAGTCTACACCAATGGAGAAGACAGGCAAATTCATGTGTTCAGGATTTCATCTGACCCTTAGTACCAGGGACCTCCACACTAATGCACGCGACCCTAGACACCATGGTGGGTATCAAGGCAAGGGGAACACCTAGTAAACTCTAGGTATTGATATCACTATTACTCTATCATCTTGGGAATTAACCTTGAGTACTGTCCTGTATGTAGATGTCTATGTAGGGAGTAGGTTTGACAGGACCAGACCCCTAGGTACTAAACCTGGTACTGACATTGGGTCCCCCTTATTATCTCTCAAACTTAACCTGGACATAGAAGGTGTAGGGGTACGAATCAATGTACAGATGTGGATTTCAATCGAGTGATAGGACAAGGGCGTATAGGAGTAAACTGGACTATTTTTCAAGAATTGAACCTGTTCCTACCACTCATGGAACTTCTCATCTCTGTACTGACAACAAATGAACATCATATTTGATTCAATGCACATTATACCCTTAAAGTATGTGTATCGTAGATTACTGTTTATACAATATATATCTTAAAGAAGTGTTCCAGAGAGTAATCGAGAACTAAAGAGAAATCAATAAGGGCTAGCTATATGCAGGTTCCTGATGCTACAACCCAAATTTCTTACAGATATACATATCTGGTGATCACTCTTTACAGTCGAGAACAGTCCTAAAATGTCCTTCCTAGACCAATAGGTATCTAATATTCTCCAAGGACTCAGTTTTACCCTTTTGTGAAATAATGTAATGTGATAACAACATACAATTGGAGTCTTTATTCTCTCTTGAAATAGATTACTCTCTGTGCAACAGCATGGTATGTACTAATAGTGCATAGGAAGGGTAGTCAAGACCAAAATATAATTTGGAGTCATGTGTTCACCATGGAGTGTTGGACTGAAAATTACATGTGCTCTTAGAGAGACAGGGTGTACAGGGTCCCTAGATTCAGGATAATCATGAATAACAGGGTAGTGTATCACCTGAAGGGTTAGATGAGACCCACCCATAACTTGGACCCAAAGAAGTATTGGTAAATGGAAAGGGGAATCGGGAAAGGGTGTTTCTTTTCTGACATCTAAACACATGAGTTTTTGACTCAGAATCCTGTCTAACTGAAACCAGGATTTCAATATAGCTGAGAACTCCTAATGAGATCCTAAAGGACTAGAACACCAGTACAAGCATCAAGCCACGTAGAAGTCAGAGGGTGGCAAGTATAGGACTAAGCTACCAGTGCACAGGGAGGGGCATTGAATTAGAGGGCACCTACAGTAAGCATACATGGGAGATATTCCCACTGGGAACTGAAACTGAAGACCATATCAACTAAATCTGAAGTTGATATAGCAGGGTAACAGTGGGGTAGTTAGTAGAGTAGTAATTCATCATAGCAGCCAGTAAAGATTCACTTTTACTAGGACAATAGAGCAAGAGACAGCAAAACCAAATAAATAAATAGATAACCTAAACCATGCTATAGGTCAATAGAATAATTGTTGTTTCACACATTCAGAATTTGTTTGTTGACCCTATTGAATTATCAAATATGTCACTTGGGCTCAGACTTGGCATTGGATCTATTACAGCAGTTCGGGACCTCAGGCGAGTACAGTTTGTTGTCTGTTTTCAATATTAAATTACACTATATCTCATCGTTTGGTCATTAATTATGTGGATTTTATTTTAGTATAAACAATGAGTCGGGAACTTGAAATACCAAAGATATGTGATCCGACCGTAGACAGTGCTTATTTTCCTGGAAGTAGACATTGTAGATAGTGCTTATTTTCCTGCAAGTAGACATTGTAGACAGTGCTTATTTTCCTGCAAGTAGACATTGTAGACAGTGCTTATTTTTCTGCAAGTAGACATCGTAGACAGTGCTTATTTTTCTGCAAGTAGATATTGTAGACAGTGCTTATTTTCTGCAAGTACATATTGTAGACCGTGCGGTGTAGTACCCCAGACCGATCACATATCAAGGTATTTCTAACAGTCGGAAAGGTATTGTTTATTTTATTTTACTGTCTTTACTTTCGTCTTACTATTATTTTTAAAACTCATAATTGGTGTCTAACCTTTGTTTATAGTCTCTTTCATATATTTGGAACTGCATTCGATGAATTGTACTCGTTCCATCCTGACTGGGTAACCAAACAAATTTTAGGTGATTGCGAGAAGGTCGAGTGCCCTGACCAGTATGGCCCATACATGGGGAATTTAGTTGAGACAGATTTGGTGTATCAGGAGGAGTACGCAGCGTCTGATCCTGCTGCGTTTGCTTAGTTTCATTCTTAGTTAGAGCTGAGACTTGTATTGGATTTTTTTTAGTTGATGTGAGACTTGTAGTGGAGATATCATTTTATTTCATTATCATACATTTCCTTGAGATGGATATTTATTTCATTTTCTAGTTAGAGCTGTGGTTGTCCCATGTGAGAATTATATTATTTGCATGGTTGTTCATCATATTGTTACAGCGTTCTACCGCCGACTCTGCGGCGTAGGCTGGGTGTGCACACGGTTCATGCCCAAATATTGGGTGCGGGTCGTGACACGTTTTTATGGTAGCCCATGCAGGTCGAAGTTTCGCAAGACCAGCGAAACCGTGGTAGTACTTAAGATAGTCGTACTACTGCGGGCCTGTGATTAGGACTAGGAACAAGGACCTAAGGACTATCTTCGTAAGCTAGATTTGCGTCATTGACTTCTATGCTCGCCTTCAATTACTCTTATGCGTCTTGTTTGAATCATTCCATTCGTCTAATGATTTCCCTTATTTTCAGCTAATGGATCCACAGGACAGGAACAATGCTGCATGGAATACCCTACCGACTGTTGGCGGATTATACACTTACGAGACTCCTCCGACTCAGGGAGGCCAGCTTACTCACCAGGGTGGACCGGCTCAGCCACAGTATTCGAGGTTCCGCAGGGATGACATTCCGCCCCCACCGCAGTTCCCTCCGCGGACGCCAGCACCAGCACCCATTCCTCCACCGGCACCAGCAGCTTATCCACCACCTGCGATGCACCCAGCACCAGCCGTGTATTCCACACCTACGATGCAGCAGGTTCCCTATACATACCCAGCACCAGCCATGCATCCGGCACTAGTGATGTACCCAGCACCTACTGTACATCCCATGCCAGCGATGTACCCGACTCCTGCACTGCCCCCGCCACCAGCATTGGACAATGTCACACTCCTCGGGATCATCCAGCAACAGGCCAATATGTTTTGCGACACTCTGAGAAAGGTACTCCAGATTCGAGATGCTCCCCGACAGCAACTGGGGAACCCCAAGCACTTCATGGACTTCAGGCCCATGCCATTCTACGGGACAGAGGGGATCGTCTATGCTGACGAATGGCTGGAGAACGTAGAGAGGTATCTGAAGATGGCCCGAATTCCAGAAGATCTGAAGATAGAATCAGTCAGTGGACAGCTTTTTGACATTGTGCGGACATGGTACCAGGGCGAGCCCCGTTTTTCTGCCCCAGACGTCACTTGGGAGGAGTTCAAGCGTAAGTTCCACCCATATGTAGGACGAGAGGTGCTAGTGAGCCAGTTCGAGCATCTGGAACAAGGCAACCACACCGTCGATGAGTACACAACAGAGTTTTTTTACCTCAGTCGATTTACGGAGAACCTGATCAGCACCCCGGAAGACAAAGCTCGACGGTTCAGGAAGGGACTGTCACACGAGATTCGCTTGGCCATCGCCACCAGCCGAGCTACTACCTATGAGGAGATTCTGGAGGTCGCACAAGCAGTGGAAGAAGAACTAAATTACAGACCGAAGAGGAATCGAGAGACTTTCGGAGGAAACAACCAACGAGCCCCGGCGAAGCGTCCCCAGTTCCAGCCGAAGACTTTTCAGCACCATCATCAGCAGCAGTTCCAGCCTGCTGGTAAAACTCCAACATACCAGCAGAACCGGGTTCCAGCCCGAGTACAGAACCAGCAGCCACAGAGACAGCTACAACAGGCCCCGCACTGCACTCACTGCAGGAGAAACGGACACACTTGGGATGACTGCCGGAAGAGACTCGGAGCGTGCTTATATTGTGGATCCCTATCGTATCAGCTGAAAGACTGCTTATTGATTCCTAAATGGACAGGACCCGAGACGACACCAGCACAGAGAGGACCAGCAGCACCTCAGCCACGAGGTCTCCCACTTCCCACTCAGCAGCAGCGGTTCGCTCAGCACCAGCAGAGAGGCGCGCCACAGCAGGGTCGAGCTTTTGCCATGGCCGTTGAGGAGCCAGAGCCTACCCCGGATGTGATAGCAGGTTTCATACTTCTTGATTCTATTTCCGCTGTAGCTTTGTTTGATTCTGGTGCATCCCATAGTTTTATCTCTGTAGCTTTTGTATTCAAACATAGTATAGCATCTGTATCCTTGGGCGGTAGTTGCAAAATTATGACAGGCGGAGGCATTATCCTAGTCAAGGATATTTGCATGAGGCGACACATCACTTTAGGAGGAAGAGAGTTGTGCGCCAACTTACTCGTAATGCCACTACCGAGCTTCGATATCGTCCTCGGTATGGATTGGTTGAGTAAGAATTTTGCCAGTATAGACTGCCACCGAGGATGTGTTATATTCAGTCCTCCGGGGGTATCGATATTCGAGTTTGCGAGAGGAGCAGTCGAGCAGCAGCACGGAGCTATTTGCGGAGCTATGATTGAGGGAGAGGAGATCCCATATCCCATCATCACGGAGTTCATGGACGTATTTCCCGAAGACTTGCCAGGATTGCCGCCAGACAGGGACATCGAGTTTGCTATTGATCTAGTGCCAGGCGCAGTACCGACAGCACAGCCGGTATATCGGATCAACAACAAGAAGGCTGAAAAATTAAAGAAGCAGAGAGACGAATTGCTGGCAAAAGGGTTCATCAGGGAGAGTTCGTCGCCATGGGGCTCTTCTATCATTTTTGTGCCGAAGAAGGATGGTACGGTACGAATGTGCATCGACTACCGCACCTTAAACAATCTTACTATCAAGAACAAATACCCGTTGCCGAGGATAGACGATCTTTTCGATCAGTTGAGTGGTGCGCGGGTATTCTCCAAGATAGATTTGAGGTCGGGGTACCATCAGTTGAAAGTGAAGAAGGAAGACATACCGAAGACTGCTTTCCGGACCAAGTACAGACAATACGAGTTCATGGTGATGCCATTCGGGTTGACTAATGCCCCAGCAGTCTTTATGAACTTGATGAACAAGGTATTCCATCCGTACCTTGACAAGTTCGTGGTGGTGTTTATCGATGACATACTCATCTATTCGAAAACACCGAAGGAGCACGAGGAACATCTGAGGATCGTACTAGAGACCCTCAGGAAGGAGAAGCTCTATGGGAAGCTCTCAAAATGTAAGTTCTTCTTGGACAAGGTAGAGTTTCTTGGTTATGTGGTGACAGGCGACGGTATATCCGTCGATCCGAAGAAGGTGACAACAGTGGAAGCATGGTCTACTCCGACTACAGTGGCGAAAATACGGAGTTTCTTGGGGTTAGCAGGGTATTATCGGAAGTTTGTACAGGACTTCGCTCGGATTGCAGAGCCTCTTACTAGGCTCACAAGGAAAGATGTGGAGTTCGTGTGGACGAAGGATTGCCAGGATACGTTCGAGGAGTTGAAGAAGAGATTGACGACGACCCCTATCTTAGCTTTGCCTTCGGGATCGGGAGGTTTCACCATTTATAGTGATGCCTCGGGCAAAGGACTGGGATGTGTCCTGGAGCAGAACAAGAGAGTGATAGCCTATGCATCTCGACAGTTGAGACCACATGAGAAAACTATCCCACCCACGATCTTGAGTTGGCAGCCGTGATCTTCACCTTGAAGCTGTGGAGACATTACCTGTACGGAGAGCGAGTAGAAATCTTCACTGACTACAGAAGCTTGAAGTACGTTTTCACGCAGAAGGAGCTGAACATGAGGCAGCGCAGATGGCTTGAGCATATGAGTGACTATGACATATCACTGCAGTGTCATCCGGGAAAAGCCAATGTTGTTGCGGATGCTTTGAGCAGGTATCCCGTAGCAATGTGCTTGACTCGAGATCGTCACTTGTTAGCAGATTTAGAAAGTTTGGGCATCGAGATCGTCATCCCGGGAGCCGAGATGCAGATGATGGGCATGCAGATTCAGTCAGGACTGATGGACAGGATTCGGGAGGCACAACATCAAGACGAACAACTGAAGGAAATTATAGCACAAGCTCGAGCTGGATCGTGGGATGATTTTACTATTGCAGAGGATGGTTCGTTGAGGCACGGGACGAGACTTTGTGTACCGAGTGGAGAGCCTAGAGAAGAAGTTATGCAAGAGGCACATCGCTCCCAATATTCCTTACATCTAGGAGCCAATAAGATGTACAAAGATCTGCGCAATCACGTATGGTGCTATGGTATGAAACGGGAAGTAGCCCGTTTCGTTTCTAGGTGCCTCGTATGTCAGCAGGTCAAAGCCGAGAGGCAGAGACCGGGAGGATTGTTGCAGCCCCTACCGATACCCGAGTGGAAGTGGGAACACATCACTATGGACTTCATTTTCGGTCTTCCGCGATCATCGGACGGGAAGGATGCGATTTGGGTCATCGTTGACAGGTTGACCAAATCGGCCCACTTTATTCCATTTAAAGTGGGGTTGTCTACGGAGAAGCTGGCAGAGCTCTATGTGAAGTAGATAGTCCGGTTGCACGGGGTTCCGGTGAGTATCGTGTCGGACCGTGACAGCAGGTTCACATCTCACTTTTGGAGGAGCCTACAGGCCAGTTTGGGCACAACACTCAAGTTCAGCACTGCTTATCATCCACAGACGGATGGACAGTTGGAGCGGACCATTCAGACGCTCGAGGACATGCTGCAGACATGCATGCTAGATTTTGGCGGCTCATGGGAGGACCACCTTCATCTCATGGAGTTCTCCTATAACAACAGCTACCAAGCTAGTATCGAGATATCCCCTTTTGAGGCGTTGTATGGTCGGAGATGTCGTACCCCGCTGTCTTGGGATGATATGGGAGAGCGTGCCCTATTGGGACCGGAGATGGTAGTAGATGCTGCGGAGAAGGCCAAGATGATTAGAGAGCAGCTTCGCGTGGCGCAGGACAGGCAGAAGCACTGGGCCGACAGTCACCGTAGGCCGTTAGAGTTTGAGGTATAGAATTTACTTAAGATTATCTACGTGTATAGTTATGAGATTGTATTAACATTTTGTGCAACTAGGTCGGTGACTTGGTATTTTTGAAGATTTCTCCGACACGTGGCACTATCCGTTTCGGTAAGGGTGGCAAACTCAGCCCACGTTTTATTGGGCCGTTTGGAATTCTCGAAAAAATCGGTGCAGTAGCATACCGATTGGCCTTGCCGCCTGCACTGGAAGGAGTGCACAACGTGTTCCACGTATCCCAGCTGCGACGATACGTGGCAGACCCCAGCCATGTCTTAGACCATTCAGTGATCGAGGTGGGACCGAGTCTCAGTTACCAGGAGCAGCCCGTGGAGATCTTGGACCGCAGAGAGAAGGTACTAAGGAATCAAGTGATTCCCTTGGTTCGCGTCGCATGGAGACACCACTCCCCAGGCGAGTCTACATGGAAGCGAGAGGATGAGATGCGCGAGCGCTACCCCTACCTCTTTGAAGACTGAGGTACTGTTCTGCCTTACTTTTTCAGCTAAATTTCGAGGACGAAATTAATTTAAGGGGGTTAGACTTGTGAGCCCCATCTAAATTTTTTTCCTTTTTATGATTATTTAATTATCTATGTTAATTATCATTAATGAATAGTCTAGGTTCATGGTTCTCATTAAACAGATAAACCTAGGTGTAAATACAATCAAGTATTCAATAGGAAGCTGTTCCCTACAAAACCCATATTGTCAGGGACCCTTGTGTAAAGATTTGAATTCAAATCCTAAGGGTACTCGAAAGAGGCCTGTACTCTTTTGATCCAAACACTAAAGGGTTTAAAACAGCAAGGGATAGGTTCAAATATGATTTAAACTATTTGAACCTCCCTAGGATTCTATCTCGACCAAATCCAGGCCTGTGCACAGATATGCATATATATAGGCCGATCACCCTATGTTCTCCTTTACAAACCCTAAGTGAAACTCTCGATCTTCTCTCAATAGCAGCATCAAAGGAAGAACCTGTGGAATCATCCAACCTTGGAAACCACAATACCAGGTATTCTCCATGCCCTCACTCGTACATCTGGTTATACATAGTGTTTGAAATAATACCTAAGAGACTCTAGGTAGGGGACTAGGAGTATAGCCTGTGGTATGAGGAATAGTGTTCGATAGTACAGGGTATAGCATAGGCCATTGTCCATGAGATAATGGGAGAGTATCGGGTTATATAGATTCCTGAGTATTTAGGCAGGTCAGAAAGAGTAGGCAAGGCCTACCTATGATTCATGGGAGATACCAACTGATGTATCCACCCCAAGGATAGCAGGTAAGTCCTATGGCTACATCCTAGGAGAATCCTAGGCTGGAAAATCGATATAGCAGAGATGAAACCTCTGGAAACTTAAGTTTTCCCTACATATAGCATCCTGGCAAGTTTTCCATCCTTAATCTGATATGGGAATTATGTTTGAAATAGTACATTACCATGGACTTGGGACCAGCGAGTAGTTCCAAGTAACTACTGGTGTATGCATGATTCCAGTAATGTCAGGACAAGTCTACACCAATGGGGAAGACAGGCAAATTCATGTGTTCAGGATTTTATCTGACCCTTAGTACCAGGGACCTCCACACTAATGCATGCGACCCTAGACACCATGGTGGGTATCAAGGAAAGGGGAACACCTAGTAAACTCTAGGTATTGATATCACTATTACCCTATCATCTTGGGAATTAACCTTTAGTACTGTCCTATATGTAGATGTCTCTGTAGGTAGTAGGTTTGACAGGACCAGACCCCTAGGTACTAAACCTGGTACTGACATTGGGTCCCCCTTATTATCTCTCAAACTTAACCTGGGCATAAAAGGGGTAGGGGTACGAATCAATGTACAGATGTGGATTTCAATCGAGTGATAGGACAAGGGCGTATAGGAGTAAACTGGACTATTTTTCAAGAATTGAACCTGTTCCTACCACTCATGGAACTTCTCATCTCTGCATTGACAACAAATGAACATCATATTTGATTCAATGCTCATTATACCCTTAAAGTATGTGTATCATAGATTATTGTTTATGCAATATATATCTTAAAGATGTGTTCCAGAGAGTAATCGAGAACTAAAGAGAAATCAATAAGGGCTAGCTATATGCAGGTTCCTGATGCCACAACCCAAATTTCTTACAGATATACATATCTGGTGATCACCCTTTACAGTCGAGAACAGTCCTAAAATGTCCTTCCTAGACCAATAGGTATCTAATATACTCCAAGGACTCAGTTTTACCCTTTTATGAAATAATGTAATATGATAACAACATACAATTGGAGTCTTTGTTCTCTCTTGAAATAGATTACTCTCTGTGCAACAGCATGGTAAGTACTAATAGTGCACAGGAAGGGTAGTCAAGACCAAAATACAATTTGGAGTCATGTGTTCACCATGGAGAGTTGGACTGAAAATTACAGGTGCTCTTAGATAGACAGGGTGTACAGGGTCCCCAGATTCAGGATAATCATGAATAACAGGGTAGTGTATCACCTGAAGGGTTAGATGAGACCCACCCATAACTTGGACCCAAAGAAGTATTGGTAAATAGAAAGGGGAATCGGGAAAGGGGAATCGGGAAAGGGGAATCGGGAAAGGGTATTTCTTTTCTGACATCTAAACACATGAGTTTTTGACTCAAAATCCTGTCTAACTGAAACCAGGATTTCAATATAGCTGAGAACTCCTAATGAGATCCTAAAGGACTAGAACACCAGTACATGCATCAAGCCACGTAGAAGTCAGAGAGTGGCAAGTATAGGACTAAGCTACCAGTGCACAGGGAGGGGCATTGAATTAGAGGGCACCTACAGTAAGCATACATGGAAGATATTCCCACAGGGAACTGAAACTGAAGACCATATCAACTAAATCTGAAGTTGGTATAGCTGGGTAACAGTGGGGTAGTTAGTAGAGTAGTAATTCATCATAGCAGCCAGTAAAGATTCACTTTTACTAGGACAATAGAGCAAGAGACAGCAAAACCAAATTAATAAATAGATAACCTAAACCATGCTATAGGTCAATAGAATAATTGTTGTTTTACACATTCAGAATTTGTTTGTTGACCCTATTGAATTATCAAATAGGTCACTTGGGCTCAGACTTGGCATTGGATCTATTACAGCAGTTCGGGACCTCAGGCGAGTACAGTTTGTTGTCTGTTTTCAATATTGAATTACACTATATCTCATCGTTTGGTCATTAATTATGTGGATTTTATTTTAGTATAAACAATGAGTCGGGAACTTGAAATACCAAAGATATGTGATCCGACCGTAGACAGTGCTTATTTTCCTGCAAGTAGACATTGTAGACAGTGTTTATTTTCCTACAAGTAGACAGTGCTTATTTTTCTGCAAGTAGACATCGTAGACAGTGCTTATTTTTCTGTAAGTAGATATTGTAGACAGTGCTTATTTTCTGCAAGTAGACACTGTAGACCGTGCGGTGTAGTACCCCAGACCGATCACATATCAAGGTATTTCTAACAGTCGGGAAGGTATTGTTTATTTTATTTTACTGTCTTTACTTTCGTCTTATTATTACTTTTAAAACTCATAATTGGTGTCTAACCTTTGTTTATAGTCTCTTTCATATATTTGGAACTGCATTCGATGAATTGTACTCGTTCCATCCTGACTGGGTAACCAAACAAATTTTAGGTGATTGCGAGGAGGTCGAGTGCCCTGACCAGTATGGCCCATACATGGGGGATTTAGTTGAGACAAATTTGGTGTATCAGGAGGAGTACGCAGCGTCTGATCCTGCTGCATTTGCTTAGTTTCATTCTTACTTAGAGCTGAGACTTGTATTGGATTTTTTTTAGTTGATATGAGACTTGTAGTGGAGATATCATTTTATTTCATTATCATACATTTCCTTGAGATGTATATTTATTTCATTTTCTAGTTAGAGCTGTGGTTGTCCCATGTGAGAATTATATTATTTGTGTGGTTGTTCATCATATTGTTACAACGTTCTACCGCCGACTCTGCGGCGTAGGCTGGGCGTGCACACGGTTCATGCCCAAATATTGGGTGCGGGTCGTGACAACATATACTTTTGGACAGTACAAACTTCTGCCTCTCTTATGATATGATGATGGAGAACAGTATATGCATCAGAACGTGTGATTTTCTTCCTTACATCTATAAACACCATTTTAGTATAAATTGCGGCAAATTTACCTTCTATTACGGCCATGCTAGTTTGATTCACAACTAGTGTTGAGAGTTTATCAGTGACATGCTGACTCATCTGGCCGTAACGTAAGGCCGCCAAACCGTAGTCACAATTTTGAAGGGCCTTCCATAGTGGCAGCTTCTCATTCAAAAACCTTTTCAGAAATGCGTTCATAGATTCACATATATTTGTTGCAGTAGAACCGCCAAAATAATTTTCACATAGGAATGTGTCCGCCCATCGCTCCCTCCTTCTGTACAATGCAGTGGTCTACTCATTGTTCTCTACATTATAATCTGTTAGCATCTGCTGCCAACGGTTTTCAAATTCTTCAACTGAATAATACCTGTTTAGAAAACATGGACAGTAACTAAAGTTGTGATATTGTAACAACAACATACTTCAAAGTAAAGTAGCAAGTGTGCGATGTACCTTTTAATCAGAAGACTCAGTTTATTGTGAAAACCCTCTCGGTGTACATGTTTGGCAGCATTGTTTAGGATATGCCATGAGCACGTTCGATGAACTACGCTGGGCATTAAATCCTCAATTGCTTTATTCATGGATCTGCAACCATACGTGAGAACTGTTACTGGTAATTTGCCATTCATACACTCTAGGAATTTTTCTAGAACCCAAGAATATGTCTCTGCAGTCTCATTATGGATCATTGCAAGCCCAAACAAACAAGTCATCGCATGATTGTTTGTATCCACTAGAACCACCAATGAAATTTGACTTCTATTTGTTTTATATGTAGAATCGAATGCTAGTGAATCTCCAAATAATTCGTAATCGAATCGACATGCACCGTCAGCCCAAAAGAGATGGGTCAATCTGGAATCTTCGTCTACCTTATATGTGTATAAGAAATCTGGGTCACTGCCCTCCTTAGATTGAAGAAATGTAAGTGTTGTCATAGCATGAACATCGTCTAGTGCTCTACTATCTTGAGCTAGAGCTTTGTATAAATCCTTTCTCGTCCATCCAACCTTATCCCAGCCACCTTTCTTCTGGACAATTAAATTCCATATCTGTCCAGTCCCCATCCCTGATTGCTTCATAAGCTTAATTTCTTCCAACTCTGTAGGTAATATCGTACGATGGGATCTCAAAAAACTGTTTCATAATCATTCGCCAGGATATGGTTGTGATGTATATGAAATTTTTTGACGAACCACATCTTTGTTTTATCGGTGTACCCAATACGAAAAATTGCTTTACAACCACTTATGCTTTCACTTCTTGGCTCACGAACCCTGTTAGGAGCTTCCTTGTATTTCTTGTGTCTGAATCCCGCATTCGAACAACACCAACTACGGACCATCACCATCCCAGATTTGTTTTTCTTTACCTCGTTCTTTCTAATACTGAAACCATATGCTTTTGAATATATCCGGTAGAATGTCTCTGCTTCTTCAATAGAGTTGAACTGTAGGCCAACAATATCTTCTTCTAAGAGATGCTTTGGATCTTTGTTAATGTTGGCAGACTGCAATATTTTTTTCATCGTCGCTGCATCAAAATCCAATGGAGATTCACCGTCGTCCCTAAGAAAAGAATAAAACAAAATAAACATGAGAAATAAATGTAAAAATATAATGCATTTCTTAAATCCATTAGAAAGGATGATACGAAATAACATTTTGTTGTTTGCGTTGATGTCGTCGTCGTCGTTATGATGCATTCTTCCATTGTTTTCTTCATCTTGTTCTTTACTGTCTCCTAACTTAACATCTTCCAAACTTTGATCATCATCCAAATCATCTGACAGTCCTCTTGAAAGGAAGCTTTCTTCATCGACTAAATCTTCCATACGACGATCAGTTTCTCCAAAAAGTTAATAGTGTGTGTCATCTGACATGATGTGGCATGTTAAATAATAGTGTGTGTCATCTGACATGATTGATGACATGGCAAATTTTAATCCAAAAAGTTAACTACCCAATTTTCTCCATAATAATTTAACATTAATATCAATGTTAATTTAATGTTAATATTAAATTATGTTAATATTAATGTTAATGTTAATATTGATATTAATATTATTGTTACTGTTAATGATAATATTAATATTAATGTTAATGTTAATGTTAACATTAACTTTAATGTTATATTTTACTTTTAGTTTTATTTATAAAAAAAATTTGCCACATCAGCTGCCAGATCAACATATCACGTCAGCTGCCACGTAAGGATGGACAGTTTGAAAGTGCAATTTGGAGGTACAAAAAGCATTATTCAGGAAGAAACAACTTTCAGCAAGGCAACAACACAACCTTTTTGTCTTCCTTGTAACTCCGCCACGTGGCCCTCTTTTGATGGCTCATAAAAAATCTTGAGTGATTCTAAGAGCAAGCATAATTTTAATAAAACAACTTCCAACAATACAACTTTTTCGTCTTCTGGGTACATATATTATTAAATTGTGTAGCTAATAACGCATGAGGAAGCATGCAACAACATTCTCCACGTGGCCCTCTTCTGTAGGATAACACATGCAGCAACATTTAATGCTACGAAACCCTATTGTCTTGTTATGTGTTGTGTATCCTATGTGGCATGAGGCAGAAGACAACATCTTGCATAGGCGGCTATATTCACAAATGACAATAAGTTTAAAAAGTCATCTCCAATGCAAAAAAGTATTGAGAAGACAATACAAAGTAATTTTTTACAACTTCCAAGACAACTTTTACTCTTCTAATGATATGGTATCAGTGCTTATTATTAAATTGTGTAGGATAACGCATGCAGAGCATTTAATGCTACGGGATCTGTTGTGTAAGGAACACAACCTGTGAGAGAGAACCCGAGAGAGAGAGAGAGAAAGAGAGAGTGTGGGAGATGGGATAAAGAGGAAGGATCGAGCTCGACTAGATTTTAAACTTAAAATTTAATTTTTGGTTATCATTACTAATAACTAGTTCGCACGTCCGAGTTTAGACGAACACTAATCGAGCCCCGAGCAACGTGACATCAGCTAGCTAGGTTTCTAATACCGTGGCATTCCTGTTAATTTAAAATTTACAATATTATTGAAACTAATATTAATACTAAAATTTAAAATAGTTTTTTATTTAACATTTGCTTCAAACTAGTTAAAGTTAAAATTGTATTCTTTTTTATTTAAAATATAATTAGAACTACAATTAATATTAACATTCGCTTGTCCCGTAGTTTAAGTCGTATTTCACTGCTTCTTGCTTAAGTCTATGCACCCAAAGAACTTGATTGTTCAAGTCGAACGCGTGCACAGCACGTTCCCTCGATGCAAGGCTTGACGTAGCCCTTGCTTGTCAAGTCGTTGCACGAACACATTAGAAAAGAGTTTGTTGGGCTATCGAAGTATAGCAAGCACCGTCCCGTGTCACGTGCATTTGTTAAGCAGTGAAAGGGTGTGAAGGCCACTGGCAATGTCAAGCCATCACGGACTATAGTTGGGTTAGACGACGACCCTTTTGCGGCGGGCCGAATCGGTCCCTTGGCCTAGGAATGGATTGGTTGAAGGAGCAATACACAAGAATAGACTGCCATATTGGCAGGATTATTTTTGGTATTCTCGGTGAGGCAGAGTTTTTCATTTTTCGGTGAGGCAGAGTTTTCACCATCGACTTGATTCCAGGGACGGCACCAGGATCGGAGAGAGTCTACAGGATGGCACCTTCAAAGTTGAAAATCTTGTACAAGATGATTGAAGAACTCAGAACCAAAGGATTCATTCGTGCTAGTAGATCTCCTTGGGGAGCACCGATACTTCTTGTGAAGAATAAGGATGGTACGTCAAGATTATGTGTTGATTATCGCACATTGATGTCTTATTTGATCAGCTCAAGGGAGCGACTGTATTCTCGAATATTGACTTGCGGTCATGAGGGTACCATCAGATCCGAGTCAGAGAGCAAGTCATCCCGAAGACATCATTCAGATCGAGGTATAGACATTGGGATTTCCTTGTTATGCCATTTGGGGCGACCAGTGTGCCAGCCGCATTCATGGACCCCATGAATCGTATCTTCATGCACTATTTGGATCAGTTCGTGATAGTGTTCATAGACGACATCTTAGTCTATAGCTGTAGTGCCCCGTCCCTACATCGTGCCCCGTACTCCGTCCACGGGGTGCGTGAGAAAGGAACACTATCGCTATCGATTCGATCGGGACCGAAGGTCGGGATCGATTGACTCGATCGAACGGGAACGGTTGAATTAAGATCCATTCTCTCGCCTGAAGTAAACTCAAGGTGAGTGGCTGACCCTCCTCTTCTCGACCCCCTTCCTAGGTAAATCGATAATGTTGTTGTGAATGAAAGGATAAATACAAGGGCACAAACACGGGAAAGGGATTGAGTTTTCAAAGATAATGTAGGTTATGTCTTAATAACTAAAAGAAAAATATGTCTTTGTACGGTTATGGACAACTTGTCGACAAGGCAGTAGTCTCCTCGATCAGCAACCCGGGGCCACGGGACCATTTCAGCCTAGGAGGAAACAGGGTATAGTCGTGTATAAGGTTTCAGCACAGGTTAAGCGGGGACTTGCATCGAAGCTAGCTACTTGCGTTGAAAGGACCCTGATTAATAAAGCTATACGTCCAGGATGGCTTGTGATGCCAGTGACGTCGAAGAGGGACGAGGCGAAGGAGGTCAGCCACTCGCCTTAGACTTGCTTTAAGCGAGCGACTGGTTGGCTGCGTTGACGTCGCCTACGCGATCACCTGCAACCCGCTGAATATGGGACTTGGTTCCAGAGAAGCCATTCCATAACGTGGAATGGATCTTAATTCGACCGTTCCCGTTCGATCGACCCGACCGATTTCGACCTATCGGTCCCAACCGAATCGGTAGCGACATTGTTCCTTTCTCGTGCACCCTGTCACGACCCGCAACCGGAGTAAGGGCATGAGTGCGTGACAGCGTCCCAGCCTACACCGCAGAAATGACGTAGAATGCTGTCTAGTTCTACTATCTAACAACAGTTATATCAAAACCTGTCGAGAACGGTCAACTCCGAATGGAGGACAAGCAATGACAATATAATATACTCAATAAGGTATGATATTGTTGTGACGGTCCAGTGTTGGTATTTATGTATGGTATTTATGGTGCACATCATCTTAATTCAACCGAGTAGTTCAAAGGAGGGAATTATGTATGGTATTTATGGTGTACATCATTAGGACGGGTTGCGACCGTCCAATGTTGTGATAAGCTATGATATCAGTAAGTTTGGAATCCTTCGGATATTGGGCTAGCAACCCGTATCGAAGCGATCATAGTCTTACACATAAGGATGCCAAAGATGTATTACGGTGCGAAACACCGTGACCTTCATATAGATAGGGCCGGTAGGCTGAGATTAGCGCTGGGTGCAGGCGCAGGGCCTACCACCCTTATGCATATGTTTAAGTTTACGGTTGGTTGGTTAAATGAAATGATATAATTTCTTATGTAAAGTTCTAACCTTGCAGGCTAGGCGAAATGGGACATAGATGAGCACGATCACTATGTTTATGTTAAGATTATGTCTAACTGTATCTGTCGCAAGGACACGGTAGTGGACAAGTTCATGATATGTTCGGCTCGAGGCGGGGCTCGGCTTGGACGTGCCGAGGCATGGAGTCCTTAGCATTCAAGAGGAGCTACCGCATTGGCGTTCGGACTTGCGACATGGAGATGTTCAGCCGAAGACTACTTGTTGGCTATAAAGAGGCATAATGTATGGAATAATGCACTCCTTTGTGAGATAGAGAGATCATGAGCGTTATAGCCAATTGGCATGTTAAGTTGGGCTATTCAGAGCCATTGTAACCTTCAGTTCATTATCAATAAAAGGGATTCTTGTTGTATACTACGTTTTCCTTCCGCTGCTTATGTTATCAATTTGAGCTATAAACACTATTGTGAATCTGTTATCTTGTCTTGCACGAGCGCAACTCCAGGCTCGTACGGCATCACGCCCCAGCGAGGACGATGATTCGGGTGAAAACTTGATAATGATGAAGACGGTAACTCGGTCGACAATCGTAAGTATCGAGGTATGATCGAAAAAATTTAACAGTAGCATTAATATTTAATCTACATTAGCTTTTCTGTTAATTTAAAATTTACAATATAATTAAAACTAATATTACGAAAATGCTATTTGCTCCCAAAAAATTGGGTGATACCATCTTCCATTATGTGGCATATGACATGGTTGCTAACATGACAGCTGACATGGCAAAATTTAACAATAAAATTAAAATTAAAATTAACATTAATAGTAAATAAATAATTTAATATTAAATTAACATTAATTAATATTAACATTGATATTAATATTAACATTAATATTAATATTAACATTAACATTAGCATTAGCATTAACATTAACATTAACATTAACATTAACATTAATATTAATATTAATATTGACATTAACATTAACATTAACATTAAAAAATTGGGTAATTAATTTTTGGGGTTAAAATTTGCCATGTCAGCTGTTATGTCATCTGCCATGTCAGATGCCACATAATGGGAGATGGCATCACCCAAATATGTTGGGAGCCCAAACGACTAATTGCTAATATTAATACAGTGGCATTACCGTTATTTCCCAATAGATTTGTGCCTTGTTCGGTCACACCCCTCCACGAGCGGGTTACACCCCCCTAAACGAGGGGTTAAATAGCCTTTTCCAAAGAAGAGAACCCATCCGACTAGAGAGAAACAAAGGAGAGAAGAAGAAGAAGAACAGTCGCAATGTAGAGGAGAAAGATCAACTACAGCGGATGGGCCGTCATCCCTACCGAGATTCTCTCGATGATACTGGTACTGTCGGGTATGCCGGCGGACGAGGTAATGTGCAACGTGGCCCCAGTTTGCCATTCGTGGTGGAAGGCGCTCAACGGTCCCTTAGACTGTTGGTCTAACGTCGACTTGGTATAGTGGTGTCGGAGGACCCAGCAAACCGCTGAGATTAGTTTGACCGTGATGAAGCTCGTGGCTCGTAGTGGGGATATCTAGGGTCCTTCTCCGCGTACAAGCTCGACGAAGCAGCCTTCTGTTTTACATGTTTAAGGCCAGTACAAAATTTTATTTGGTCTTATTCTAATACTTTATTTTTTTCTATTACAAAATTTTACATATACTTTTGTTAATTTCTATTGATGTTTTCCATTTTCATAATATAGTGGAAAATTTCTAAGGGTGCTGCGCATTCCGAAGTACGACGTGAGTGATGAAACTTTCATGAGACACTTGGAGTTTCTCCCTGTGCTGGAAGAACTCGACATTAGCTACTGCCTCTATATCACGTCGACTGGAATATTTTTCGTCGGAAAGTATTGCCACCGTCTGGTCAAGCTGAGTAGGAACATACCCCCTCCAGATTTCATGCTCAGGAACATGTTCGTGCTGGATACGAAAAACGAGAAGGAGGGAAATGTCGTGGCTGATTCGATGCGACGTCTCGAACACCTACATATGGGATTCGGTATGTTCAATGGAGACACGCTGCGATCTATCATATGCAACTGCAAGGGTCTTCACGTGCTCGACATACGTGGGTGCTTCAACGTGCACTTCGACGACAAACTCTGGAAAATTTGTTATTCAATACAGACGTTTAAAAAACCCTTTGATGATGTAATCACAGTCCCAGGGGAACCTGGATACGAGATGTATAATGATTTAGATATCATCAATCATTCCTGGGGTGAATGGTGAAAACATTAGCATGCATGCATGTACTTCTTTATATTTTTTACTAGTCTACATACAAGATATTTTTTATGAGTTCGATTCTCCATTTTGACAAAATTTTACTTTTGTCAATTTTTTACATGATTAATTTTTTTAAATAAAATGGACTGTGATATAATGACGCCTAAGATGGCTCACTTCTGAGATTTTGACATTTTCTAACACAGATTTTACCATTAATACAACATCTCAGTGTAATCATATCCAAGAGATTTCGCCATTTCCCAACACAGATTTTACCTTATTCAAAATGAATTCTGGCAGTGCAAATTCCACTCATATTAGTGGTATCAGTGCCATTCACCATAATTAATGGTGATCGATACGAAAATATTGGTTTCTTTTTCACAACCCTTTAAAATCTATTTATACAGCCAAACAGCCAAACTAATTCATCTTCAACAGCCTTCAAAACCAATTATATAGATTCAAAACAAAACTAAACAACCAAACTATTTAAAATTCACAACCCTACAGAACAGTCCTAAATGTACCATTCTCTATCTTATATGTAAAATTCTCTTACTATAGTAATAAATTCGACCGTCTTATTCTAGTAATAATAGTAATAAATTTAATTTAAGACTCAAAACTATTCTAATTTTTTCCACTTCCTAAGGTCATATAAGACGGTCGAATTTTCCCTCTTCTTCTCTCAAACCCTTTTTCTTCTCCCAAACCCTCTTCTAATCAAAATGCCGCCGAAGAAACAACGACCATCGCTGAAGGGGAAGAATCAACAAAGGGATGCGATACAGGCCCGAAGGGCAGAACTTGCAAGGGCGGCAAAAACCAAGATTATGGTCGCTAGGGTAGAGGCCGAAAGGGCAGCGGCGGCAGCGACGATGAAAGTGGAGGCGGCAGCCAAGTCACGTGCAAAAAAGGCTAAAAAAACTCATTGCTCGACAAAGACCGGAAAATCTATCTTCGATACAGAGTCGTCGGAAGACTCAACTTATGAAGATCGAAAGCGTACTCAAGCGAAGGCTAAGGAGGCAACGGATACAGAGTCATCAGCGTACTCTGAGGATTTTGAATCCTCATCAGAAGAGAAAAATGAAGAGGAAGAGCAATCATCAATAAGTCCCAGGCTGGAGAGGAGGTAAAAAAATTTAAAGACTCTAAATCTAAGAAGATTTACATTAAATATTTTAAGAGAAAGGCTGTTATGCCTGAAAGATCAATTAAGATGGATGATGTCGAAGACGAAGCTTTCCTGGATATATTAAAATTTTATCAATTGGAGAAACTGAACAAATCATGTCTTGAGAAAATCTCCCAAACAATAGTAAGAGAATTTTACTCAAATCTTCTGGCTGAAATTAAAGAAAAAGAAGAGGATCAACAACTGGTATTTCTGAGAGGGAAACTGATTAGGGTAAATGCTGCTGTCATCAACAAATTATATGGATTTGATCCAGTTCCTGAGTTTGATATGAAAGATATTGATAATGTTTCCATGACAGATGCAATTCATGAGATTACAGGTGTTTCAATGGGTGCCAAGACCCCTCAAAATGTAGAAAAAGAACAATTAAAAACTTTATATAAATTGTTGCATGCCTACGTATCTCAAACATTCAACCCTACTGGACATGAGTTTTCCATCCATCCCGAGAGAGCAAAATTTCTTTATTATATGGGAAAGAAAAAAAGGATGGATATAGGTTCCTATATGTTCAGTAGAATGATGCATCTCGTGGGAAAACCAACTGCAAGGACAGCTCTCCCTTTCGGAGGATTTGTATGCTCGATGGCTAATAAATATTCTGTCCCAAGCTTAGCAGGGGATGTTTATATTAAAAACAAAGGCCCCATGAGAAAACTAACCTTCACTCGAATGTTGGAAATCGGGCAGCAGCTGCAAGCAAACCATCAACATCTGGAAAACTATCAACTTATGGAATCAAAAACACTAAGGACAGGGTTGATGATCTATACAATTTTGTTGCTGCAAACTTTGAGAATGTCTTCAAAGAGATGAAGACTATATCCGACAACCAGAAATTGATTCTGGATAAGATTAACCAGATAGAGGTTGAATTTGCTGACCAAGAATAAGGTTTTTCTTCCCTCGTGAAGAAGGTAAATGGGGCTAGCCCAAACTCTTATGTAAAAATACACACTGTGCACATTGACACTTTAATGCTAGTCATCACTTTGATACTTCTATTTATGTTCTGGATGTCATTTCTACATATACAGTGAGTCCATACTAACTATAATTTTTCTTAATCCGTCCTCAAAGTGTAGGTGAAGGATATTTTGAGAAAAAAGAAGAAGAAGGAAAAAAAAAGAAGAAGAAGAAGATGGAGATGGCTATGAAGATTCATCTTTTGAGTTTTTGTCCCGACTCGCATCCTAAAGTAAGGGCACGAAATGTGGGTACGTCCAGCCTACGCCGCAGTGTCGACGGTAAACGCTGTCCTAGGTCAAACATCTAACAATATAAAGGTACCTGTACAGTATATACTCTCCGAATGGAGGTGACATAGCAGATACAGTCTCAATCACAACTAAGGTAGAGCAAGATAAAAGATAGGTAAAATATGAAATCCAAAAGAGATACATCAGATAGAAGTCTAAGTGTCTAAGATACACAACCAGAAAATATCTCAAAGCTCAATACAGTAATCCATAGAATAAATACAACTCAATACAACTGAAATAACTAACTATACAACCTCTACTGTGTCTCCTCTAGGCTAGCAGGCAACCACCAGGCTATCTGTAAAATTTATCAATAGGTCCAGTCAGGAGGAGCGAGTACAGTACATCTCAACAAATCATAGCAGGTCAGGATATATAATCATGCTAGAGAGTAAGATACAAGATACTGAAGAATAATATGATAAAAGAGAGAGACTGTAAATAAATAGCTACAGTATATAGAGAACTAACAGTGCTAGTGATTCAGAGCACAATATGGTTATGTAGACGGCATGATGTTGTACACGAGTAATCTACAGAGGTTGTATACGAGTAATCTACTGGATTGAATACATAACCACTTCTACTCCCCGCCCAAATCAATACACAAGGATCTAGTTAAGTTATGTTATTGTACACGAAGGTCATGTGAATACATGATTATACACGATTCACACTTTCGTACACGAATGTCACAAATACAAGGAGTACACGATGTTCACGATAAAGTACACGAACACGAATACCCGATGTATCCGCTAAGGGGATAACATCGTACAACAGATCCTATAGTACTAATCCGTGTTTCCAACGTGTCAGCTTCATGTAAAGTAATCTAAAGCAGGAAATACTCCTGAGTAGGATATGAAATGATCAAAAATGTTCTCGCCTGATAACCTGAACAGCTGATAGGTATAGAGGTCCAAACTGAAGCCACAGAGTCCTATTTAGAGCAACACAGGTCAAGATGTATACGAGAGATGATAAATGAAATGTACAATGCATCTGCATGCTGTCTAGGTCAAACTAGACTAAAGTCAACACTTGGTCAACTCTAGTCAACCACACTAGTCAAATTAGGTCAACTAGGTTAAGTCCTAGCCCAACAAGTCTAACAAGTCTCACTAGGCCTAACCAAGCCTAGGCTAGCACTCACACAATCACAAGACAATGTGAACCACAACAATGCATAATATAAAATAGATAAATATATAAACATACCTTCATACATACATACATATCCATATTACATATATTTTATTTATATAGGCATATGTTACATCATGCATATTTACATAGTCACATAGATATATATTCATGCACATTTACGTACATACTTTTATACATATATATTATACATTATATATGTTAACATTCATTACAATGTATTATATTTTACTTATACCTTTGATTCATTCATTCATTCATATATGACATTCATGCATTTATACATTCATTCATTCATGTTATCACTATATACATATTTGATTCATGTATCCACACATACATACATGGATACACAACATACATGTATACATTCATACATGCTTATATTCCATACATGCATACATATATCATGTATACATACATACTTTGCATGCATACCTACGTATCATATGCATACTTGCATTCATTCATGCACATTACATACTTACATGCATCTATATATTATATACATTGTATATAACATGTAAAATAGAAGAAGGAAAAAAAAAGGGAAAAACTGAAATGGAAAGGGAAGAAAGGATAAATGTAAGAAAAAGAAATAACAGTGGACATATACATGCTTGCATCATATATTTTACATTACCATACATGCTATCATTATATATTGCATTACAATATTTATTATTATGCATTCATATCTATCATTACATATATATCTTGTATTCATATCTTGCATTCATTATATACTTTCATGCATACATTGTATATCATTCTTTCATTCATGATATTGCTCATATGCATTATATTAATTGCATTCCTATATACTTGCATTCAACCATATATACATTAATGTAAAGAGAATATATATCTATATATATATTATTTCATTCATCTAACATATCATGCATTACATACTCTACATTTATTTAATATCCATACTACATAGGCTCATAGGTTACACAAAATGTCTATGTCATATAGTCACTCTTCTACTTAAAACTAATACTGTACAATTGGGCCTTCACTGTAGAAGCATGGAAAAATAAAGAAAGATCCATGCGGCCAGGGAGCTCCATGCGGCTCAGGGATCCATGCGGTTCAAGCGTCTATGCAGCTCGGATAAGTTCTATGCGGCTCAGAGAGAAGCCACGTGGCCTGCAAACAGCTCTTCCCTTTGTCCTTTACTGCATTTAATGCCTTGACGGCTGACAGCTCTGACAAATGACAGCTCTGACACAAAGATACAATTTTGACTCCGTCATAATGGCAGACTCCTAGGAAATGAAGGAAATCTCTGACACAATCTCCGAAATCCAGAAACCTCATAAGGACTTGACACGTGGACAGTCGCATGCGGCTCAAGTAGAGACCACCCCATGCGGCTCAGACCAAGCTATTCCATGCGGCTCAAGCAGAGGCTGCCCCAAGCGGCTCACAAGGACTGTCTCCATACGGTTCACGAAGAAGGCACCCATCATGCGGTCACCTACACTCATGCGGCTCAGATCATCACCATGCAGTTCAAATGTTCAGGGGGCCACCTCAAGCAGCCTTGACACGTGGCCAGCCTTATGCGGCTCAATGAGGAGCAACCTTCCTGCGGCTCAGATTTCTGCAGTGGCTCACGGTTAAGACACGTGGCATGATAGCGGGACACGATATCAAATCGATCGAAATCCCTCAACAAATCCTAATAAAATATTGGGATCAAATCAGATCATTTGTAATCAAGGAAATTATGACACGTGTCGGGAAATCCGAGGTTGGCATGACAAATCAAGAGGATTTATGTCAATCATCATTAATTACCTACAAAAGATTTGATACAATCACATTTATTGCTCAAATCTCGTATATTCAAGATGAACAGCCCAGATCCATGATCTTTAGCCGCCGACTTTTAAGAATGACAATCATTGCAAACCCTAATGAGGCCCCCACTCTTATAAATAGCAAGGTGCCATTCCCTTACGAAGAAGGAGACTCTCGGATAAAAAATAGAGACATAGAGAGCCAGAGAGCTAGAGAGAGAATATACAGAGATCAAAAGGAGAGCATTTCTTCATCAACGCCAAGCAGTTCTTTACAGAGCCAAAGCTGCACCCGGTCGTCCAAGGAGTAAGGCAGAGCGGCGTCGCTTTCCCGAGCCTCTATCGTCACCCCCGAATCTAAAATAAATAATTGTACTTAGATTGCTGTACCTAGGTTTTCGTCCCTAGACTTTCTTTGTATAAGCGAGTTTGTATTATGAAGTAAAAGTCCAGTCCTCCGATAATTGTTCTGCTCTTTTATATTTCATGGCAAACACGATGCGACTTTGCTGGGGACAAACTTCTCCACGGCTGAGGAGTTGATGACGCAATCGGATGCAGCCAAACTTGGCTCCACGCAACAGAAGATGGTCGTCCGCTTCGACCAACAGACGTTTGAGAAATTCTCTCTGAAGGAAGTGCTGGCCCGGTCCAGAAGCGAACCCGCACAAAGAAAGCTCGCTGCGGGTGGAGGCAAATTCATTTGCTCCTCCCCAAGCTCTGGACGGAGTACTCTCTGCTGCCCAAACGGATGGCGACTCTCGCGCGGCCCCACTTCGAGCTATAGAGCACTCTGCTGTCCCCAAGTCCGACAGAGGATAGCACTACGATACTGGACTTGCAGGGGCAAAGAGTGATTCTATGTGCTCCAGGAAGAAACCAAACAAGGGCACTAGCCACAAGATGAAGACTCATGCGGCCAAGATTGCCAGCCGCATGAATGATGACCATGCGGCTGAGACTGCTAACCAAGGCATAATACTCATGCGGCCAGGATTTTCAGCCGCATGGAGAACACTCATACGCCCAGGACTTCCAGCCACATGGAGAAGACCTATGCGGCTACAATGGCCAGCCGCATGAAGATTATGATTCCAGCCGCATGATGCCTACTCCACGCGGCTCCGTCTTCGACCGCCTCTTCTATGGTCCTGATCTCTTGTGCTCCCAAGAAGACATGTCTGACTCTCTCCAGCACCACTTAGACTCTTCCTACTATGTGCCCTCATGTACTAGAGTGAAGAAGTCTAAGGCAGCACGAGCTTGGCAAGCTCGGTCCACTGATCGACCTCTGACCATCCGAGCGTCCCGTATATGTTATGCGGGCCTCAGATGGGAAGTTGTACAGAACCACTCGAGTCCAGCCCCCGGCGGCAAACTGTAGCCTCCCTTCCCGGAATTTTGAAATATTTTATTTTTTATTTATTTTAATATTATTGAAGTTATTATGAAATATTACTATTTTAATATTATTGGGTATATGTGTGTATATAGATGTGCATGTATATATACCAGTGTGTATAAATATACGTGAGTAAAATATAAATAAGTCTATAATCTATAGATACATAAATGTATGTATAAATAAATATACATGTAATTGTAGATATGTAAAATATTGTATGTGTAGATACTTAAGTAATATATATATAAATATAGGTATAAATAATATACATGTATTTGTATTTATATTATATATATATATATATATATATATATATAATAATAATAATTATATATATATATATATATATATATTATATAATATTTTAATATATATATATATATATATATATATTATATATATATATATATATTATATATATATATTATTATATATATATATGATATTTTTGTATGCGTGTATATAAATATATATAGTGTACATGTGTACGATATGTAAATATATGTGCGTGTGTGCTATATATATATAATATGTGTGTGTATATATATATATATATATAAAAAAAAAATATGTATATATATATATATATATATATTATATATATATATATATATATATATATTTATATATATATATGTATATATATATATATATATATTATATATATATATATATATATATATAAATATATATATATATATATATATATATATATATAATATATATATATATACGTACGTGTGTGTATATATATATATAGCTAATAATATTAGTAATAGAAAAAGAAAACAAATATTAATAATTTTTTCCCACAAAATAGAAACCAGCCCGGGCTCAACAGCCCGAGCCCAACACCAATTCCCCACAGTCAGCCCTCGCCCAGAATTCCCCACCCAGCCCTTAAACACGTAAACCCCCAACATATATACTATATATATATCGTTATTTAGGATCAGCATATCGAAAGAGAAACGAAACCACGCGCAACCTAACGAAAACCCTAACTCTGAAACCTGTGCGCCACCCGACCTCCACCCCGGGCGCAGCCCTACGCGCGCCGCCCGCCGCGAGGCACCGCCGGCGGCCAGGACCACCGCGCGCGCGCACGGAGCAAGGTACTGCACAATAGAAAAAAAACGGGTGGACGGTCAACTTCGTGCCGAGGTTGCGTCGTTCACGCTCGTCCTTTTCGAGACGTTTCTTCAGGTATGTACCCAATATAACCGCCTTTGGATCATTTAATTAGATTTAATTGTAGTTTAGGTTGCCCAAGAAATTGACGCAAAGTCGACAAAAACAGTCCTAAAAGGACATAAACCGACCCAACCCCTGATTTGGAAGGCGAATTCCAGCCAATCCATCGATCGATTGGAAAATCCAATTGAACAGACTTATAGACAACCTATAGAAGATCATGACCCTTTTTGTAGTTTAGATTTTATACAGTAGGCACAAAGAAATCAGTTTTCGAAGTTGATCAAAAACCGTTTAAAACAGTTCAAAAAATTAGAAAAATCATGCACACGACGTGCGTCCCGCCATTTCGGGCGACGTGGTCGCAAACCGAAGGCATCGAAAGCTGCATAACGGTTTCGTGGTCGTGTGGACTTTGGCGGAATTCAAATTGGTCGCGTGTGCGCGACGAATTTGATGCGTATCCGTCGAAATTACCGTATCGTGCACTTTGCAAATTCTTCAATTACTTTGTGCATGCTCGTCAGATCAATACAAAACTTACACCAACAGGACCGTATCATTTTTCTGGTTCTGTATGCTAAGTTTGGTCCAATTCTGAGACAGTGGAATCGGAACGTCGTTTTGTGGGCTCCACGGTTCCACTCAACAGGCAATTTTGTGCACGGCCCGCCGGAATCCAACTCTGGACATACGGTTGGGTTCGTATCGAAAAATCAGATCCGTAGACATATAGTTTGATGACTTTAGAGACCGTTGACTCTGGCACGCTTTTTGCAAAGCGGGTCCAACGGCGGACATCGTTTTTGCCCGAAATTATCGTTTTGCCCCTGTGTCCAGAATTGGACTTAAGGACAGGCAATCCTTGCTAATTTGACTATTCTGAGAACGTTGGTACTATTTATTTCAGCATTTGGAGACTTTTATGTGCTGACTGATTGTGGCTCTTTGAGTAGTACATATTTATTGGTTTCTCCCTAGGATCTCAGGCAAGTGCACTTTCTGATTGCTTTTCGATTCATAGTAGTCTTTTCATTTCATGTCTATACATATAATCTTGCTGCTTGTTGACACGCTCGTCACACAGTAGTCGGGAGGGAAAATATCTTAGTATACATGTGGACTATCCAGAAATTTCCCAATATGTCTAATCTTGCACGATAGCAGCTGCCATACGACACGTGCAGTGAGCCGTATTTACCCCCTAGCCGTTCACATGTTGAAACAGATATTTTACACCACCTAGATAGATGTCTTTTATTATTTTTTTCCTTGTTTACTTCTCCATCGTGCTATGTCATCAGTTATCTTCCAGTTTTCATATTCCTCATATGTTATTTCATGACTTGTTAATTCTATTGTTTTTACATTGCCGTCGGTTTGTGTACTTGTTCCATTTCTGACTGGAAACCAACATTTTTTAGGTTTAGCCGCTATTACTCTTAGCACTGGGGAAGACATGGGTATGTGAAGACAACCTAGAAATAGAAAGCAATTGTATCAATTTCATTAATTGTAAAATCTTATATTTTCTTTAATTGTAAATGTTGTAATAAATCTAGAAATGTGAATGAGCAATATTTTCTTGAGCATTTATTTCTTGCGGCTTGACAGCGTTCTACCGCCGACTCTGCGACGTAGGCTGGCTTGGACACGTCTCGTATCCGAAAAGCGGGTGCGGGTCGTGACAAGTTTTTGTGGTGGCCCATGCAGGTCAGTTTTTACAAATTATTGCGAACTCGCGATGGTACGTTAGTCGTACTATTACGAGCCTGCGACCAGGAAATGCTCATTCACAAACTAGGATTAAAATAATTTAAGATAATGACTAGGACTAGGTGTCCCTTGTTCAAATTGACCGTTAGGTAGTTAAGGTTATTAGATAGGCCTTACAATTTAGATAGCTTGCTAGATCCCTATAGGCACACTATTGCTTTTGATATGACAATGTGATCCAATGTAGATATACTATTCGCTTGGTATGTTAGACTTGCCTAGAATTAAGTCGTTAATTTTGATAAACTGTTTAAATTCCGGTTGTTTTAGATATAAATTTCATATCATAAATTAGAATTGACTATTTTAAATTCTATTTTGCTGTAAGAAATTGGTTCATAATTCTTGATTCTGTTATTCATGTATGAATCCCAAGTTAGATTGATTCAAAGTTTTACCCGCAGCCATTTGAAATATATGAGATAAAGATTAGGATGTTTTACTTCACTTATCTTCAGATAATTCCTTCCGACCCGTCTTTTGCTTTAAGGATTGATACTCATAGGCAGAGGTTACACTTTCTATCATAGCCAATTAGTTTGAACTCTAGCAGTTCCTTGAAGTCCTTAGGAATATAATTAGAGTAACTAAACGACCGCGATGACTAGACAGCAGCGCACTGTTGCCAATTGTTTGAGAATGGATGGTATGGGTTCACTGCAGCCAGTAGCGCACTGGCGAGGCACAACCCATAAAAATAAACTATTTCGAAGAATCATAGTCTATGGGACATTGCTAAAATTATGTCCTAGTTGACCTCTTTAGATCTTAGATACCCTTATGTCAATGTAAAGTAGAGTATCTGATAGCCTATCACAATTGAATCATGGAACCAAGGGTTTACCACAGCCGGAGTATACGGGCGAAGCATAATTCTCGGTAAAATGATTTAAGAAGTGATTACAAGTTCAGGATATTATAGAGGATATGAAAGTACCATGTATGCTCTCTAAGATCCAAGGCCGATACTAGTGTAAGTTCTGCCGGTTGAATAGCGTGTCTCCCAACCTAGCATCCCGTAGTCCTTGTGATCTATTAACAAGGTAATTGAATAACAATAATAGACTTATCCAGACTATAGAATTTAGAGTCCATAACCTATTAGTCGACCAAGGCCTTAAGGATAAGAGATAATAGGTTGACTGTATAGACAAGAACACCAGGTAAGGATTTGATTTTTTTTTCTCAAAATTCAAACTACTTGTATTTCTTTTCAAAAATCTCGCGTACTTGTATTCTGACTATCTTGACCAACGCTGCTATTACAGTCTAGTTTTTGCAAGCTTACTCTTTTATCGAGCTTGATTCAAGACATATGCTTATTGGGGATACCCGCTAACATATTGTCTAATCAGAATCATTGTATCACGGTCTGATCAACCATGATGCACTTGGTTCGCTCTTTATTTAATTACCCTACATGGACTGAGATAGAGATATCCAGGATCTCACCCGCGATTGCTTGACAATTCCTCTTGAATTAAACATTCGCCCTTGAATCATGTAATGGTGCTCAGTGACATCTCTCTTGAACTCTTTATTGTTTTCGTCTTTACTGATTGGAAAGACGAAAGCTCGTAATTGATGGATAGATATAGAGTATCCCCATGGCTATGATAGTGATATACACAAGTGTAACTACCATCGTCCAGTCCTGTGATTGGAACCTTGCCTTGAGTTACTCATTCTTCTCTCGACCTTTAAGCCACTATTGGGACCTTCTAGCCATTTGAATTTGAGGAACGATCCCTGGCTTGACATACATCTACCGTATTCCGTTACGCTGTGCCTTGTTCTTTATTGACCAGAGTTGAGGTACAATATCCGACTTTGAAATCTTTCTAACCTCATTATTCCTAAAACAATATCCTAGCTTCTAAGGTGGGTAGACTGTTAGCCTTCTTGGGATATACGAAGATTACCGATTGATTAGAATAAATTCCATTAGGATGATAGTTAGTGCCCCATGGACTCCCACTTTCCATTTAGATCATTTTGTGTCCCCGGTCGTGTCATTAATATTTGGAGCACGAGACCAGCTATTACCTTCCAACAAATTTCATATGCAAGATCTAGACGAGTCCACTTTCATCTAGGTACATGTCCCACTCAAACCCGTCCCCTTATACTCTATTTTTTGTGCTACGAATTTCAGATTAGAAAGACTAGCTATAACTCTTACCATAGTAACCGTATACTTCCCGACTTCCATTAGAGCCTCAACCTTGACTCAAATCCTTCGACCCAATATATGGTTGTGATTTACTCGAAGCCCACTACGCATGCCACTAGTGTGCCACTTGATAGAGGTCTTTTGTGCTACTTAAACACCAAAGTTACTGAAGGTGCATCTTGGGCTTTAGGAACCTAGCTAACCAATATGGCTGACAACTAGCTCAACCACTTGGGTTGAAACCTACTCTAGGTTGCCCTAACTAGTAAAATAGTTTTACCTTGGGATCTTGCCCAGTCATATAGATTGAAACCC
>JANAVB010004800.1:32556759-32651759 GCA_029216955.1 Iris pallida | reverse complement strand
ACACGACGTGCGTCCCGCCATTCCGGGCGACGTGGTCGCGAACCAAAGGCATCGAAAGCTGCATAACGGTTTCCTGGTCGTGTGGACTTTGGCGGAATTCAAATTGGTCGCGTGTGCGCGACGAATTTGATGCGTATCTGTCGAAATTTACCGTATCATGCACTTTGTAAATTCTCTAATTACTTTGTGTACGCTCGTCAGATCGAGACGAAACTTGCGCCAACAGGACCGTATCATTTTTCTGGTCCTGTATGCCAAGTTTGGTCCAATTCTGAGACAGTGGAATCGGAAAGCCGTTTTACGGGCCCTACGGTTCTACTCAACGGGCAATTTTGTTCACGGCCTGCGAAATCTAACTCTGGACATACGGTGGGTTATATCGAAAAATCAGATCCGTAGACATGTAGTTTGACGACTTTAGAGACGTTGACTCTGGCACGCTTTTCGGTGCAAAGCGGGTCCAACGGCGGACATCGTTTTGCCCAAAATTACGTTTTGCCCCTGTATCCAGAATTGGACTTAAGGACAGGCAATTCTAGATAATTTGACTATTCTGAGAATGTTGATACTGTTTATTTCAGCATCTGGAGACTTCTACATGTGTTGACTGATTGTGGCTCTTTGAGTGGTATTATTTATTGGTTTCTCCAGCTAAGGACCTCAGGCAAGTGCACTTTCTGATTGCTTTTCGATTCATAGTAGTCTTTTCATTTCATGTCTATACAATAATCTTGCTGCTTGTTGACACGCTCGTCACACGGAGTAGTCGGGAGGAAAATATCTTAGTATACATGTGGACTATCCATAAATTTCCCAATATGTCTAATCTTGCACGATAGCAGCTGTACACGACACGTGCAGTGAGCCGTATTTACCCCCTAGCCGTTCACATGTTGAAACAGATATTTCACACCACTAGATAGATGTCTTTATTAGTTCTTTTATTAGTTTTTCCTTGTTTACTTCTCCATCGTGCTATGTCATCAATTATCTTCCAGTTTTCATATTCCTCATATGTTATTTTCATGACTTGTTAATTCTATTGTGTTTTGCATTGCCGTCGATTTGTGTACTTGTTCCATTCCTGACTGGAAACCAACATTTTTCAGGTTTAGCCGCTATCACTCTTAGCTCTGGGGAAGACTTGGGTATGCTGAAGACAACCTAGAAATAGAAAGCAATTGTATCAATTTCATTAATTATAAAATCTTGTATTTCTTTAATTGTAAATGTTGTAATAAATCTAGAAATGTGAATGAGAAGCAAATTTTGTATTTCTTGAGCATTTATTTCTTGCGGGCTTGACAGCGTTCTACCGCCGACTCTGCAGCGTAGGCTGGCTTGGACACGTCTCGTATCCGAAAAGCGGGTGCGGGTCGTGACACAAACGGACAGAGAGGTTCCCAAAAGTCTCCCAAAGTCCAGGGAGTAAACATAGTCGATCCAGACCCATTGACTTACGTGAGGCCATCCTCCACAAACGCAAGGAAAGAGAAGGTGCATCGGGGTGAAAAGAGTCCTCCCACGTCACTGTACCCAACGCGACGGTACGAGAAGACCGGCAGTCCGTCTTCCAAGACTGCAACAAACATGTTCAGAATGAGGCACTCCCATCTCCTGTAACTCTACTCAGAAACTCCCTGCCGATGGGAGTGGAAAGAAGACCAATGCTCCCAGCCCGAAGATTTTAACTACTACGACTAAGAGACTATCATCTAAACGGGTGCCCACCACCGGAGCTTTCCAAGGTACCCGTTCAAAGACGAAATCTGCTACAGTGGGAGATTCATCATCCACAACACTGGGGGTTGCTGGGACTGGGGGTAGCAATCCTCAGAACATCCACGATAATCCATGTTCCAAGGAGATGAGCCAGAGGAAACAACTCTCCCATCAGATACAGCAAGGGCCGACGTCCCCGAGGACGTCCACGACTTCCAAGATGAAGCAAACTCTAAAACTGGGGTACTATCCCTTCTGAGTCCGAACCAGAGGAGAACATTCCCACCTACCCCGATGACTTCTCACTACAGGGGTATGATTCGGAGGGCTCGTCCTCCACCGTTCCTTCCATCTCTCCTCATGTAAAGACGGTGTTCATGACGGACAGCAACCAAGGTGGTTCCAGTGATCGCCAACGCATCGACACTCTGGAGGCCATACTGCATGCCTTGGTCAAGTCTGTAGACAAGATCAAAGCGGCCCTTCCAACTTTCCAAGAGGGGACGTCTGGCCAAACAAGCGCGGGTCCCACGGTCAGTGTGGACTCGAATTCAGCGGCACGAATCCGGGCAAATCCTCCTGAAGTAACGGCCCCCACTGCTGTGGATGAGGCTCAAGAAGCGAGAAGAGAGGTCCAGGAGCTCCGAGCCATGTTTCACGCTCGAGAAAACTCTCAAGACCTCAGAATAGGCAACCGTACCCTGCTGAATGGAGGGATGTCCCTTCCCGCCAAGATATAAGCCGTTCAACATCAATCCGTATGATGGCAAGACCTCCGCAAGTCGGTACATCACTTACTTCGAGGTCACCACCGACCATCTGCCCTATGACGATGCCATCCTCACACGATTATTCATTGGGGCATTGGAAGGAGTCGCCTTCGACTGGTATCGCAACCTGCTTAGACAACTGCATCCACTCCTTCGTCGGCTTAAGCAGCATGTTCTTGGAGAGATTCTATGAAGTAGGGCAGGACATCACAATGTCCACCCTCATGGACGTCGTCCAAGGGGAGAAAGAGCTGACAAGGAACTATATCGAGCGGTTTCGCCAAACCGCAATGAAGTTGTCGTCTGGAAATCCGAATTCCTCCTTGATTGAAATTTGCCAAAAGAGATTGCTCCCAACAATCAGTCTCTGGATGGGCGAAAGTCAATTTAAGGACTGGAAGACATTCATCATCAGTGCCACTAGTACCGAAGAACGGTTGAAGAAGGCTCGCCAATTAGGATTGCACATCTCGGACGGAGAAAACAAGGGCAAGCATCCTAATACCAACAATGACAATGGGGGTAGCCCCTCCAACAATCAGGACAGCAGGGGTAAGCAGGCTATGGTGGCCGACACAGCCCAGAAACCTGAGTCAAAACTAGCAGACAAACAATGGCCGCAAATCACTTACTCCTTCGAAGACGGCCACGTCAAGCCCATATTGGACATGCTCATACAAGGAG
Source organism: Iris pallida (assembly GCA_029216955.1). Classification (NCBI taxonomy): domain Eukaryota; kingdom Viridiplantae; phylum Streptophyta; class Magnoliopsida; order Asparagales; family Iridaceae; genus Iris; species Iris pallida. The sequence goes on along the minus strand of JANAVB010004800.1, from coordinate 32,648,583 downwards.
ACAGAATTCAGCTTCCTCCACCAAGACGGGAACCTCGGCCGGCAGAAATGGAGAACCCAAAGTACTGCCATTACCACCGCTACGTCCACCATGCTACACATGACTGCTACCAACTAAAACGGTACATCCAATATCTCATCGATTCGAATGCTCTGGCCATCGATTTCGAGGAGGTAACTATGGCAGCCAATATGGTGTCAGTACAATTTGGCAGCTTCCTCCAACGGAAACTCAAGACGGTGTAGTCCCCATCCCTCTGGCGACAATGGAGATTGCTAATCTTCTACCTCCCCGAGATCAGGCTGCTAGTCTAGTGCCTCTCACCACATCACGAGGGTAGGTCGTGTGGGTCCATCCAGACTTGGTATCTGAAGTAACTCAGTCCATACCATATTCTATTTGCAAGAAGAAGAGTGGAAAAGTCAGATCCTGCCGCACAATCTCGGCAGATACCGAAGAAGTCACAACTGTCGTTACTCGGACTGGGGACACAATCCCAACCTGTGGCTGATAACTCGGCTGAAGATCATCAGCCCGCTACAACTGACGCTCCGGGACCTTCTCCGCCTCCGACGTCCGACAAGCCTAGGCCGAAGGAAGACTCGTTTTGACAAATCCCTCCGAAAAGAGGCACCATAGGGGCTGGAGAGGCCCTACAACTTCGACATCTTGGCACAATTGGCCTACACACCGGCCAAGTTGTCATTATACGAGCTTCTGAGACTCTCAAAGGATGTTCACGCGGCTCTGAGCGATGCACTCCAAAATGTCGACGCATACCTGGCTCAGGTCAACCTCACAGGAGAGAACCCGCCTGAAGATCTCCAAGACAGCGCTTGCACGGGAGCGATGCCCAATATTATCTTTACTCCGCAGGACATGCTCATCAAAACCAACCTACACGATCGCCCGTTATACTACACTGGATACATCGGCGACGTAAAGGTGGATCGGATGCACATTGATCCTGGCTCTTCCATAAGCATTATCCCGAAGGATCTGTTACATCATCTCTGTATCCCTATGCATCGCCTGACGCCTACGAGTACCGCCATCAGCGGTTTCAATTCGGGACAGGAGCTACCCAATTGGAAAGATTCGTCCAAAGTGTCAAATTGGCGATCTCCAGTCGAAAGTCACCTGTTACGTCATAGATGCAGACACTTCTTACAACATCCTCCTGGGGTGCTCCTTGGATACACGATTATATGATCGTTCCTTCCATACTGCACCAATGCTTCAAGTATGTCGACAAATACAGCTTCGTGAGGACAGAATTTGTCGACATCGATCCCTTCAAAGGGGTCGAATCCTACTACTCAGACTCCTGTCTATACAAAAAGTCGAAGAGGCACCTTGGTGAAGGAGATGTGCAAGCTCGTACCGAAACAGCCACAGGATCATAAGAACCCCTAACGTTCCACCTCCAAGCTCGCAAATCTGGCAAGATCGTACCCCTTACAGCCACTTTGTGTAAGGACGCAATCAACCTTTCGGCACAAGAAGAGCAAATGACAATCCGACTGCCAAGGTCTGGCCAAGTGCCAAGACCCACAACGAGCCATTGACAAACAGGCTGTCGAGAGTCGGCTAGCCACAAATGGAGAAGCTCAATCCCTCCGACAAGCCAATGACGATACGCCTTTCCAGGAAGAATCGTCTCCCTCGATACAAAGTCTGGGACTTCTAGCGAGCCAACAACTCCTCGTTCAGCATCAGGCACCAAACTGGGGGTCGCTAGTTTGCCAACAACTCTACGCTCGGCTCCACCTGCTGAACCCCTGACGATCAAGCTGCCCAGGTCGTCCTTGTAGAAGCATAAAAATGATCCATGTGGATAGGAAACCCCATGCGGCTCATAAAGCCCATGCGGCTCAGAAAGTCATGCGGCATAAGGGACTATGCGGCCCAAGACATCCCATACGGCTCAGAAGATACATGGCATAACAGTGTTCCCCCTCCGACCTATGCTGCATTAATTATTTTGACGGCTGACAACTCTAAAAGAAAAAGTGACAGCTCTGACACAAGAGAGGCAATTATGACTCTGTCATAATGACAGACCCCTAGGGAAGAGAAAGAGATCTCTGACACAATCCCCCGAGATCCATAAAAATGCCACGTGGCCTTGCCACGTGGGCGTTCGTATGTGGCTCGAGCAAAGACTTTCCATGCGGTTCAGAATGAAGCCGTCCTTTGCGGCTCAGGCCGAAACAGTCTCATGCGGCTTCAAGCGGAGGCCTTCTCATGCGGCTCAAGCGGAGGCCTTCTCATGCGGCTCAAGCGGAGACCTTCCCATGCGGCTCAAGCGGACCATTTCCATACGGCTCAGGTGGATGCATCCCTATGCGGCTCGCAATGATCACCTCCATGCGGTTCAAAGGTTCGAAGGGGGGAGGGCCACTACCCAAGCAGCCTGACACGTGGCCCAAACCTTACGTGGCCCAAACCTTATGCGGCCCAAATCTTATACGGCTCAATCTTCATGCGGTTCAGATCCTCCCAGTGGCTCCTAGGACACGTGTCCTAAGCCGATCAATTTTCCAGATTTATTGCAATCAGAGATTGGGTCAAATCCCTAATAATCTGGGACACGTGGCAGAGAATAAATCAAATTTATTCGCAGACATCAGAAGATCATTATGAGAAGATTTATTCCAATCAACATTAATTGCTGATGAGATTTGGTGTAATCTACACTTAATGGTCCAGATTCATCACAATCAAAACGAATGACCTAGATTGACCAATCCACAGGCCGCCGCCATCTCCAGGAAGCAATCATTGGAAACCCTAATGATCACACCCCATTCCTATAAATAGCAAGGTGCCATTCCCTTACAAAAGAGACATTCCCTGGCAATATACACAACGGAGAGAGTGTGACCAGAGAGACCCCTTTTCGAGATCAGAGAGCATTAGAAGACTTGGAAGAAAAAGCAGAAAGGGAGCAAAGAGAGTATTTCTTCAACGCCGAGCAAATCTTCTGAGCCAAGGCTGCATACCGATCGTCCAAGAAGTAAGGCAGGGCTGCCGTCGCCTTTCCGAGCGTCTATCGTCACCCCCCAGAATCTAAAATAAACAATTGTACTTATTCTGCTGTACCTAGGCTTTCGTCCCTAGGCTTTCTTTGTACAAAGCGAGTTTGTATTGTGAGTCTAAGTTCAGTCCTCCCATAAAACTGTTCTGTACTTTTATAATCAATGGCAAACACGATGGCGACTCTCCTGGGGATAAACTTCTCCTACGGTTAAGGAGTTAGTGATGCAGTCGGTTGCATCCAAGCTTGGCTCCACGCAACAGAAGATGGTCGTCCGTTTCGACCAACAAGCGTTTGAAGAGATGCTCTCTGAAGGAAGTGCTGGCCCGATCTAGAAGCGAACCCGCATAAAGAAAGCTCGCTGCGAGTGGAGGCCAAAATTGTTTGCTCCTCCACAAGCTCTGGACGGGGGTACTCTCTACTACCCAAGGCTGGCGAGGGTGATTCTCATACGGCTCCACTTCGAGCCGTAGAGAACTCTGCTGTCCCCGAGTCTGGCAGAGGAAAGCATTACGATGTCGGACTTGTAGGGACAAAGAACGACTCTATGCGCCCCAAGAAGAAGCGAGCACTCCTACGGCCAAGTCTGTCAACCACATGCAGGAGGCTTCATGCGGGTGGATCTACCGGCCGCATGAAGAAAATCCATGCGGCCAGATCATCCAGCCGCATAAAGAAGACTCATGCGGCTGAGACTTCCAGCCGCATGAAGAAAGATTATGCGGCTACGTCTAGCAAGCCACATACGGACCAACGATGACAGCCGCATGATGCCTACTCCCCGCGGCTCTGTCTTCGACTGCCTCTCGTACGGTCCTGATCTCTCGTGCTCCCAAGAAGATATATCTGACTCTCTCCAGTATCACTTAGACTCTTCCTACTATGTGCCCGTGCGCACTAGAGCGAAGAAGTCTAAAGCAGCACGAGCCTGGCGAGTTCGGTCCGCTGATCTGACCTCTGACCATCCGAGCGTTCCGCATACTGCTACGCGGGCCTCGGATGAAAGGTTGTACAGAACCGCTTGAGTCCTAGCCCCCGGCGGCAGACGGACAGAGAGGTTCGCAAAAGTCATCCAAAATCCCAGAAGCAAACATGGTCGGTCTAGACCCATCTGACTTGCGTGAGGCCATTCCTCCACAAATACAAGAAAAGAGAAGATGCATCGGGGTGCAAAGAGTCCTCCCACGGACGTCTACTGCACCCAAGTCATCGTCAACTGCTGCAGCAACAGCACGACGATACGAGAAAATCGACAGTCTGTCTTTCAAAGACTACAACAGCCATCTTCAGAAGACGAGGCACTACCCGTCGCCTTCTGTAACTCCGCTCGGAAAGTCCCCGCTCATGGAAGGGGGAAGAAGACAAATGTCCCCAGCCCAAAGATTTCAACCACTGCGACTAAAAGACTGTCGTCCAAACGGGTGCCCACCACCGGAGTTTTCCAAGGTACTCGCTCTAAGACGAAATCTGCTACAGTAGGAGATTTGTCATCCACAATGCAGGGGGTTGCGGGGGCTGGAGGTAACACCCCTTCGAGCCTCCACAGCAATCCGATGTTCCAAGAAGACGAGCCAGGGGAGACAACTCTTCCATCGGATACAGCAAACCTCGACATCTTCGAGGACGTCCACAACTCCCAAGACGAGGCAAACTCGGAGACTGGGGGTACTGTTCCTTTCGAGTCTGAATCAGAAGGGAACATACCCACATACCCCGATGACTTCTCACTACAGGGGTACGATTCAGAGGGCGCTTCCTCCACCGCTCCGTCTATCTCTCCTCACTGTGAAGACGATATTCATGACAGACAGCAACCAAGGTGGTTCCAGTGATTGCCAGCGCATCGATAGTCTCGAAGCCATATTGCTTGCTTTGGTCAAGTCTGTAGACGAGATTAAAGCGGCCCTTCTAACTTTGCAAGGAGGGATGCCTGGCCAAACAAGTACGGGTCCTGCGGTCAATACGGACTCGAATTCGGCGGCACCAAACCTGGGCAACGATCATCCTGAAACAACGGCCCCCACCACCGTGGATGAGGCCCGCTGAAGCGAGAAGAGAGGTCGAAGAGCTCCGAGCCATGTTCCACGCTCGAGAAAACTCTCAAGACCTCAGAATACGGCAACCGTACCCTGCTGCATGGAGGGATGTTCCATTCCCACCAAGAGATAAGCCGTTCAACATCAATCCTTATGATGGTAAGACCTCAGCAAGTCGATACATCACTTACTTCGAGGTCACCACCGACCATCTGCCCCATGACGATGCCATTCTCATACGATTATTCATCGGGGCATTGGAAGGAATCGCCTTCGACTGGTATCGCAATCTGTCGGACAACTGCATCCACTCCTTCGTCGGCTTCAAGCGCATGTTCTTGGAGAGATTCTACGAAGTAGGACAGGACATCACCATGTCTACCCTCATGGACGTCGTCCAAGGGGAGAAGGAAGCTGACAAGAAACTACATCGAGAGGTTCCGCCAAACCGCCATGAAGTTGCCCTCTGGAAATCCGGATTCCTCCTTAATTGAAATTTGCCAAAAGAGACTGCTTCCAACAATCAGTCTCTGGATGGGCGAAAGTCAATTCAAGGATTGGAAGACGTTCATCATCAGTGCCACAAGCGCCGAAGAACGACTGAAGAAGGCCCGCCAACTGGGATTGCACATCTCGGACGGAGAGAACAAGGGCAAGCGTCCCAACAACGATAATAGGGGTAACCCCTCCAACAATCGGGACAGCAGGGAAAAGCAGGCTATGATGGCCGATACAGCACAAAAACCTGAGCCAAAGCCAGCAGACAAACAATGGCCGCAAATCACTTACTCCTTCGAAGACGGTCATGTCAAGCCCATCTTGGACATGCTCATACAAGGAGACAGAATTTAGCATCCTCCACCAAGACGGAAACCGCGACCGACAAAGATGGAGAACCCAAAGTACTTGCCATTATCACCGCTACATCCACCATGCTACACACGACTGCTACCAGCTAAAACGGTACATCCAAAACCTCATCGATTCGAATGCCCTCGGCTATCGATTTCGAAGAGGTAACCAGTGGCAGCCAATATGGTGTCAGTACAATTCGGCAGTTTCTCTTCGACGGAAACTCAAGACGGAGTAGTCCCATCCCTCTGGCAACAATGGAGATCGCTAATCTTCCTCTTCCCCAAGATCAGACCGCTTGTCTAGTGCCCCTCACCACATCACGAGGGGAGGTCATATGGATCCACCCAGACTTGGTATCAGAAGTGACTCGGCCCATATCGTCTTCTACCTGAAAGAAGAAGAGTAGAAAAATCAGGTCTTGCCGCACAATCTCGACAGACATCGAAGAAGCTACAGCCGTCGTCACACGGTCTGGGTGCACAATCCCAACCTGTGGTTGATAATCCAGCTGAAGATCATCAACCCACTACAACTGATGCTCCGGGACCGGCTCAGCCTCCGACGACCGACAAGCCTAGGCCGAGGGAGACTCGCTTTGACAAATCCCTCCGAAAAGAGGCATCAAAAGGGCTGGAGAAGCCCTACAACTTCGACATCTTAGCACAATTGGCCAACACGCCGGCCAAGTTGTCATTATACGAGCTTCTGAGACTCTCCAAGGATGTTCGTGCGGCTTTGAGCGATGCACTCCAAAATGCCAATGCGTACCTCGCTCAGGTCAACCTCACAGGAGAGATCCCGCCTGCAAATCTCCAAGACAACGCCTGTACGGGAGCAATGCCCAACATCGTCTTCACTCCGCAGGACATGCTCATCAAAACCAACCTACACGATCACCCGCTATACTACACTGGATACATCGGCGACGTAAAGGTGGATCGGATGCACATTGATCCTGGCTCCTCCATAAGCATTATCCCGAAGGGTCTGCTACATCATCTCTGCATCCCAATGCATCGCCTGACGCCTACAAGCACCGCCATCAGCGGTTTCAATTCGGACAGGAGCTACCCAATTGGAAGATTCGTCTGAAGTAGTCAAATTGGCGACCTCCAATCCGAAGTCACCTGCTACGTCATAGATGCAGACACTTCTTACAACATCCTCTTGGGGCGTCCATGGATACACGATTATATGATCGTGCCTTCTACGCTGCACCAATACTTCAAATATATCGACAAACATGGCTTCGTGAGGACTGGAATTTGCTGATATCGATCCCTTCAAAGGGGTCGAATCCTACTACTCAGACTCCTGCCTATACGAAAAGTCGAAGAAGCACCTTGGTGAAGGAGATGTGCAAGCTAGTACCGAGACAACCACAGGATCAGAAGAGCCTCTGACGATCCACCTCCAAGCTCACAAACCTGGCAAGTCAGTACCCCTTACCGCCAATCTGCGTAAGGGCGCAATCAGCCTCTCGGTACAAGAAGAGCGGATGATAATCCGGCTGCCAAGGTCTGGCCAAGTGCCAAGACCCACAACGGAGCCGCTGACAATTAGGCTGCCGAGAGCCGGCCAGCCTCAAACGGAGAAGCTCAATCCCTCCGACAAGACAATGACGATACGCCTTCCCAAGAAGGGTCGTCACCCCGATGCAAGGCCTGGAACTTCTAGCGAACCAACCACTCCCCGCCCAGCATCGAGTGCCAAGTTGGGGGTCGCTAGTTTGCCAACAACTCCACGCTCTGAACCGCTGACGATCAAGCTGCCCAGGTCGTCCTCTCAGTCTTCATTTATACAGGGGGTAGCTGAAGAGGAACCGGAGCTAGCCAAGTATGTGGCTGCCCATACTGATGTTCCCTCCGTAGATGATATAATTTCCCTAGAAAAGATACCTTACTTCATCAATAAAGGGCAATCTTTGAACTACCTCGAGCTTAATAAGCTCTGTACGATGTATGCTATGGAACACGGTATAGGCACTCACCTTCACACACAGGTAACAAATGTGCACACCGCAATCCAGCTTACTCCAGCAGAAGATGCTTACCGCATAATTGAAGGAGAGGACCACCCAATCATCGTCGGTCGGAAGGACGATCCTCATCCCTTTACATAGAAGAAGTCGATCTTGGGCCAGATGTCGGGAGACTGCCTCTATATCTTTATAGCCCCCAATCCAAATATCTTATGCAAAAATAGAGATATGATCTGGAGACTACGCCAGGCTTGAACTACGGCACTGGACGACGACTACCTTTGAAGCCACCGGTCCCGGCAGGCAAACCACTGGACTACTATAGCAAGACTCGATGTGGATTAGGGTATATAACACCCACGACGACCCCTGAAAGTTCAGATGAAGAATGTGACTAGCATTCACATTCGACCGGGTCACCAACTTCTGACTCTGATACCAGCATCAGAGATGTATTCAGACATGTCTTGTCAGTCAACATGGCATTCGCCGACGCTTATGAAGAAGATGAAGACATCCCCGAAATCCTTGAGCTAGAGCCGTGGGCCCAGCAGTTGGATGCGCAATAGAAAAAGCGGTTCGAACTGAGGGACCCTCCTACTGAAGACGAGGTTATCCAGGTCGACCTCGGCAGCGAATCTTCTCCAAAACCAATCTTCGTCAGTAAAAGCTTAACAGACGAGGAGCAAGAATCACTGCTGGAACTTGTCAAAGAATACATTAATGTGTTCGCATGGAGCTATGAAGATATGTCGGGATTAAATCCCGATATTGCTCTTCACAAGCTCAATATTCGGCTGGACGCAAAGCCAGTCAAGCAACAACAGCGACGCTTCCGCCCAGGCATCATGGATGCGATCGAAGCCGAAGTCAACAAACTGATAGCCAGCGGCTTCATTCGTGAGGAGCAACATCCTGACTGGGTCGCCAACATAGTACCCGTCCTCAAAAAAAATGGGAAGATTCGAATCTGCATCAACTTCGTAATCTGAACGAGGCGTATCCCAAAGATGAGTTCCCCCTCCCTATCACAGACATCATGATTGAAAACACCTGCGACTTCGAACGTATGTTCGATCATGGATGGCTTCTCGGGGTACAACCAAATCAAGATGTCTCCTGACGACGAAAAGCACACATCATTCCGAACACCGATTGGCATATACTGTTACACAGTCATGCCTTTCGGTTTGAAGAATGCCGATGCCACATATCAAAGAGCCATGAGTATCATCTTCAGAGACCACTTACGCAAGACGGTGGAGTGCTACGTTGATGACATCGCCGTCAAGAGTCGCCGTAAGGGAGACCATTTGCAGGATCTGAGGACGGTATTCGATCTGATGCGAGCACACAATTTGAAAATGAATTCCATAAAGTCCTTCCTGGGCGTATCCAGCGGGAAGTTCTTGTGTTTTATCATCACCGCCCAGGGTATCCATGTAGACCCTGAGAAGACAAAGGCAATTATGGAGATGGGTCCCCCAAGAAATCTTCGCGAACTCAGAGGCCTTTAAGGGAGGCTAGCTTACATCAAGAGGTTCATTTCCAACCTCTCCGGGCGATGTCGACCATTCACCCACCTCATGAAGAAAGGTGTCTCGTTCGTGTGGGACAAAAAATGTCAGCGGGCCTTCGACAACATCAAAGAATATTTGTCGAACCCTCCAGTTCTGGTGGCCCCGGTTGCTGGAAAACCATTCCTACTCTACGTACGAGCAATGGAGCATTCCCTCAGAGCTCTGTTGGCACAAAACAATGATGCAGGCCATGAGCAAGCCATATATTACCTCAGTCGAATGATGATTGGGCCAGAGCACCGATACACCGCCGTGGAGAAGGAATGCCTTACCCTGGTATTCGCCATTCAGAAGACACGGCACTATGTCACTGGAAAAATAATACATGTGATCTCACGAGTCAACCCTCTCAGGGTCCTCATGACTAAACCAGGGGCACTCGGCTCTCGCCTCGCTACATGGGCAATATTGTTGTCCCCTTATCATATGATCTTCATCCCGCAAAAGGCTGTCAAAGGTCAAGCCCTGGCAGACTTTTTGGCAGCCCACCCGGGCTCAGAGTCGTCCAGGATATATGAAGAAATCCCAGATGTGGTCGCTGACTCGAATGCAGCCTCTCACGATAACATATGGCGGATGTTCTTCGACGGTGCTTCAAGAACAGGACCCAAGGGCAACATCATCGCCTGAGTTGGGGTAGTGCTAGTCTTCCCTTTCGGATTGATGATCAATCGCGCCTACTCTCTCACGGAACCCTGTTCTAACAATGTGGCCGAGTACAACGCTCTGGTCATTGACCTCCAACTTGCAAGGGAGCTGGGAGTAGAATATTTCGAAGCATACGGCGATTCTCAGTTAATCGTCAATCAAATCCGGGGCTCATACGAAGTTCGCCACGATGACATGATCCCCTATCACCAAATAGAGATCGACATCATCTCGTCGTCCGAGGGGTTCTTTATCGAACACGTCCCCAGACTCCGAAATATCAAAGCCGATGCCTTAGCAAGCCTGGCCGCTTCCCTAGCAGTGCCGAATCATGCCCATCAATCGATAGATGTGAGAGGCCACGAGCTGGTATGCCCCAAGAACAATGTTCAATTCATGGCAAGTTATTCTGCTCAGGCAATTGATGATGCCCAAGATTGGAGACAACCATTCATCGACTTCGTCGTCTACGACATCCTCCCCGAGAACCCAAGGGAGGCCACCTCCATTAGACGGCGTTCCCTCAGATTCTTCTACGATACAGAGACGAAAATGCTGTATCGGCGATCCTACGAAGGATTATTGCTTCGGTGTCTGTCAAACGCAAAAGCTAAAGAAGCTGTACGAGAAGCGCATGACGGTGTCTGCGGGGCCCATCAGCCTGGTCCTAAATTGCAAGACCGTCTTCGCCAAATGGGCTACTACTGGCCTACAATGGTAGCGGATGCGATAGACTACGCAAGAAGGTGCAAAGCCTGCCAAGTCCACGCAGACTTCATTCATCAGCCATCCGAATTTCTACATCCGACAGTGGCATCCTGGCCCTTCGAAGCATGGGGATGGATATCATTGGTCCAATTACTCCACCTTCCTCCCGTGGACATCGCTTCATACTTGCGATCACGGATTACTTCTCTAAATGGGCAGAAGTTGTTCTACTTACAGAAGTCAAAACTTCAAACGTGATCAGCTTCCTCAAGCATCATGTCATCTATCGCTTTGGACTGCCCCAAAGGATCATCCACGACAATGGTCCGCAGTTTGCAAGCCACGCCTTCTATCGGTTTTGCGATAAGCACTGCATCCAGAATTTTGCTTCGACACTATACAACCCAGTAGCAAACGGATTGGCAGAGGCATTCAACAAAACAATCATCAAACTCCTCAAGAAATTTGTCTCTTCCAACAAACGCGACTGGAATGAGAAGCTCGGTGAATGTTTATGGGCGTACCGTACTAAAGTTCGAACTGCTACCGGGAACACACCATTCTTCCTGGTATACGGGAGTGAGACAGTTCTCCCATTAGAGACTTAAATACCCTCACTCCGTGTCGCCTTCACTTATCAATTGACGACGGATGATAACTACCGACGCCGACTACAAGAGTTGGAGGCCTTAGAAGAAAAATGCCTCCTAGCTCAGCAAAGGATCGAACTATACCAAGCACGCATCTTCGGAGCCTTCAACAAAAAGGTCAAGATCAGAACATTCCAGGTGGGTGATCTCGTTCTGGCAGTTTGGAGACCGATGGTCATGACTCACAAGACCGCCGGCAAGTTCCAGCCAAAATGGGAAGGCCCATTTGTCATTGAGGCCGTATTCTCAAACGGAGCCTACCGCCTCGCAAAATAAATAGGGATTTGCTCATGTTGCCCGTCAACGGCAAGTTCCTGAAGAAATACTATGTCTAAACGATATTCTTCATATCATTGAGTCATGTGCCCGCTGGTACCGCTGAACTCACATCCATAAGTTTCCAGATTTTTGAGTCACGTGCCCACTAGCACCGCTGAACTCACTATTACAATTTTCCTAGATTTCGAGTCATGTACCCTCTCGTGCCGCTGAACTCACGTCCACAACATCCCAGATTATCGAGTCATGTGCCCGCTGGTGCCACTGAACTCACACTTTCACAAATACTGAGTTATGTACCCGCTGGTGCCTCTGAACTCACATCCCGGTCACTCTTTCAGATAGTAAGTCATGTATGATCATACCTCTGAACTTTCTCACTGGAAGAGATCCTCCTTCATGATCCAATACCCGTACTTCCAGTGCACAAAAAGGGTAAGTGATCCACAAATTTCTAAAACGGCCATGTCCTCATTACCTCTGAGTCGTTTCACTTCCGCCAAAAACAAATCATCCCCTACATAGAACTTCCATGTCCTCATTACCTCTGAGTCGTTCTATGTACCCCCTCTTCATTGAGCCCACTCCTGCCATGTCCTCATTACCTCTGAGTGGGAAGGCTCTGTAGAAGAAACCTTCATACTTGCCATGTCCTCATTACCTCTGAGTAAGTATGTCGATTCCCTTTCAACCTATTATTTGTACCCACAACCGGAGTACGACAAGGATAATAGGTCCACAAACATCCTCTGTTGACCACAAATATCCTCCGTAATTCACTCCTGCCATGTCCTCATTACCTCTGAGTAGGAAGATTCCACGATAAAACCCTCATGCTTGCTATGTCCTCATAACCTCTGAGCAAGTATGTCGATTTCCTTTCATCCTATTATCCGTATCCTAAACCAAGGTACGCCAAGGATAATAGGCCCTCAAATATACTCTGCTAAGTTCCTTAGCACAAACCCACCATCTCATCATGCCCCAGCAGCTCAGCTGCTCTACGGCATTCTTTTTTCCGATACCGAGAGCACCCATGACCACTTTGCCAGGGCTGTTCCAGGTATCCTAACCAAACTTGTCATCCGTACCTAAAACCAAGGTATGCCATAGATGACGAGTCCACAAGCAAGTCCCCCGCGCGGGGCAGACCCCACCATCATATTATAGGTACAACAAGCAATACAAATGAGGGGTAGAATGGAAAGTACTCTTTATTTGAAAGAAGAAAAAAGTATTACATCTTTTGGGACCACGTCCCTCTCAAAAAAGAAAACAGGAACAAAGCAAAAGAAAGAAAAGCCGACTACATTTCGGTATTACTCAATTCTAGGAGACGGCTTCTCACTGAGGTGGTCCCCCGCTCAATCCGCTGTCGAGCCCGACGCTCAGCCTCCCGGGATAACCGCTCCCCATTGTCCAAATCCATGAGCGCCTGGCAGTCGTCTTCCAACTTTCTCAGGGCAGTTTCCAGGTCAGTCGAAGCTTGATTAACCCTGTCAGCCTCCCGAACAATCAGCCGCCTGTCAGTACAGACGACCTCAAGTTCGGACTCCAAGAAAGTCAACTTCCTCTGAAGCGCGAGAATCTGCTCCTGCGTGTCAACAATCTCACGAGAGGCAGTCTCCTTCCGAGCTGTGACGTCTTCATTTGCGTGACTCAATTGATCATACCGATCAGATAAATCGCTGAGGTCCTTTAGTATGGCCGACCTGGTTTTATCCCGAGCAGCTTTAGTCCTCTCTATGATGGCGATAAGGGAACCCCGCTCCTCATTTATAATAGCAAACAGATCAGCCTGCCGCAATACCCAGAGCTAGGCCACCAGTCGATCAGTCTCTAACAATTTTGCCTCCAGAAATGCGGCCATCCCTGCATCGCCAGGGAGATTCCTAAGGATATCAACTTGACCTTGGGCGCATTGCCGGGCCAAGGTGAAGGAAGGTCCTTCTTTCCACGGCAGCTTCTATTCCCCTCTTCAAATGACGATGAAAACTGGCAACCACGTCCTGTAATGCATCGTCCAAAACTTCTGCAGAGGATGGCGTCAGAGGAAGCGAGGACGACAACATCGGAGGAGTGACGCTGGAGCTTGCCACCAGAGGAACAGAGTCTGAGCAGAATGATGCATGAATGGCGGCTAACTTGTCTTCCGCCGCCCGGAGAGCTTGGATACTCGGTAGGGCAGAAAGGTCGATTCTCGGAGCCACCGGAGCAGAGGATGACGCAAGGACCATCGTTCCCTGCCCCGACTGCCCTGATACCTCGCCCGCTAAACTCGAGCCCCCAGAAGGCCCATCAAAACAAGTCAGAAGGTGAGGTGGTACACCCCTCTCCACCAGTGCCCCTTCGGCTGGGTTTGTCTCAACAATGTCCATCCTCGGTACTGGAGAGGCAGGACCTGTATGCCCAGAATAACAATCAATCGACGTAACCCGAAGGACGTGATGATAGAGCAGATAGGCCTCCTCACAGGTTAAGATTCGACTTATCTTACCAAGGGTGGAGCATGGAGGCTGTAGCTCATTTACAGCTGGCATGGTCTCCTCATCCGTAATCTCTAAATTAAGCTCGGCAGCATCCTCTGTCCCCGTCACCTCGAAGGGGGATACGGCTCGATCGGCATCGTCTGGAGGAGATTCCGTGATCCCAGAGATAGACTCACCGAAGCCTCCGCCATCCCGGGTCACCACCTCGGCATCTTGATACTCCTCTTCTTCTCTTGACACCTACAAGAGGGAAAGAAGATGATTAAAATCAAAGCTAAAAGGAAAGAAGGAAGGAAGAATTGGGAACGGTTTGGTTACCTCTGACACGGGATTGACCTCTTCTCCACTTTCTCTCATAGTTAGCTGGCGGTGTCTGGTTGCGACCAGCTTCCAGGTGCGAGATATACCACCAGCAGAAGAAACTTGTCTGCTACGCTTTGGAGCAGGGCCAAGCACAATGGGTGGCTGATCCTCCAATATCTCATCTGGCAAGATTGGCGGCTGATCCACCTCTACGTCTGCCGCCGGGAGGGTAGAGTCATCTCCATCATGCTCGTTGCCCTCATCATCCTCAGCCACAGAATCCAAATCTGGTACTTCGGCTCTAGTCTTTCTCTTCTTGGCCCCTTGAAACCCTTCCTCCAGGCCGGTACCAACAATAAAACTGGCACCCGGGTTAAAACCGACCAGAGTTTTGTTCGCCATAACATGGTACAAGGCTGCCATGTACAAGATCTCCAATGACGCCTTAATGGCAGGGACTGAGAAAATGGTACGGGTATGGAATGTATCGTAGTATTGCTAAACCCTGATACCATCAAGAAGGCTGCCTTCAAAGCCCAGACAGAAGCTGGGATTGTCTAAACAAAGCTGGTTGTATCCAAACTCACGGGCAAACCTGCTAGGCAGATAAGGCTCCAGAAAAACAGTATTGCAGTTACGATACACCAGATGTGTGGGGCGGATGTTACGCAGCCATAGGAGCATCTGGCCGTCCGGAAGTTGAGGGGGCACAATACCGTCAAGATGTACAGCCTCTATGTCCATGGCGGTAAAGCGAGGGACGGATACAAAAATATGATACATATCTGCCCTCGCCAATGCCATCCAGCAAGCCCGTATGGTCTCATACTCCCAAGGCTCATCACGATAGCGGAAGATAAATGCGTCATCATCAGTCACACCGTCTTCAGAGCCCGGTCCCATCAAAGACAGATAATGTATCAACAGCCACCCCATCAAATAATGATAGGGCAACTCAGTTCGTTCAAAATCCTTGGTCACGTCGTGAGCAATGACCCTGGATGTAAAGGTACGAAGGTCACGGTGTATGCTGCACACCATGGCCGGGAGGAGAACTAGCCTGATTTGCAAAACTAACTTCACAGCCGGAAGGATAAAGTTACGACTGATTCTCTCGATAGAACCAGCTCCTCCAGAGACTACACAGTTTTGTAGCCATACCATTAAAAATTCCGCCAGAAGCGCTTTTTCTGACAACTCTTGGGTATCCTGGTAGAAATAATCGAAAGAGTCGGTTTTACTTCCAAACCTGTCAATGATGGTGGCCACCCTCTTAGCCGACGATACCAAGTCCTTCACCGCCTCCCGGGATCGAGGGCGACGGGAAGTAATTCGTCCTGAGGCATCTTTCGGGAAGAGATAGTGCACCCAGTCCTTGGTATGGGGAGCATTCCCTTTCGAGTTGTTATCTTTTCTGGCCGTCTGATGACATGTGCTGTAGTGGCACAATATCTCTTGATAAAGGGGTACGAAGCCTGGATACCGTCTTTCCAAATCTTCGAACTCCTCATTCGTGGGAGTATACGCCTCAAAAGCTTCGTCCCCCCAAGGAAGCTTGGAGACCGCGTGTATTTCGTGGAGCGCACGCCCCATTTCCCCTATGGGTGTATAGAAGGTTCCCGTACAGCAATTATACATCTCCAGCAGAGACATGAACAACTTCTTGTTTATGGGCAAGCCATGGCTGGTGCCCCGAATGGCATGGTAAAGGCCAATCTCACACAAAAAGGCCTCGCACTTTTACAAGATCCATGTAGACAGATTGGTCTACGAGGGTACAGGATGTGTCCAACTAGGGAGCATCAGCCGGCCGATGGGGTAGGAGCCCTTCCGAGCAAGTTGATTTATAAAAGTGTCGGTGGTAGAAAATATGAAATTGGGGCCCGGCACGTTCAGAAATGTACCTGGGACCAATCCCGTTATAGAACAGCTGGTGTGCACCTTGCCTGCAGACACTGACTTCATGTTGTTGTTATAATGGATGTCTCCCACAAACATCCTACCTCGGGTAGGAGTTAAAGTCTCTTCCATCTTCCGGTCTAGTGGAAGCATATTGAACCAAGATAATGGGAAGTGTCACTCCATTTGGGGGATGCGGATCGCCATCCCGTTAGAGATAAAACTCTAGTTCTCCGACACCTCCAGAACATGACTGTTCTCCACAGTCAAGGCGTCTCCAAAGAAGAACGCAGGCTTCAAATATTTCTCTTCGAATTTCCCGGAGTTCATCATAGCGTTAAGGAAATAGAAAGATTGGTGTTTGATGGCATTCAGTCTAGCCAGAGGCTCATCGCTCGGAAACTGGTCTGTTATATGCTGAACAATATGGTCGTACCTATAGCCGAGAGAAGCTTGGGCGCTACCCACCAAGAGTTCTCCAGCAACGTTAACCGACAGATTCACTGAAGAAAAGACAGAGAAAGATAAGTTAAAACGGATGGATAAAGAGAGCTGATTGGGTGCTTCCAAGCCTCATACGGCTCAGAAAAACATCCATGCGGATCCATGAAGCCTTATGCGGCTCCGAAGCCTTATGCGGCTCCAACTTAACAAAGCCTCATGCGGCTCAAGCTCAGAAGAGCACTTATGCGACTCTGTGCAATAAAAGTCTATACGGTTTAGCGTCGCTTATGCGGCTTCGTCGACGAAGCGCATATGCGTACACGATGGTTTTCTTATGCGGCTCGCAGCTCAGCCGTAGGACGAACATGCGACTTGCAAAGACTCGTGCATAAAGTATGCGACGTAGCCATGGCAGTTAGGGTTCTTTAACTCATACATTGTCCTTACCAGTAATGGGGGGGTGAACGTCAGGATGAACATCGGGCACGACGACCGGCGAAGGAGCAGCCGTAGTCGAGGCGGAAGTAGAAGTTGCCTTCTTGCCCTTTGCTTCCACGGTCTTCTTGGGAGCCATTAGTTATCGAAGAGGAGAAGGACAATCGAGATAGGAAAGATTTGAGGAAAAAGAAAGAAAGTAAAGAAGCCCTTTCTCTCTTCAAACTCCTCCTATTTATAGGAGGACGAGAGAAGGAGGACACGTGGACCAATAACCGCCTCGTAAAAAGCAAAACCGACTCCTCGGATTTCGTCTCCAAGATTCACCCAGGGCGTAAAATCCGAAAGATTTAATGAGCCGACTCTTGGGATTTCCCCCTACAAAACGGCGCTGAAACGAATTTGAGGCAATTAAAGACCCGCACACGTGGCAAGAAGCTATGCGGCTCGAAAGTCTCTGCGGTTAACATCTCTGCGGGTGAACAATCTATGCGGCCAAGATATCCATGCGGTTAGGGTTTCATATGCGGCCAAAAAGAATATACAGCCATGCTTCTTATTCAAAGTATTTCAATTTTGCAAATTGAAAACATTGAAGGGGGTCTTGTAGAAGCATAGAAAATGATCCATGCGGTAAGGAAACCCCATGCGGCTCATAAAGCCCATGCGGCTCAGAAAGTCATGCGGCATAAGGGACTATGCAGCCCAAGACATCCCATGCGGCTCAGAAGATACGTGGCATAACAGTGTTCCCCTCCGACCTATGGTGCATTAATTATTTTGACGGCTGACAACTCTAAAAGAAAAAGTGACAGCCCTGACACAAGAGAGGCAATTATGACTCTGTCATAATGACAGACCCCTAGGAAAGAGAAAGAGATCTCTGACACAATCCCCCGAGATCCATAAAAATGCCACCTGGCCTAGCCAAGTGGGCGTTCGTATGCGGCTCGAACAAAGACTTTCCATGCGGTTCAGAATGAAGCCGTCCTTTGCGGCTCAGGCCGAAACAGTCTCATGCGGCTCAAGCGGAGGCCTTCTCATGCGGCTCAAATAGAGGCCTTCTCATGCGGCTCAAGCGGAGACCTTCCCATGCGGCTCAGGTGGATGCATCCCTATGCGGCTCGCAATGATCACCTCCATGCGGTTTAAAGGTTCGAAGGGGCCACTACCCAAGCAGCCCTGACACGTGGCCCAAACCTTACGCAGCCTAAACCTTATGCGGCCCAAATCTTATGCGGCTCAATCTTTATGCGGTTCAGATCCTCCCAGTGGCTCCTAGGACACGTGTCATAAGCCGATCAATTTCCCAGATTTATTGTAATCAGAGATTGGGTCAAATCCTAATAATCTGGGACACGTAGCAGGAGAATAAATCAAATTTATTCGCAGACATCATAAGATCATTATGAGGAAGATTTATTCCAATCAGTATTAATTGCTGATGAGATTTGGTGTAATCTACACTTAATGGTCCAGATTCATCACAATCAAAACGAATGACCTAGATTGACCAATCCACAGGCAGCCGCCATCTCCAGGAAGCAATCATTGGCAACCCTAATGATCACACCCCATTTCTATAAATAGCAAGGTGCCATTCCCTTACAAAAGAGACATTCCCTGGCAATATACACAACGGAGAGAGTGTGACCAGAGAGACCCCTTTTCGATATCAGAGAGCATTAGAAGACTTGGAAGAAAAAGCAGAAAGGGAGCAAAGAGAGCATTTCTTCAACGCCGAGCAAATCTTCTGGAGCCAAGGCTGCATACCGATCGTCCAAGGAGTAAGGCAGGGCTGCCGTCGCCTTCCCGAGCCTCTATCGTCACCCTCCAGAATCTAAAATAAACAATTGTACTTAGTCTGCTGTACCTAGGCTTTCGTCCCTAGGCTTTCTTTGTACAGGCGAGTTTGTATTGTGAGTCTAAGTTCAGTCTTCCCGTAAAACTGTTCTATACTTTTACAATCAATGGCAAACAGTCCTCTCAGTCTTTATTTATACAGGGTGTAGCCGAAGAGGAACCGGAGCTAGCCAAGTATGTGGCTGCCCACACTGATGTTCCCTCCGCAGATGATGTAATCCTGCTAGAAAAGATACCTTACTTCATCAATAAAGGGCTATCTTTGAACGATCTCGAGCTTAATAAGCTTTGTACAATGTATGCTATGGAACACGGTATAGGCACTCACCTACACACATAGGTGACGAATGTTTACACCGCAAACCAGCTTACCCCTGTGGAAGACGCTTACCGCATAATCGATGGAGGGGACCATCCAATCATCTTCGGCCGGAAGGACGATCCGCAGCCCTTCACCATAGAAGAAGTCGATCTTGAATCAGATGCCGGGATACTGCCTCTGTATCTTTGTAGTCCCCAATCTAAATATCTCATGTAAAAACATGGGTATGATCTGGAGACCACGCCAGGCTTGAACTACGGCACTGGTCGACGACTACCTTTAAAGTCGCCAGTCCCGGCTGGCAAACCACGGGACTACTATAGCAAGACTCGATATGGATTAGGGTATGTTACACCCATAACGACCCCTGAAGGTTCAGATGAAGAATATGACTGGCATTCACATTCAACCGGATCACCAACTTCTGACTCAGAAACCAGCATCGGAGACGTATTCAGACAAGTCCTGTCTGTCAACATGGCATTCGCCGACGCTAACGAAGAAGATGAAGACATTCCGAAAATCCTCGAATTAGAACCGTGGGCCCAACAATTGGATGCACAATGGGAAAAGCGGTTCGAACAGAGAGAACAGCCTACTGAAGATGAAGTTATACTGGTCGACCTCGGCAGCAAATCGTCTCCAAAACCAATCTTCGTCAGTACAAGCCTAACAGACGAAGAGCAAGAATCGCTGCTGGAACTTGTCAAAGAATATATTAATGTGTTCGCTTGGAGCTATGAAGACATGCCGAGGTTAAATCCCGATATTGCTCTTTACAAACTCAACATTCGGCCGGATGCAAAGCCAGTCAAGCAACAACAGCGACGCTTCCGCCCAGGCATCATGGATGCGATCGAAGCCGAAGTCAACAAACTAATAGCCAGCGGCTTCATTCATGAGGAACAACATCCGGATTAGGTCGCCAACATAGTACCAGTCCTCAAGAAGAATGGAAAGATTTAAATCTGCACCGACTTCCGCAATCTGAACGAGGCATGTCCCAAAGATGAATTCCCCCTCCCTATCACAGACATCATGATTGACAACACCTGCGGCTTCGAACGAATGTCATTCATGGATGGCTTCTCGGGGTACAACCAAATTAAGATGTCTCCTGAAGACGAGAAGCATACATCATTCCGAACACCGATTGGCACATACTGCTACACAGTCATGCCTTTCGGTTTAAAGAATGCTGGCGCCATATATCAAAGAGCCATGAGTATCATCTTCAGAGAACACTTGCACAAGAATGTGGAGTGCTATATTGATGACATCGTCGTCAAGAGCCGCTATAAGGAAGACCACCTGCATGATCTAAGAACAGTGTTCGACCTGATGCGATCACACAACCTGAAGATGAATCCCACAAAATCCTTCATGGGCGTATCCAGCAGAAAATTCTTGGGTTTTATTATTACTGCCCAGGGTATCCATGTAGACCCTGAGAAGGCAAAGGCAATTATGGAGATGGGTCCCCCGAGAAATCTTCGTGAACTCACAGGCCTTCAAGGGAGACTAGCTTACATCAGGAGGTTCATTTCTAACCTCTCCGGGAGATGTCGACCATTCACCCATCTCATGAAGAAAGGCGTCTCATTCGTATAGAACGAAGAATGTCAGCGTACCTTCGACAACATCAAAGAATATTTGTCGAACCCTCCAGTCCTAGTGGCCCTGGTTGCTGGAAAACAATTCCTGCTCTATGTATGAGCAATGGAGCATTCCCTCGGTGCTCTGCTAGCACATAACAACGATACAGGCCAAGAATAAGCCATATATTACCTCAGTCGAATGATAATTGGGCCAGAGCACCGATACACCGCCATGGAAAAGGAATGCCTCGCCCTGGTGTTCGTCATTCAGAAGACGCGGCACTATGTCACGGGACAAACCATACATGTGATCTCACGAGTCAACCCTCTCAGGGTCCTCATGACTAAACCAGGGGCACTCAGCTCTCGCCTCGCTACATGGGCAATATTGTTGTCCCCCTATCATATGATCTTCGTCCCACAAAAGGCTGTTAAAGGTCAAGCCCTGGCAGACTTTTTGGCAGCCCACCCGGGCTTGGAGTCATCCAGAATATATGAAGAAATCCCAGATGAGGTCGTCGACTCGCATGCAACCTCCCACGATGATATATGGCGAATGTTCTTCGACGGTGCTTTGAGAACTGGACCCAAGGGCAACATCATCGTCGGAGTCGGGGTGGTGCTGGTCTCCCCCTCCGGATTGGTGATCAATCGCGTTTACTCTCTCACAGAGCCCTGCTCTAACAATGTGGCCGAGTACAACGCTTTGGTCATTGGCCTCCAACTTGCAAGCGAGCTGGGGGTAGAATACCTTGAAGCATATGACGATTCTCAGTTAATCGTCAATCAGATCCAGGGCTCATACGAAGTCCGCCACGTAGACATGGTCCCCTATCACCAAATAGCGATCGACATCATCTCGTCATTCGAGGGGTTCTTCATCGAACATGTTCCCAGACTTTGAAATATCGAAGTCGATGCCTTAGCAGGCCTGGCCGCTTCCCTAGCAGTGCCAAATCATACTCATCAATCGGTAGATGTGATAGGCCATGAACTGGTCTGCCCCAAGAACAATATTCAATTCGTGGCGAGTTATTCCGCTCAGACGATCGACGAAGTCCCAGATTGGAGACAACCATTCATTGACTTCGTAGTCTACGACATCCTGCCCGAGAGCCCAAAAGAGGCCACCTCTATCAGAAGGCGTTCTCTCAGATTCTTCTACGATACAGAGAAGAAAATGCTGTATCGCCGATCCTATGATGGATTATTACTTCGATGTCTGTCAAACGCAGAAGCCAAAGAATCCGTACGCGAAGCTCACGACCGTATTTGCGGGACCCATCAGCCTGGCCCTAAATTGTAAGACCGTCTTCGCCGAATGGGCTACTACTAGCCCACGATAGTGTAGGCCTCAAAAATGACAGTCACGCTGAGTTGATCAGAACAAGTCCAACAGTCACGCTGAGTTGGTCAGGACAGAGTCAAAAGTCACGCTCAGTTTATTAGGACAATATTTACAAATCACGCTGAGGAGACAGCTCATCATTTGTCAGAGAGTAATTATGACTGACAGCACAACAGTCGAAGAATGTCTCTTCGTATGCCACGTATGCACAGAACTCGAGAGATCACAGCCGACTATTGCGTGACTTTCGAAATCTTCTTCAGCAAGACTCAACCTTCGTCAAGTTGGCGTACTAAAAGAGTTTCTTGTCATTTAATGCGACTGACAAAAGCAATCACTGTCAAAGATTTTGTGTCAGTCGAGGTACGCCAAATCAAGACAGCTGGCAGTCCTATCTCAAGTCTGCGTGTATTTTGAGTTTTTCCTCAAGTCTGCGTGGATTCTGAAGTTTTCTTCCTCAAGCCTGCGTGGATTCTGAAGTTTTCTTCCTCAAGCCTGTGTGGATTCTGAAGTTTTCTTCACCAAATCTGCGTGGATTCTGAAGCTTCCTGCCCCAAGTTTGCGTGGATTTTGAAGCTTTCTATCCCGTGTCTGCGTGGATTTTGTCTTCAACAAGTCTGCATGGATTTTATCAAACTGGAGTACGTGACAGTCATGTTACTGATCTCTCGTCTGTGTGTTCTGTAACTTGCACACGACTCATGCATGATCGCCATGTGTCCAACAGTTACAGGCCACGTCCAGTAACTTACAGTCTTGCGTATGTTAAATCCTGCATGATTTTCAACTAAGCAAAGGCTGTGAAGACAGTTATCTTTTCAGTTATTTTTGACTCTATAAATAGAGTTCTTTTTCTTATTCATTGTACAGATACATAGTTATCTACTGTCAAAATTTTGAGAGCTTTTCTTCTTCGCATAGTCCAAGGGATAAAGTGATCGTCTTCTAGATCAGATTCCCACAGTTGTAATTTTCCCAGATACACAATAAATAAAGGAATTTATTTATGGAAAATAAATTGGCGACTCTGCTGGGGAAAACCATCTCCTCTTCTGAGATGGCAACAACTCAATGCGACACTTCGTCAATCGGCTCGACGAAGAAGGTGATGACGATCCAATTCGATCAACTCGCCTATGAAGAAATACAGCGGGCTAAGAGTGGCAAGCCCACTTCAGCCTCCATCACTACTGCCAAGTCGAAGGGACACTCTGTCTATGTCCCTAAAAATCGGTTGGCAGTCAATGGTGAAGTCTCTGCCACAGTGTCTGCTCCTAACACTGGCAAGAACTCTACTGCAAGCACGCACACTCTTGTGCGCTCGAAGATGACAGCAATCAAAGGTCACGCTGACAGTACTGGCTCCTTAGCCAAATCTGTTTCAGCGTGTAATCTCTCATTCAAAAGTCACGCTGACAGTACTGGCTCCTTAGCCAAATCTGTTCTAGCGTGCAATCTCTCATTCAAAAATCACGCTAACAGTACTGGCTCCTTAGCCAAATCTGTTCCAGCTTGTATTTCTAAAACCAAAAGTCACGCTGACAGCACTGGTTCCTTAACCAAGTCTGTTCCAGCGTGTACTTCCAAAGTTAAAAGTCACGCTAACAGCACTGGTTCCTTAACCAAGTCTGTTTCAGCGCGTATTTCATCTAAGAAGAATAGCTCTTTAGCTATCTCTTCTTCTTTACCAAGTTCTACTAGAACTGGGGTGGTCTTCCACAGAAAGTCCCTTCGAAAAGGAATAACTCTTTAGTTATTCCTTCTGTTCCTGTAGGTTTTACTTCAGGAACAGCTTTGACTGACAATTTTGTTAGTCAAAGAAAAGGAGATGGTCTTTTGACTACTCTTCCTTCTGAACATTCTATGTCTTAAAACTTGAAAGAATCTAAGAAGAAACATTCCTTAGTGTCTTCTTCTATGACTTCTTCAAATTGGGCACAGAATTTGTCCAGAAAAGAGGGTCTGTTACCAACTCCTAATCAAAGGGATGGTTCAACTCTTCCTTCTCTGCAAATATCCAGATCAATGGAAGGAAAACTCCATGTTTCCAAAACTAATGTGTTACCTCCAACTGATCTAAGAACAAAACTTAATACTTCTGGTGCTAAGAAATCATACCAGTTGAAAACAAGGATAAGAGATCCAGATGCAGAGTATGCAAAAAACTATGTGGCTCATATTAATCATTCTCTATATAATCAAGAGCCATCAAGACCCAAGAATAGGAAATATAATCCTCAATCTTCACAAACAGATTTACGAGAATATCTTCAACAGAAGAGAAGGAGTAATTCTGTGTCAAAGGACCATGCTGAATGTGACTTCTATCCAAGAGTCATAATTCAATGCAGATGTCAATCAATGGCTCATGACCATGTTGATCATGAATGTGACTTCCAGCCAAGAGTTATAATGCAATGCTGATGTCAAACTAAACGACAATCTGTCTTCAATCGGATTCAGTGTGAACCTATGCCTGATGAAGATGAGCCTTTGTTTGCTTCTGTCAACATGACCTCTCGGGATGCTGGGGGTAGAGTTGATAGTCCAGATGGAGTATATAGAAATACCAGAGCAAGAGTCCTGGCTTCTAGTCAAAGAAATTTGATCTCTGAAGATGATTCTGAATTCCTTAGAGAATCTAACTTCCCACCTCTTCCTACTGGGGGTAGTTCTCCTATAATTGATTTTGATGCACAAAGCAATGATTCAGAACAAACAACATCCACCAGTTTATCAATAATCCCTCGTACAGTCACGACTTATATGGTTGATGGGAATACTGATGAACCTTCTTCTTCCTTGACTCCTCAAGATCAAAGAATTGCTTCTTTGGAACAGCAAATGAAGTCTATGGCTGATACCATAAAATCAATGTATGAACTCATGACAGCTTAGTTGCAGAATCGACAGACTGTATCAGATGCCATACCAACTGACACTGATATAAGTCCAGTACAAGTTCCTCCAGCAGTACAATCTAATACTCCTGGACCAGCTCAACCAAATCCTAGTCTCTCTGGAGCTGGGGGTAGTGCTTACAATGCTGTTCCTCCTCCCAACTATTCTCTACAAGCTACAACTCCACAATCTTCCGGAGTTGTTAATAAAGAATTAAGGAATCTCAAAACTCAATTCGAGGCATTTAAACAGAAGGATGGTTTACAAAGGTTAGGCATCAAGCAACCTTATCCGATAGAATGGAAGCAAGTATCGTATCCTCCTAAATACAAGCCTCCTACTATCTCATTTTATGATGGAACCACTTCTCCAAGTCAGTTTATTAATCACTTTGAAGTAATGACAGACCAGCTGCAACCAAGCGACGCCCTCCTTACTCGGGTGTTTATTGGATGTCTCAAGGGAACGGCTTATGAATGGTATAGAAGTCTCCCAGATGGAAGCATTACTTCATTTGCCGGTTTCAAACAGATGTTTCTTGAACGGTTCTATGAAGGGCTCAATGACATGACTATGTCTGCTCTTATTAGAATCAAGCAGAAAAATAATGAAACTACAGAGGAGTATATTGAACGGTTTCGAAGAGAAGCTCTGAAGATGCCTCTTGGAACTCCTGATGCTGTCACCATCGACACATGCAAATCAAACTTGTTGCCAATCATCTGCATGTGGACAGGATCCACCCAATTCCAAGATTGGCCTTCTTTCATAGTTAGTGCCAAGGCTGCAGAAATTAGTGCTGAAACCTTCAAAGGTTTAGGAGTGCAGATGACTCCCAAAGAAACAGGTCAAGGTACTAACAATAAAAACAATGCTCGCAAGGGAAAAAAACCTTAGAAGTTAATCTTCAGAGCAAAGATGCATCAACTGTTCCTACTTCTACAACTCAACAACCAAGAACACCTCGCCCCAAGGAAGAATACTCTTTCGATGATGACGATGTCCTTGGTATCTTTGAATGTCTGCTGAAAGGTAATAAAATACAATTACCTGAAATCAAGAAACCTGATGAAGCTGGTAAGACAGATCATCCCAAATACTGCCCATATCACAGAATGTTGGGTCACATAATTCGTACATGTTATGTACTGAAAGGAAAGATCCAAGAAATGATTAAATCTGGAGCTATCTCCCTTACTCCAAAAGAGAAGACCGTCACCTCCAACGTCGTCTCTATACAATTCGGAGATTTCCCTCCTCAATTCCTTGAAAGTGGAATCATTCCTATTCCCAAGGCAACTCTTGAGATAGTGAATATTCCTCCTCTACAATCTGAAAGATTAGTGCCAATCACTTTGGAAACTGGAGAAATCATGTAGATTTATCCTGATCTAGTGGCAGATTTTGAATCTTCTTTTCCTCAAAATACTACTTCTCGAAAGTCCAAGAAGACTGGAAAAATTAAGTCATGTCATATGACTTCTCTTGGATCTACCTCTGACATAGAGCCAAAAGAGAAGGAAGAAGCACTTGCTACTCGAACAGGGAAACCTTATCTAAAGGATTATTCCAAGAATCTTGAGGATACTCCTGATATCCCTCCAGCTGATAAAGATGCTCCTAATGTTCCTCCTGAAGAAGAATCATCTACTGCACCTGTTCCTTCAACTACCCCAGTCGAACCTGTTTCTTCCAAGCCTACGGCTTTTGAGAAAGGCAAACAACAGGCTCGATTTGATAAACCAATTAAGAAGTCCCCTCCTCTTGGGCTTCAGAAGCCTTACAACTTCGACATTCTAGCTCAACTTGCCAATACTCCAGCTAGAATGTCCCTCTTTGAACTTCTACGTCTTTCTAAAGAAACTCGAGAGACGTTAAGTGAAGCACTTCTTCAAGCAGACTCTTGTCTTGCACAATTGAAGAAGCCAGATGCAGAACCTGCCACTTGCTTACATTGCAACAGTGTATTGGAGATTATCCCAAATATTACCTTTACACAAGACGACATGCTATTGGAGGATAATCGACATGATCGGCCTCTCTACTACACTGGTTATATCGATACGATGAAGATAGATCGTATCCTCATTGACCCAGGGTCTGCTATAAGCATAATGCCAAAGAGTCTGTTGGATGAACTAAAAATCCCTCTTCACAAGCTCTCTAAGACGGTTACTACTATCTTGGGATTCAATCAAAGCCGAAGCGAGCCTTTGGGAAAGATTCATTTGAAGCTTCAGATAGGCGATTTCAGATCCAAAGTCACTTTCTATGTGATTGAGATCGTGGGATCCTATAATCTTCTTCTTGGGAGGCCCTTTCTTCATGAAAATAATGTGGTGCCTTCTACTCTTCATCAGTGTTTTAAGTACATTGATAGCAATGGAAGAGTACAAAAAGAAGTTGCTGATATAAATCCCTTCCATGGGGTTGAAGCTTATTTCAATGATTCCCGAATGTACAAAGAAGAGTATACAAGGGTCATACAAGCTATGGAGAAAGAGGATTCACAAAGTGAGACTTTAATAATCCCTGTTAAAGGTCGAGCTACTCAGCAACAATCTCCCAAACCCTCTGGAGAAGGTTCTTTCATCATTCCAGTGAGTGGATGGATCTCTCCGTTGCCTCAGTCGTCTGCTCAAGATACAATGATCATTCCTGTTAGTGGGCATACTACAGTTCCTGTATCTTCACAAGATACTCTGCTAATTCCAGTTGGAGGGCGGATTACTCTTCCATCTCAAGCTTCAAGGGAGCTCACCTCTTCTGAGCCATTTGTTATAGATCTTAATCGAAACAAAGCTTCTTCTCATTCTTCTTCTTCCCCTTTAGTCATTGACTTGGCTAAAATCTCTAAGGCTCAGCCTTCTTCCAATGTAAATATTGCTGCTTTTACATTTAATGAAAAGTCTCCATCTTTGCAGTACGCTGATGTGTGTAATTATGTTCATAGTTATTTACATTTGTTAGATGACTTGAACACAATAACCATAGGGGTTGTACAGACTGTTCATACAGATGTATCCCTAGAACCTGTATAATCTTCATACTTTCTACTTCCCAGCAGAAAGCCAGGAGACATTCTAATATTCTTCTACAAAGGGCCCCAAAGTCCTTCTGATTTAGAAGATGATGACAAAAATGATGATACTGGAAGATTACAACTACGTCACTATAGTCAGCAATCTAAAGACATTATCAAAAATATGGGCTACGACTTCAGGACTGGCCTCAACAGTGGAAAATGAAGAAAAATGCCTGTTCGTATTCCTCCTCTGAAATATGGAAGGTCTAAATGCGGATTGGGCTACATTGCTCCTACTCCTTTTATCAATATTATTCATACAGATCTCGAGTCTGATGAAGATAAGAGATCTGATTCTTCTAGTACCACTTCTTGGGATTCCGATACGAGTATCGACGATTTCTGCTGCAACCTTCTGTCTCCCAACATGGTTTCCATTGACCGTTCTAAAGAAAGTGATGAAGACGAAGAAGAGTTTGAAATCTCACCTGAATCAGAACAATGGGCCCAAAGGTTAGATAATCAATGGGAGTTCCAATTCGAGCAAAAAGAACCTACGACTGAAGATAAACTTGTTCAAATAGATGTTGGTGAAGAGGGATCCCCCAAACCAATATTCATCAGTGAAAGTCTTTCAGAAACTGATAAGCAAGACATGATTAAACTCATTCGTGATTACATCGATGTCTTTGCTTGGAGTTATGAAGATATGCTAGGACTTGATCCACAAATCGCAACTCACAAGCTCAATATCTTGCCGAATGCTAAACCGGTCAAACAACAACAGCGACGATTTTGCCCAGACATTATGGATGCAATTGAAGCTGAAGTCAATAAACTCATGACCTCCGGGTTTATTAGAGAGGAACAACATCCCAATTGGGTGGCTAACATAGTTCCTGTCCTTAAAAAGACTGGCAAGATCAGAGTGTGCATAGACTTCCGCGATCTCAATGCAGCATGCCCTAAGGACGAATTCCCTCTAGAAATCACTGATGTCATGATCGATAATACCTGTGGATTTGAACGAATGTCATTCATGGACGGGCATTCTGGGTACAATCAGATTAAAATGTTTCCAGACGATGAGAAGCACACTTCTTTCAGAACGCCGATTGGTACATACTGTTATACAGTTATGCCATTCGGTCTCAAGAATGCAGGAGCAACTTATCAACGAGCCATGAGCACTATATTCCGTGAACATCTGCGAAAAATAGTCGAATGCTACGTTGATGATATTGCAGTCAAAAGTCGACAAAAGGAGGATCATATCCAAGATTTGAAGACTATTTTTGATCTAATGCGTAAGCATCAATTAAAGATGAACCCTACTAAGTCCTTCTTAGGCGTCTCTAGTGGTAAATTTCTTGGCTTCGTCATTACCTCTAAAGGTATACACGTGGATCCCGAAAAGATCAAAGCCATCCAAGAGATGCGTCCTCCACGCACCTTAACAGAGCTACGAGGATTTCAAGGAAGAATCGCTTATATCAGGAGATTCATTTCTAATTTATCAGGACGCTGCAGACCATTCAACAAACTTATGAAGAAAGGTGTCTCTTTTGTCTGGAATGATGAATGTCAGAAAGCATTCGATGATATAAAACAATATCTGATGAGCCCTCCAGTATTGGTACCTCCCATTTCAGGAATTCCATTTCTCCTATATACTCGAGCAATGAGTCATTCATTGGGTGCATTACTCGCTCAAAAGAATCAAAATGGTCATGAACAAGCCATCGACTATCTCAGTCATACTATGACCGGAGCTGAACCTCGATATTCACCGGTCGAAAAAGAATGTCTAGCCTTGATGTTCGCTGTTCAAAAGACACGACATTATATCATTGGCCAGACTATTCATGTCATCTCCAGGATCAATCCTATACGGATCATGATAAAGAAACCCAGTGTTTTGAATTCTCGATTAGCTAACTGGGGAATCCTACTTGCTCAGTATGACATGCATTATATTCCTCAGAAGTCAGTCAAAGGACAAGCTTTAGCTAATTTTCTAGCTGCTCATTCAATTCCAGAAGATTCAAAACTCTATGACGAAATTCCAGATGAAGTCCTAGATTCAAACCAAATTACTGAAGAAGATCCTACTTGGCGCCTATTCTTTGATGGAGCTTCATGGATAGGTCCTAATGGTGATATTGTCGCTGGAGTTGGAATCGTTCTTGTATCGCCAGAAGGTCTTGTTATCCAAAGAGCTTATTCTCTCGATCAGCCGTGTTCAAACAACGTAGCTGAGTACAATGCATTACTCATTGGTCTTCAACTCGCTAAACATCTAAATATTCAACATTTGGAGGCGTACGGAGACTCTAAACTCATTGTTAATCAGATAAGGGGTACTTATGAAGTTCGCCATCAAGATCTGGTTCCTTATCATAGATCAGCTATATCTATGGCTTCTTCGTTTGAAGAATTCTTCATTGAACATGTTAGGCGAGCATGTAACACAGAAGCTGATGCTCTAGCTAATCTTGCAGCGGTGTTGGCTATCCCGATTAGACGACAACAAATAATTATTGTTCGCAATCGAGAATTATTTCATCTTGAAAATAACCTGACCCTAGGACTTCCAGTTGACATTAAAAATCAACATCTCATGACGTCAACACAACAAGAGGATTTGGATTCAGTCGTAAATCTTTATCATCTTCGTCTGATTCTAGCATAGAATTCATCTTCAGTAACTCAGCCGAGAATCAAAATACGGATACGGATTGGAGACTTCCTTTCTTAGATTTCGTATTGTATGATATTCTCCCGGATGATCCGAGTGAGGCAGCAACTATCAGACGACGATCACTCAGATTCTATTACAATCATACAACAAAGACCCTATATCGTCGAGCTTATGATGGTTTACTTCTTCGATGTGTTGCCGGTGACGAGGCTCAACAAATTATTCGCGAAGCACATTATGGAATTTGTGGAGCACATCAGCCTGGACCAAAACTTCAAGACCGTATTCGACGTATGGGTTATTATTGGCCTACTATGGTATCAGACGCCATCGAATATGCAAAGAAGTGTAAAGCTTGTCAAATCCATGCAGATTTTATTCATCAACCCTCGGAATTCTTACATCCGACGGCAGCATCATGGCCCTTCGAAGCTTGGGGCATGGACATTATCGGCCCGATCAATCCGCCGTCATCCAAGGGTCATCGGTTTATTCTCGCAATAACCGATTACTTCTCCAAATGGGCCGAAGCCATTCCTTTGTCTGAAGTTAAGACGTCCAATGTCATCAGCTGTATTAAGCACCACGTCATCTACAGATTTGGTGTTCCTCGACGTATTATTCATGATAACGGACCACAGTTCGTCAGTCAGAAGTTTACTCGATTCTGTGACGATCACCGAATCAACAATGTGGCTTCTACTGCATATAATCCGGCAGCTAACGGATTAGCAGAAGCTTTCAACAAAACTATCATCAAACTCCTAAAGAAGTTTGTCTCTACTAACAAACATAATTGGAGTGAGAAGCTTGGTGAATGTTTGTGGGCTTATCGCACAACAGTTCGTAATGCTACTAAAAGTCCACCCTTCTCTCTGGTGTATGGTTGCGAAGCTGTTCTCCCATTAGAGATTCAAATTCCTTCTTTAAGGATAGCAATCGCTAATGAACTCACTGCTGAAAATAATGATCGTCTTCGACTTCAGGAATTAGAAGCTCTGGATGAAAAGAGATTATCTGCTCAACAGAATATTGAATTCTATCAAGCTAGAATCTCAAGAGCTTTTAATAAGAAAGTCAGAGTTCGATCATATCAAAAAGGAGAACTTGTTCTAACAGTCAGACGTCCTATGACTATGACTCATATGAGCAAGGGCAAATTTGACGCAAAGTGGGAAGGACCCTATATTGTGAGCAGAGTTTTCTCAAATGGAGCTTATCAACTCTCAGAATTGGATGGTCGAAAAGTTTTGATGCCTATTAATGGCAAATTCCTTAAAAAGTACCATGTATAAATGTAAATGCTTGTAATCATCAGACAGTTTCATGTTTAGAAATAAAATCTTTATTTTATTTTAATCATGAATGATGATACATGATATTAAGGAAGATCATTCTCATCCTTTTCTACATTTGGACGTGGGCTACTGTCGTCCTTCTCGAAGACACGATCAGCAAAAGAACTGAGAACCTCTTTGCTGGAACCCACGAGGAACTTACAAGCGGCCATCCTCATGGCTTCTTCTTCTTCAGTCCTTCCTGGTTCGAGCAGGATGTCCAGAATATCCCTTGGTGGCTTGGGTGCAGACGAACCTTCGCCTGCTTCCTCCTTCTTCGATTGAACTGGATCAGCAGGGTGTTCTTTAGTACCTTTCTGAATCTTCATGGCAATTCCAGCTTTCTTGGATGCTTCTTCAGACGACATTTTTATGTTTTAAAGAAGAAGTGTTCGTTCTTGTCAGATTTCTGCTATATTTATAGGCAGAAGTTCCTCAAATAACGAAGCGTCACATTCATCCGACGATTCACACGTTCATTAATACTTGACGGTTCAACCGTTCATTTATTATATTCATTCGACGGTTCATCCGTTCATCATTTCCTAAACGGTTCGTCCGTTCATAATTTTCTATCAATTTATTAAGTAGGGATTCGTTATTGATCACGTTTTCATAACCTCTGAATCAATTCCGAATCTACTTGCTCATTTGTCATTTTTGACCTCTGCATAGAAATCGATCTATTTTCTTTTGAGTTCCTACATATTATCACGTCCATAATACCTCTGATAATATCATATACTCTAAAACAGAAAAGAAGATTTCATTATCTATCATGTCCACGATTCATCCACAAATACAAATCTTTGAGCATAGAAGAATTATCATTTCCATTCTCATTTCACCACAAAAAGTCTATTACATTTTCTTAGACTTTCTTACAAATCATAATGGAAATCTATTACAATCTTGGATTTTCATTCTACACCACAACAACCTAATAGAGATCTATCTTCTTTTTTGGATCTTCTCCGTCGGACCTTCTCCGTCAGGTTCGTTGTTGGTGGCAATTCCTGATTATCTGGGTCCCAATCACGACCAGATCAGCAGGAATCAAACTCTGGTCTTCTCTCTCAGACGAGAGGAGAACCATAGAGTATGGCAGCCCGAAGTCGTGGTGCTGCCAATACAATTGGTGGATTTGGGGTAACCTCTCAAGGAAGATAGGAATGTATTCCACATTGGGATACAATTCCTAGTTCTGCCTTGAAAGGAACTCTACTACCCGATTTCTCGGGGTAGAGCTGACTCCACCATCCAACTCTCGTGTATAAAGGCTCTTCCTACCATCTGAGGAAGACCCTTCTATCCCACGAAGAGTTCTGAGTTGTCTGATTTGCGCGTCAAAAGCGCATGAGCTCCCTGATGTTGGTGTCAGAAGAACGCTCCCCACAGCATCCAAATCGCCAATACCAGTTCTAAAAAAAGTTTTCAGCCGAGCTTCTGCAGAGAACAGCAAGGAAAAAGAGAATTAATCAACAGAAATGTCATTTGGCACACACTGGCTAGTCAGGCATATCCTGTTCAGTCAGAGACAAAAATCCATAGTACGCGTACTACATTGGACTTACCTTCAAGTTTGGTGCTAAGAATTGGCAAACCCATGTTTGATACAGTACACGGAAATCGTTGCTTTCCAGTTTGAGAATGAAATCTCACAAAAATTTCATTATCAGAGAAGAAGAAGAAGAATGGGAGATGAGTATCTGTGAAACTCATCTATCTATTTAAAGGACAAAGTACAAGCCTATTCTTGGAAAAGATCCGCGTAAATAGCGCTCGTAAACCATAAAATGAGTGTCACGTGTACTTTGGAAGACAACGCAACATTAGAAACAGTCAAAGAGTGCCACTTAATATTCTTCATTAATGCACGCTATTCAAACATAAAAGTTGCACTACATTCTTCAAGACAGGCACTGATGGCCTTACAAAAGACAAAAGAAGAAGTGCAACATTTTCAAAAGAAAACAAAAGAAGCATAAAAGACATGCTCTATTTTACAGAGCGGCTGAGCTTAGTGTCCAATTCTTCTACACTCTTAACCTCCATACGGTGTAACAGAGCTTTCAACATTTCATGCTGCTCTGCGAAGCTGCACCCATCAGAAGAAGACGAGCCATCCAGGCCAAAATAGCTCAAGAAATTCTTGGCTAATTGTATGGGATCGTCTTTGAACTCGAAGACTAGGGGCTCCGGTTCCTTACCCTCAAAAGTAGGGTCGCCATGGGCACAGAAACCTAACTTTCTTGCTTCTTCTTCAGCTTCTTCCTTCGGAGTCATGTTGACATAAGATGAACATCAAAGCTGAGTTTTCTTCCTGTTTATATAACAGAACTCGCCGGCGGTTCATATTCCACCATAAATTGGATGCAATCAGTCTCGGAGAACGAAGAGTCATTATGACATTTAAATAAGATTCATTTGGATGTTTTTAAAGAACTTCGAAGTCTTTTCGATTTCCAAAAAATTTGAAGTCATCTCAGTCACGCTGAGTTGATCAGAACAAGTCCAACAGTCACGCTGAGTTGGTCAGGACAGAGTCAAAAGTCACTCTCAGTTGATTAGGACAATATTTACAAATCACGCTGAGGAGACAGCTCATCATTTGTCAGAGAGTAATTATGACTGATAGCACAACAGTCGAAGAATGTCTCTTCGTATGCCACGTATACACAGAACTCGAGAGATTACAGCCGACTATTGCGTGACTTTTGAAATCTTCTTCAGCAAGACTCAACCTTCGTCAAGTTGGCGTACTAAAAGAGTTTCTTGTCATTTAATGCGACTGACAAAAGCAATCACTGTCAGAGATTTTGTGTCAGTCGAGGCACGCCAAATCAAGACAGCTGGCAGTCCTATCTCAAGTCTGCGTGTATTTTGAGTTTTCCCTCAAGTCTGCGTGGATTTTGAAGTTTTCTTCCTCAAGCCTGCATGGATTCTGAAGTTTTCTTCCTCAAGCCTGCGTGGATTCTGAAGTTTTCTTCACCAAATCTGCATGGATTCTGAAGCTTCCTGTCCCAAGTTTGCGTGGATTTTGAAGCTTTTTACCCCGAGTCTGCGTGGATTTTGTCTTCAACAAGTCTGTGTGGATTTCATCAAACTGGAGTACGTGGCAGTCATGCCACTGATCTCTCGCCTGCGTGTTCTGTAACTTGCACACGACTCATGCATGATCGCCATGTGTCCAACAGTTACAGGCCACGTCCAGTAACTGCTCACAGTCTTGCGTATGTTAAATTCTGCGTGATTTTCAACTAAGCAAAGGCTGTGAAGACAGTTATCTTTTCAGTTATTTTTGACTCTATAAATAGAGTTCTTTTTCTCATTCATTGTACAGATACATAGTTATCTACTGTCAAAATTTTGAGAGCTTTTCTTCTTCGCATAGTCCAAGGGATAAAGTGATCGTCTTCTAGATCAGATTTCCACAGTTGTAATTTTCCCAGATACACAATAAATAAAGGAATTTATTTATGGAAAACAGATGGTAGCAGATGCGATAGACTATGCTAGAAAGTGTAAAGCTTGCCAAGTCCATGCGGACTTCATCCACCAACCATCCGAATTTCTACATCCGACAGTGGCGTCATGGCCGTTCGAAGCATGGGGAATGGATATCATCGGTCCAATTACTCTACCTTCCTCCCGAGGACATCGCTTCATACTCGCAATCACAGATTACTTCTCCAAATGGACGAAAGCTGTCCCGCTTGCAGAAGTAAAGACTTCAAACGTGATCAGCTTCCTTAAGCATCACATCATCTATCGCTTTGGATTGCCCCGAAGGATCATCCACGATAATGGTCGGCAGTTTGCAAGCCATGCCTTCTATCGGTTCTGCGACAAGTACCGCATCCAGAATATTGCTTCAATGCCATACAATCCAGCAGCGAATGGGTTGGCAGAAGCATTCAACAAAACAATAATCAAACTTTTCAAAAAGTTCGTATCGTCCAACAAACACGATTGGAACGAGAAGCTTGGTGAATGCTTATGGGCGTACCGTACCACAGTCCGAACGGCCACAGGGAACACACCATTCTCCCTGGTGTACGGGAGTGAGACAGTTCTCCCATTGGAGACTCAAATACCCTCGCTCCGTGACGCTCTTACTTACCAATTGACGACGGACGATAACTACCGTCGTCGGCTACAAGAGTTGGAGGCCTTAGATGAAAAGCGCCTCCTTGCTCAGCAACGAATCGAGCTATACCAAGCACGCATCTCCGGAGCCTTCAACAAGAAGGTTAAAATCAGAATATTCCAAGTGGGCGATCTCATTCTGGCAGTCCGGAGGCCGATGGTCATGACTCACAAGACCGCCGGCAAGTTCCAGCCAAAATGGGAAGGTCCATTTATCATCGAGGCTGTATTCTCCAACGGTGCTTACCGCCTCGCAAAATAAAATGGAGACTTGCTCATGTTGCCCGTCAACAGCAAGTTCCTAAAGAAATATTATGTCTAAACGACATATTCCAGATCCTTGAGTTATGTACCCGCTGGTGCCGCTGAACTCACATCCACAATATTCCAGGTTATCGAGTCATGTACCCGTTGGTGCCGCTGAACTCACATTTCCAAATCCCAGATTATCGAGTTATGTGCCCGCAGGTGCCTCTGAACTCACATTCTGGTCGTTCTTTCAGATAGTAAGTCATGTATGACCATACCTCTGAACTTTCTTCCTGAAAGAGATCCTCCCTCATGATCCACTACTCGCACTCCCAGTGCACAAAAAGGGTAACAAATCCACAAATTTCCAAAACGGCCATGTCCTCAGTACCTCTGAGTCGTTTCACTTCTGCCAAAAACAAATCACCCCTTTACATAGAGCTTCCATGTCCTCATTACCTTTGAGTCGTTCTATGTGCCCTCCTTCATTGAGCCCACTCCTGCCATGTCCTCATGACCTCTGAGTAGGAAGGCTCCGTCGAAGAAACCTTCATGCTTGCCATATCCTCATTACCTCTGAGTAAGTATGATGATTCCCTTTCGATTTATTATCCGTACCCACGACCGAAGTACGCCAAGGATAATAGGTCCACAAATATTCTCCGCTGAGTCCACTCCTACCATGTCCTCATTACCTTTGAGTAGGAAGACTCCGCGGTAAAACCTTCGTACTTGCCATGTCCTCATTACCTCTGAGTAAGTATGTTGGTTCTCTCTCATCTTATTATCCGTACCCTGAACCAGGGTATGCCAAGGGTAATAGGCCCACAAATGTCCTCTGTTGACCACAAATATCCTCCGTTGAGTCCACTCTTGCCATGTCCTCATTACCTCTGAGTAGGAAGACTCCACGGTAAAACCCTCATACTTGCCATGTCCTCATTACCTCTGAGTAAGTATGTTGGTTCTCCTTCATCCTATTATCCGTATCCTAAGTCGGGATATGCCAAGGATAATAGGCCCATAAATGTCCTTTGCTAAGTCTCTTAGTACAGGCCCACCATTCCTCATCATGCCCCGGGAGCCCAGCTGCTCTATGGCATTCTTTCTTCCGATACCCCGAACACCCACGACCACCTTACCGTGGAACTGTTCTAGGTATCCCCAATCAAACTTGTTATCCGTACCTAAAACCAAGGTATGCCAGGGGTAACAGGTCCACAAACAAGTCCCTCATGCGGGATAAACTCTCCCATAATACCACAGGCACAAACAAGCAATACAAATAAAGGGTAGAATGGAAAGTACTCTTTATTTGAAAGACGAAAAAGCATTACATATGGTAGGGACCATGTCCCTCTCAAAAAGAAAAGAAAAGGAAAACAGAAACAAAAGAAGGAAAGGCCGACTATAGTTCGGTATTACACAACTCCAAGAGGCGGGTTCTAACAGGCAGTACCCCGCTCAAGCCTCTGTCTAGCTCGGCGCTCAGCCTCCTGGGACAACCGCTCCCCATAATCCAGGTCCATGAGTGCCCGCCAGTCGTCCAACTTCTTTAGAGCCATTTCCAGGTCAGCCAAAGCTTGATTGAATTTGTCAGCCTCCTGGATAATTAGCCTCATGTCGAGCCGGGCAGCCTCAAGCTCAGACTCAAAGAAAGTTAACTTCCTCTGAAGCTCAAGGATCTGCTCCCGCGTGTCAGTAATCCCGCTGGAGGCAGTCGCTTCCCGAGCCGTAACATCTTCACTCTCATGGCTCAATTGATCATATCGATCAGACAGAGTGCGGAGATCCTTCAGTATGGCCGGCCTAGTTTTATCCTGAGCGGCCCTCGCCTTCTCTATAGCAGTTGTGAGGGAGCCGTGCTCCTGATCTATAGCAGCAGACAGATCAACCTGCCGCAATACCTGAAGCTGGGCCACCAGCTGATCAGTCTCCAGCAATTTTGCCTCCAGAAGTGCAGCTACCCCTGCTCCACCAGGAAGGGCCTTAAGGATATCAATTTGACCCTGGGCGCATTGCCGGGCCAAGACGAAAGAGGTCCCTCTCTCTACAGCAGCTTCTATCCCCTTTTTCAAGTGACGATAGAAGCTATCGACCACGTCCTGTAACGCTTCGTCCAGGACCTCTGTAGAGGACGGCGTCAGAGGAAGCGTGGCCGGCAGCATCGAAGGAGTTGTGCTAGAACTTGCCACCAGGGGGGCAACTTTCGAGCAGAACGATGCACGGATAGCGGCTAACTCTTCCTCTGCTACCCAAAGAGCCTAAACACTTGGCAGGGCGGAGAGGTCGACTCTCGGGGTCGCCCGAGTAGAGGAAGACACAAGGACCATCGTCCCCTGCCCCGGTTGTCCCATCATCGGACTTGCTGAACTCGAGCCCGCAGGAGGCCCATCAAGACGAGCCGGAAGGGAAGGAGGTACGCTCCTCTCCGCCAGTGCCCCTTCGGCAGAGTCTGTCTCAACAATGTTCATCCTCGACACTGGAGAGGCAGGACCTGCATGTCCATGATATTGATCAATCGACGTGACTCGAAGAATGTGATGATAGAGCAGATATGCCTCCTCGCAAGTTAAGATTCGACTTATCTTACCAGGAGAGAAGTATGGAGGCTGCAGCTCGTTCGCAGCTGGCATGGTCTCCTCACCCGCGATCTCCAAGTTAAATTCGGCCGGCTCCTCTGACCCAGCCACCTCGGAGGGAGAGGCAACTCGATCAGCATTATCTTAATGGACTTCAGCAATTTCAGGGGCAGGCTCACCGGAGCCCCCGTCATTCTGAGTCACAACCTCGGCAACTTGAGAGTCCTCTTCTTCTGACGCCTACAAGAGGGAAGGAAGATGATTAAAATCAAAGCTAGAAGAAAGGAAGAACCGGTAGTAACTTATTTACCTCTGATGCGGGGTCAACTTCTTCGCCTCTATCCTATATAGTTAGCCCGCGGTGTCTGGTCACAGCCAGTTTCCGAGAGCAAGGAATGCCACCGACAGGAGAAATTTGCCTGCTACGCTTTCGTGCAGGGCCGAGCACAACGGAGGGCTGATCTACCACCATCTCATCTGGCAAAATAGACGGCTGATCCGCCCCTACATCTGCCACCGGAAGGGAAGAGTCATCTCCATCATGCTTGTCGCCTTCGTCATCTGCAGCAGCGGAGTTCGAATCCGGCACTTCGACTCTGTTCTTCCTCTTCCTTGTCTTGGCCCCCTGGGAACCCTCATCCAGGCCGGTACCAACAACGAAACTGGCACCCGGGTTAAAATCGACAGGGGGCTTGTTCGCCATAACATGATACAGAGCCGCCATATACAAGATCTCTACTGAGGCCTTAATAACAGGGACTGAGAAAATAGTATGGGTATGGAATGTATCATAGTAGTGCCGGGCCCTGATGCCGTCAAGAGGCTACCTTCGAAACCCAGACAAGAGCTGGGACTGTCTAGAAAAAGCTGACTATATCCAAATTATCGGGCAAACCTGTTAGGCAGATAAGGCTCCAGAAAGACAGTATTACGGTTGTGATACAACAGATGAGCGGGGCGGATGTTATGCAGCCACAAAAGCATCTGACCGCCCAGAAGTTGAGGGGGCCCAATACCGTCGAGATGGACAGCCGTTATTTCCTCATCAGTAAAACGAGGGACAGATACGAAAATGTTGTACATGTCTGCCCTCGACAGTGCCATCCGGCAAGCACGCATGGTCTCGTATTCCCAAGACTCATTACGATAGCGAAAGATAAAAGCGTCGTCATCAGTTACGCCATCTTCAGAGCCCGGTCTCATCAAAGACGGATAATGCATCAACAGCCACCCCATCAGATAATGATAGGGCAGCTCAGTCCGTTCAAAATCTTTCGTCACATCACGGGTAATGACCTTGGATGTGAAAGTACGAAGGCCACGGTGTATGCTGTACACCATGGCCGGGAGGAGAGCTAGCCTGACTCGCAAAACTAACTTCACAGCTGGAAGGATGAGGTTACGACTGATCCTCTCGATAGAACCAGCTCCCCCCGAGACTACACAATTTCGCAGCCATATCATCAAGAATCCTGCCAGGAGCGCCTTCTCTGACAGTTTTTGGGTATCCTGATAAAAATAACCAAAGGAGTCGGTTTTACTCCCGAATTAGTCACTAGTGGTGGCCACCCTCTTAGACGACGACACTAAGGCTTTAACCGCCTCCCGGGATTGAGGACATCGGGAAGTAACTTGACCTGAGGCGTCCGTCGTGAAGAGATAGCGCACCCAGTCCTTGGTATGAGGGGCATTCCCTTCCGAGCTGCTATCCTTTTTGGTTATTTGATGACATTTGCTATAATGGCACAATATCTCTTGATAAAGAGCCACGAAGCCTGGATACCGTCTTTCCAACTCTTCGAACTCCTCATTCGTGGGAGTATACGCCTCAAAAGCTTCGTCCCCCCAAGAAAGCTTGGAGACCGTATGCATTTCGTGGAGCGCAAGCCCTATTTCCCCTACGGGTGTATAGAAGGTTCCCGTACGGCGGTTATACATCTCCAGCAGAGATATAAATAATCTCTTGTTTATAGGCAAGCCAGGCTGGTGCCCCGAATAGCATGGTAAAGACCAATCTCACACAGAAAGGCCTCATACTTTCGCAAAATCTACATAGACAGATTGGTCCACGAGGGAATGGGATGTATCCAGCTATGGAGCATCAACCGACCAATAGGATAGGAGCCCTTCCGAGCAAGTTGGTTCATAAAAGTGTTGGCTGTAGAAAACGTAAAATTGGGACCCAGCACATTCAAGAAAGTACCTGGGGTTAATCCCATTACAGAACGGCTGGGGTGCACCTTGCTCGCACACACTGACTTCAGGCTGTTGTTAAAATGGATGTCTCCTACAAACATCCCACTTCAGGTAGGAGTTAAAGACTCTTCCATCTTCCGGTCCAGTGGGAGCATATTGAACCAAGATAGTGGGAAGTGACGCTCCATTTGCGGAATACGGATCGCCATCCCGTTAGAAACAAAACTCCAGTTCTCTGACACCTCCAGAACCTGACTGTTCTTCACAGTCAAGGCATCTCCAAAGAAGAACGCAGGCTTCAAGTATTACCCTTCTAACTTTTCCGAGTTCATCATAGCATTAAGAAAATAGAAAGGCTGGTTCTTGAGGGCTTTCAATCTCGCCGGAGGCTCGTCACTCGAAAACTGGTCCGCCACATGCCTAACTATATGGTCATACCTATAACCCAGAGAAGCTTGGGCAGGGCCTACCAGGAGTTCTCCAGCAGCATTAACCGGCAAATTCACTGAGAAGAAGACAGAAAAAGATAAGTTAAAAAAGATGGACAAAAAGAACCAGTGGGTGTTTTCGAGTTTATGCGGCTCTAACTTAACGAAACCTCATGCGGCTCAAGAGAACACTTATGCGGCCCCAACTTAATGAAGCCTCATGCAGTTCAAGCTCAGAAGAACATTTATGCGGCTCCATTCAGTGAAGGTTCATGCGACAGTGCTTTCATAGGGCCCTTAGGGATCGGATAAGTTCGTACGGACCACGTGACAGACAAATGTGTGCATCTATGCGGCTCAGCGTAACTTATGCGGCTTCGTTGACGAAGCGCGTATGCGGCCACAGTGGTTATTCTTAGGCGGCTCGCGGCTCGGCCATAGGACGAACATGCGGCTCACATGAAAATAAAGGCTCGTACATAAAGCATGCGACGTAGCCATAGCAGGTAGGGTTCTTTAATCCTACATAAAGTCCTTACCAGCAATAGGGGGATGGATGTCAGGGTGAGCTGCAGGCACGTCGGCCGACGGAGGAGCGGTCGCAGTCGAAGTAGAGGCAGTCTTCTTGACCTTCGCCGCCGCAGACGACGAAGACGCCGCCTTCTTGCCCTTCGCCGCAACGGTCTTCTTGGGAGCCATTGGTGATCGAAGAAGAGGATGACAATCGGGGTAGGGAA
Organism: Iris pallida; assembly: GCA_029216955.1. Lineage (NCBI taxonomy): Eukaryota > Viridiplantae > Streptophyta > Magnoliopsida > Asparagales > Iridaceae > Iris > Iris pallida. The sequence goes on along the minus strand of JANAVB010004800.1, from coordinate 32,605,800 downwards.
GGTTCGAATTAAAGGAGAAAGTAAAGAAGTTTTCTATCTTAAACTCCTCTTATTTATAGGAGGACAAGAGAGGGGGGACACGTAGACTAATAATCGCCTCGGAAAAGACAAAACGGACTCCTCGGATTTCGTTCCCTCTCCCATAAAGAGATTCACCCAGGGCATAAAATCCAAAGATTTAATGAGCCGACCCTTGGGATTTCCCCTAAAGGCGGCACTAAAATGAATTAGAGGCAATTAAAGACACGCACACGTGGCATGGAGCTATGCGGCCCGAAAGTCCATGCGGCCGAGAGATCCATGCGGCCGAGACATCCATGCGGCTAGGACATCATATGCGGTCAGAAGAATTTATACATAGCCATGCTTCTTATTCAAAGTATTTTAATTTTGCAAATTGAAAACTTTGAAGGGGTCTTGTAGAAGCATGGAAAAGAATAAAGAAATATCCATGCGGCCAGGGAGCCCCATGCGGCTCAGAAAGCTCATACGGCTCAGGTATCCATGCGGCTCAAGCGTCTATGCGGCTCGGATAAGTTCCATGCGGCTCAGAGAGAAGCCACGTGGCCTGCAAACAGCTCTTTTTTTTGTCCTTTACTGCATTTAATGCCTTGACGGCTGACAGCTCTGACAAATGACAGCTCTGACACAAAGATACAATTATGACTCCGTCATAATGGCAGACTCCTAGGAAAATAAAGAAAATCGCTGACACAATCTTCCGAAATCCAGAAACCTTCAAAAGGACTTGACACGTGGACAGTCGCATGCGGCTCAAGTAGAGACCACCCCATGCGGCTCAGACCGAAGCTATCCCATGCGCCTCAAGCAGAGGCTGCCCCATGCGGCTCACAAGGACTGTCTCCATGCGGTTCACGAAGAAGGCACCTATCATGCGGTCACCTACACTCATGTGGCTCAGATCATCACCATGCGGTTCAAATGTTCAAGGGGCCACTCTCAAGCAGCCTTGACACGTGGCCAGCCTTATGCGGCTCAATGAGGAGCAACCTTCCTACGGCTCAGATTTCTGCAGTGGCTCACAGTTAAGACACGTGGCATGATAGCGGAACATATGGTACCAAATCGATCGAAATCCTTCAACAAATCCAAATAAAATATTGGGATCAAATCAGATCATTTGCAATCAAAAAATTAATAACACATATCGGGAAATTCGAGGTTGGCATGACAAATCAGGAGGATTTATGTCAATCATCATTATTTACCCACAAAAGATTTGATGCAATTACATTTATTGCTCAAATCTCGTATATTCAAAATGAATGGCCCAGATCCAGTGATCCTTAGCCACCGACTTTTAAGAATAGGCAATCATTACAAACCCTAATGAGGCCCCCCACTCTTATAAATAGCAAGGTGCCATTCCCTTGCAAAGAAGGAGACTCTCGGATAAAAAAAAGACATAGAGAGCCAGAGAGCTAGAGAGAGAATATACAGAGATCAAAAGGAAAGCATTTCTTCGTCAACGCCAAGCAGTTCTTCTACAGAGCCAAAGCTGCACCCGATCGTCCAAGGAGTAAGGCAGAGCGGCCGTCGCTTTCCCGAGCCTCTATTGTCACTCCCCAGAATCTAAAATAAACAATTGTACTTAGATTGCTGTACCTAGGTTTTCGTCCCTAGGCTTTCTTTGTATAAGCGAGTTTGTATTGTGAAGTAAAAGTCCAGTCCTCCGATAATTGTTCTGCTCTTTTATATTTCATGGCAAACATTCACTAAATTCTAAGATTAAAGTATGTTGTAGTCCTTCGTGTCAGCTTTCCGAAACTTAAAACGGATCGCATTTTCGTGCCCGGAAGCTCCCGAAATCGCGAAAATAGCGAAACACGTTCATCTTTTGTATAGCTGACACTCAAATAATTCTACAGAAAGTTACAGAAAGAATTTGGCTTATTAAAATTAATATTTGGAAAGCTAACTTCGATACGGTTCTTTTAAAAAAACGGGAGATAAATCGGAGTTCTAAGTTAAAAGTTATAACATTTCTAAGTTGCTTAGGTTAATAAAAATGTGGATGAAAATTATGAGGGATTTGACAAAAGAACACATATAGGACAAGATACTTGGATACAAACATAGGTATCCAAATGAAGCTCATTCTAACCATCCTAACTAAGATCAATCTACTCTCTAACCATTATAAAACTAAATTTAAATATCTATTTAAACTATTATCATACATACATACACATGGGGTGTCCTAATTTGGGATCTATCAAGTAGGACACAAGACACATATCTAAAATCCTCAAAAGAGCTCCAAATGGCCTCAAATTTGAATCTAAATGGGACACATGCATGAGGATGGATCTTACGGATTCAAAACTAATTTATATACAAAGAAAATCGATTTAGAGGATGGGTTTTACCTATTGGGAGTGGAATCCCAATAAAATCCTTTAGGACACGGCTCCGATACAAAGATCCCTCAAAGTGGACACTCCTCCTTGCACTCCTCTTCCAATCCTTGGTAGCACCCTTCCCTTGGAGAATGGGAATGATTGAGGAAAGGTTTGGTGAAGGAATGATTTGATTTGGAGATCAAATCAATGGAAAGGCTCTCTAAAATTGGGGAAGAACAAAAGGAAAATAAAAGAGGCAAGATTGTAATGAATGAAATGAATCATTCTCCCCTAAAGGTGGCTTCCATAAAGAGTCCATTAGGGATAATGGAAAATGTCCTAATTGTCCCTCTCTAGTCTCATATGGTAAGTCTAGACTAGGTTCAAGTTTGGGGTCAAAATGATCTAGTTTTGAGTCTCTAACTTAACCATTCTAACATGATAAAAATTAGTTTAATTAACTAACTTAATGTTGGATCTTGTGAGCCATGCTTAACTTAATATTGGGTCCCATCTAGAGTTCAAGCTACCCGGGTCACAATACAAGTCGAAACGAGACGAAACTCAAACCCGACTAAACAAATCCAATAAAAACAATATTAAAAATATAAAATTTTCCCAAAATATTAAAATATGAAAAATGACCAAAATCATAATAAATCAATTTAAATATTATTAAAATAATCTAAAATTTACCAATTAATTAAAATCCTAAATAATTTAAAAGTGACAAAATGACCAAAATATCCTTAGCCTAAAAAGTTGTAAATAGTCATTCTAATCACATGGTTAGGTCCCCATGGTCATGGTTAGTCTCTAGGCTCAACAGTTCTAGGGTTCACTAGCTAGCACATCAAAATTATAATTCACCAATTTTAAATAGTATTAAATTAATTAAAAATTCTTATAAATCATAAATCCTATTATTAAATAATAAACTTTTACAAAAGTTTAAAATTACCCTTATTTGGAAAATTGGGTGTTACAATCCTGCACCCTTAGAAAAATTTTGTCCTCGAAATTAAAATGTTCATACTCCTTCTAGGTCAAACCCCCACAATCAAAGTCTCAGAACTTACATAAATCATACAATTTAAAAGAATGGCAGACAGAGTCATGGCATACGGTGGTAGTGTAAGTCTCATCTAGGTATACTAGTTACACTAGACCAAAACAATCATAGGGTATCAAAACTTACAAGCAATCAGGGGTGTTACACTGAAAAAGATACAGAAATAACAAATCATCAAGGCTTTAAGGCATAATCAAAATCAAAATTTAAAGCACAAATGTCGAGCATTAAAATCCAATCACAATATATATATATATATATATATATATATATATATATATATATATATATATATACATATATATATATATATATATATATATATATATATATATATATATATATAGTGTTAGAAGGAGAAAAGCTAGCATTATGTAAAGGTTATGTGGTTAGTGTGTGTATGGGTGTATGTGGACATGTTCATAGGGTTAGATAGTAGACATGTGTGTGTGTGTGAAATATACATAAAAGTGTATAGGAGGATTTGGGTTTCAAAATAATAGCTATCAAGTTACATTACTCATGGCATATTGATTAAACAATCTATAATGCACAACCTATTTACTCATAACATGCATGGCTAACCATATACATATATATATATATATATATATATATATATATATATATATATATATATATATATATATATATATATATAAAGAGGTAGAGATTTAGTTATGTATCTATATACATTATAACATGTATGCATAAACTCTATACATATCTATATAGATATATGAAAATAACATAGAGAGGAAGGGTTAGGTTTACATAGCAGTGTATACTAAGTTAGGGTATGTGTGTCCTTGTACAGGGTTATAGCTTAGTATTGAAAGGTTAAATCCAGTTTTTGTTCAGCATTTACATACAAGAATCTGAAATATGCTAACATTTAAACCAGTATAATATTAACATAATGCAGTTTCAGATTTTTAGGGATTTGAAACGTCACAACCAACTCAATGCTCCCAACACGTCCTAACATGATGGAGATGAAACCCTAACATACGACAATGTATACAGCTCTAAATATTACATATTAAATCTAGAATTGAACTAAACATCTGCAATCAATAAAAAAAATATTAACATGTATTCAGTTTTAGGATTTTGGAGAATTTCGAACATCAAACCAATCCAATGTTTATCACAACCTAACATGTAAAAATGTGAAACCTAACATTATATTCTTACATACAATAATGTATATAGCTCAAAATATTACATTTAAAACAACAGATTGAACTAATATTTAAAATTCAGTATTAAGGGTTAATATGCACACGGTCTCAGATTTGATAATTTCAAACACAAAACTCAACGAATTTCTTTAAGAATTGAAACCCTGTATGAACATACATGTGCAGTGATGTAACAAAACTAATAACATGAAATTTATATTTAAATTACGAATTTAAGCTGAAAAAATCAGAGAACCAGAAATAGTAGGGTTTTGAGAATTTAAACATCAACAACATATTAATATATATTCAGATAGGTTGGTAATCAAAGTGTAACATGCATACGCATCAGGCAAGTGTCTGTGTCCGCTATATATATTCTTATGTCCCAATATAAAAATCAAATTTCATATCAAGACCAACATTTAGATTCCTACCAAGATTGCAAAGTAGGTGATTGATGTAATCAAGACAGTTTTATTATTATTATTATTTAATACAAGAATAATAGTAAGAAGAAAATAACGATAAAATATGTTCTGCTTATCTGTTTAAAAGAAGAACCATTTTGAAACCAGAGCTATAATATCAAATTCAAGATAAGGTCTAGCAAAATCATCGATTCATTGTATTATGAAGAAACTCATAGCAAGAAGTTGCACAAAGGTTTATAAAAAAATAGCTAAAGCTACTTCTAAGTTAAATAATGAGAAGCAAAACAAAACAAAATAAATAATAATTCTTTTTTTTGAAGGGCTGAAACAAAAGTAGAAAAAACATGTTCAAAAATATTTAAGGTACAATCCGATAATCATATGCGTCTATCCAAAATCATGGTGCTCTAAATCCTCGTCATACTAGTAAGCAAGGCTACGATATTCACAAAGTCCTCGACTTAGGCACACACCTCTAGAATCGTGGTATTTAACATTTTCGCGATGCCGCTAGCTTGGCGGCGAAAACCTTAAATTCGCACACCCAAGAAATATATCCAAAATTAGACTATATGTCCTCACCATGCTGGCTAATGTGACTATAGAAGACTAGATTCCAAAACTAAGATGACCTAGCCCATATAATTTCATCTTGACAAAAATTAAAATAAATCAACAATGAATACCCAAAAATCAAATTTATCAACGAACATCAAGATTCAAAAATGAACAAAAATCCTTCAAATCATATAAATACAAACTCGGATGCCACAGCTAACATCAAGATTCAAAGTTCAACAATCATCCATCAAAATCAATAAATACAAACTCAAATTCAACAATAATCCATCAAAATCAAATTCAACAACAAAAAGTAAAGATAAATCAAATCAAGGGAAAAGAGTTTTCAAATCAAGTTAAAATAAGATTCTCAAGGGTCGTCCCAGGAATCTCTCAAGGGATCCTAACTGTGATTGAGTACCTTCAAAATATATCCTAATCCTGCTGCAGACTGTAGTGGTACTCTAGTTCGAATACCACTACACAAACTTGACCTGCATGGGCCACCACTAAAAACGTGTCACGACCCGCACCCTAAAGTAAGGGCACGAGACGTGGGTACGTCCAACCTATGCCGCAGTGTCGGCGGTAGAACACTGTCCTAGGTCAAACATCTAACAATATAAAGGTACCTGTACATTATATACTCTCCGAATGGAGGTGACATAGCAGATGCAGTCTCAATCACAACTAAGGTAGAGCAAGATAAAAGATAGGTAAAACATGAAATCCAAAAGAGATACAGCAGATAGAAGTCTAAATGTCTAAGATACATAAACCCAGAAAATATCTCAAAGCTCAATACAGTAATCCATAGAATAAATACAATTCAATACAACTGAAATAACTAACTATACAACCTCTACTGTGTCTCCTCTAGGCTAGCAGGCAACCTCCAGGCTATCTGTAAAATTTATCAACAGTTCCAGTCCGGACAGGAGCGAGCACAGTACATCTCAACAAATCATAGCAGGTCAGGATATATAATTATGCTAGAAAGTAAGATACAAGATACTGAAGAAATAACATGATAAAAAAGAGAAAGACTGTAAATAAATAGCTACAGTATATAGAGAACTAACAGTGCTAGTGATTCAGAGCACAATATGGTTATGTAGACGGCACGATGTTGTACACGAGTAATCTACAGAGGTTGTACACAAGTAATCTACTGGATTGAATACATAACCACTTCTACTCCCCCGCCCCAATAATTACACAAGGATCTAGTTAAGTTATGTTATTGTACACGAAGGTCAAGTGAATACATGATTATACACGATTCACACGTTTCGTACACGAACGTCACAAATACAAGGAGCACACGATGTTCACGATAAAATACACGAACACGAATACCCGATGTATCCGCTAAGGGGATAACATCGCACAACAAGATCCATATAGTACTAATCCGTGTTTCCAATGTGTCAGCATCATGTAAAGTAATCTAAAACAAGAAAATACTCCTAATGCAGGATATAAAATGATTAGAGAATGTACTCGCCTGATAACCTGAACAGCTGATAGGTATAGAGGTCCAGACTGAAGCCACAGAGTCCTATTTAGAGCAACACAGGTCAAGATGTATACGAGAGATGATAAATGAAATATACAATGCATCTGCATGCTATCTAGGTCAAACTAGACTAAAGTCAACACTTGGTCAACTCTAGTCAAGCACACTAGTCAAATTAGGTCAACAAGGTTAAGTCCTAGCCCAACAAGTCTAACAAGTCTCACTAGGCCTAACCAAGCCTAGGCTAGCACTCACACAATCACAAGACAATGTGAACCACAACAATGCATAATATAAAATAGATAATATATATAAATATGTACCTTCATACATACATGTATATCCATATTACATACATATTTATTTATATAGGCATATGTTACATCATGCATATTTACATAATCACATAGATATATACATTCATGCACATTTACGTACATACTTTTATACATTATATATGTTAACATTCATTACAATGCATTATATTTTACTTATACCTTTGATTCATTCATTCATTCATATATGACATTCATTCATGCATTTATACATTCATTCATTCATGTTATCACTATATACATATTTGATTTATGTATCCACACATACATACATGGATATACAACATACATGTATACATTCATACATGCTTATATTGCATACATGCATAAATATATATCATGTATACATACATACATTGCATACATGCCTACATACGTATCATATATGCATACTTGCATTCATTCATGCACATTACATACTTACATGCATCTATATATTATATACATTGTATACAACATGTAAAAATAGAAGAAGGAAAAAAAGAGAAAAACTGAAATGGAAAGGGAAGAAAGAAAAAATGTAAGAAAAAGAAATAACAGTGGACATATACATGCTTGCATCATATATTTTACATTACCATACTTGCTATCATTATATATTGCATTACAATATTTATACATTATGCATTCATATCTATCATTACATATATATCTTGCATTCATATCTAGCATTCATTATATACTTTCATGCATACATTGTATATCATTCTTTCATTCATGTATTGCTCATATGCATTATATTAATTGCATTCCTACATGCTTGCATTCAACCATATATATACATTAATGTAAAGAGAATATATATCATATATATATATATATATATATATTATTTTATTCATCTAACATATCATGCATTACATACTCTACATTTATTTAATATCCATACAACATAGGCTCATAGGTTACACAAAATGTCTATGTCGTATAGTCACCCTTTTACTTAAAACCAATACTGTACCAATTGGGCCTTCACTAAATTCTAATATTAAAGTATGTTGTAGTCCTTCGTGTTAGCTTTTCGAAACTTCAAACGGATCGCATTTTCGTGTCCGGAAGCTCCCGAAATCGCAAAAATACCGAAACACGTTCGTCTTTCGTACAGCTGACACTCAAATAATTCTACAGAAAGTTACAGAAATTTTTTTTCTTATTTAAATATATATTTGGAAAGCTAACTTCGATACGGTTCATTTAAAAAAACGGAAGATAAATTAGAATTCTAAGCTAAAAGTTATGACATTTCTGAGTTGCTTTGGTTAATAAAAACGTGGATGAAAATTATGACGGATTTGACAAAAGAACACATATAGGCCAAGATACTTGGATACAAACATAGGTATCCAAATGAAGCTCATTCTAACCATCCTAACTAAGATCAATCTACTCTCTAACCATTATAAAACTGAATTTAAATATATATTTAAACTATTATCATACATACATACACATGGGGTATCCTAATTTGGGATCTATCAAGTAGGACACAAGACACATATCTAAATCCTTAAGAAAGCTCCAAATGGCCTCAAATTTGAATCTAAATGGGACACATGCATGACGATGGATCCTACGGATTCAAAACTAATTTATATGCAAAGAAAATTGATTTAGAGAATGGGTTTTACCTATTGGGAGTGGAATCCCAATAAAATCCTTTAGGACACGGCTCCGATACGAAGATCCCTCAAAGTGGACACTCCTCCTTGCATTCCTCTTCCAATCCTTGGTAGCACCCTTCCCTTGGAGAATGGGAATAATTGAGGGAAGGTTTGGTGAAGGAATAATTTGATTTGGAGATCAATCAATGGAAAGGCTCTCTAAATTTGGGAAAGAACAAAAGGAAAATAAAAGAGGCAAGATTGTAATGAATGAAATGAATCATTCTCCCCTAAAGGTGGCTGCCATAAAGAGTCCATTAGGGCTAATGGAAAATGTCCTAATTGCCCCTCTCTAGTCTCATATGGTTAAGTCTAGACTAGGTTCAAGTTTGGGGTCAAAATGATCTAGTTTTGAGTCTCTAACTTAACCATTCTAACATGATAAAAATTAGTTTAATTAACTAACTTAATGTTGGGTCTTGTGAGCCATGCTTAACTTAATATTGGGTCCCATCTAGAGTTCAAGCTACCCGGGTCACAATACAAGTCGAAACGAGACGAAACTCAAACCCGACTAAACAAATCCAATAAAAACAATATTAAAAATATAAAATTTTCCCAAAATATTAAAATATAAAAAAATGACCAAAATCATAATAAATTAATTTAAATATTATTAAAATAATCTAAAATTTATCAATTAATTAAAATCCTAAATAATTCAAAAGTGACAAAATGACCAAAATACCTTTAGCCTAAAAAGTTATAAATAGTCATTCTAGTCATATGGTTAGGTCCCCATGGTCATGGTCAGTCTCTAGGCTCAACAGTTCTAGGGTTCACTAGCTAGCACATCAAAATTATAATTCACCAATTTTAAATAGTATTAAATTAATTAAAAATTCTCATAAATCATAAATCCTATTATTAAATAATAAACTTTTACAAAAGTTCAAAATTATCCTCATTTGGAAAACTGGGTGTTACAGTTTTGAATCTTTTATTTCAATTTGGAAGTAATATTTGACTTGTAATATGGTTCTGAATATTTGTTGGTCATGGCGGTCAAACTAAATTTTGTGTTTGAAATATTGTAAGACTAAACTTTTCGCTTGTACTAAGTGCATAGTTCATAATTTGTTTTGAAAATGTAATATGGTCTTAAATTTAGAGTAGGTCTGATATTTATTTGGATTATTGTATTGTAAATTATGCAGGTTCTATGTAGAATTACTAACATGGATTGGGCAGATTATTGTAACGTGAATTATGCAGTTTATTGGACTTGGAATGAAGTATACTTAATTTAATTATGATTTTTTGGTTGAAGCGTTTATTTGATTGGCAGTTGGCCTTCATAGATGATATTAATATTTTGGTGTATTCCTTTGATTTGCAGTTGCCCATCACAGATTTCATGAGTCCTGGGTGCATTCCTAGGGTTTACAGGTGGCCTCATTACGGATGAATTCCTGGGATCACTAAAACTTTATTTGACTGTAATGTATTTTACTTTCTATAAAAAATTATTACATCGATGCCATCAGTATAAATTCGATGCCAGTGCCTATTCATCCTTGTTATTGCTGAAGCAAAATTGTAATCCTGCCTGTTCATCCCTTGTTATTGCTGAAGCATAATTGTAATCCTGCATGTTCATCCTTTGTTATTGCCATCAGTGCATCGATGCCTTCAGTATGAAGTCGATGCCAGTGTAATGAATAATGTTATGTAAAAAAAATTCTCTTTGATAGTAGGTTAATTATATTCAAACACTCGCAAGAAATTTTGTGCAGCCATACAGTGGAAGCCTGATAAAATGATATTCGGATTTTCTTGAAAATAATTTAATATTAAATAAAAATACTATGGTAAATGATATTAAAAATACTGTAAATATTTGGTGAAAAAAATATGAGATACTTGAACATTTCCAGTCCTAAATGTACCATACTTTGTTAAAAGTACAAAGAGTGTCCATTTTCCATTTTCAAAGAACGGAGAATGGCCATTTTCCATGTTAAAGGAACGGAGAATGGCCATTCTCCGTGTTAAAAGCAAAGAGAACGACCATTCTTTGTCCATTCGTCGTGTTAAAAGCAAAGAGAATGGCCATTCTCCGTCCATTCGCCGTGTCAAAAGCAAAGAGAATGGCCATTCTCCGTGTTAAAAGCAAAGAGACTGGCCATTCACCGTCCAAAAAAATATTCTCTTCAAAAATATTATCATTAGAAAAGTAAAAAATATTTCGTCCGATCAATATAGATTTTTTTTTTAAATATGTGGGCAGATGATCCGCCCGACCTCAGATTCAGAAGCAGGTTTCCTCAGTTCACCACCACCACCATGACATGTAGCTTTATTAACAAAATATTAAATTATTAGAGGAAAAATAAGATTTCTGACAATGGCATGGACAGTAAAATTAGAGCGATGCCGTTGGTACTTCTTGTTCGAGGAGGTTTCGACGACGTCCGACACGAACCGGACCGATTCTTCTCGGCGCAGCTGGTACTCCTTGTTGTTCTAGAAAAGCTCGACGACGTTCGATGTGATCCGGACCGATTCTTATTTCCTTCTTCATCTCCGTTTCTCTATCCACCACAACCACCAACACCACCACCATGACGGCCTGCAACCAAAAAAAATTACGAAATATTAAATTGGATGGACGAAAGAGAGAGTAAATATGAGTTAATTTAGGGTGTTCATTGAAAATTAAAGTGAAGGATGACCTACTAAAGCAAGTTACCAACAGGTCAAAATTCTAAATCAGCATTAAATAATGTTTCTACACTATTATTCAATCCGAACCATTGGATCAACAACCAACGGTCCAAATTTCGGATGTATCGATACATCCTTTTCCAGGGAATGTATGGTAGAACGACCATATATATATATATATATATATATATATATATATATATATATATATATATATATATATATATATATATATATATATATATATATATAACCATTGGATCAACATCCAACGGTCCAAATTTCGGATGTATCGATACATCCTTTTCCAGGAGATGTATGGTAGAACGACCCTATATATATATATATATATATATATATATATATATATATATACATATATATATATATATATATATATATATATATATATATATATATATATATATATATATATATATAAAGCAAGTTACCAACAGGTCAAAATTCTAAATCAGCATTAAATAATGTTTCTACACTATTATTCAATCCATATATATATATATATATATATATATATATATATATATATATATATATATATATATATATATATATATATATATATATATATATATATATATATATTTCTATATATATTTTTTTTATTTTTTTTTCTATATATATATATATATATATATATATATATATATATATATATATATATATATATTATATATATATATTTTCTATAAAATATATATATATATATATATATATATATATATATATATATATATATATATATATATATATATATATATATATATATATATATATATCTATATATATATATATATATATATATATATATTTCTATATATTTTTTTTTATTTTTTTTTCTATATATATATATATATATATATATATATATATATATATATATATATATATATATATATATATCCATTTTTTCTATATATATATATATATATATATATATATATATATATAGAGAGAGAGAGAAAAAAAAAATGGACTTCCTTCCTGGCGATTCTCCCTTCCCCCGCGTGTCTCTCCTTCCCCCTTCCCCCAGCCACGCCTAGGCCGGTAGCCAGGCCTAGGCCGGTAGCCGGCCGTCCCCTCCTCCCCCCTCATCTTCCCTCCCACTTCCCTCTGTATGGCTTCCCCCTTCTATGAGCGGCCGGGTCCTCACCCTCCCGACCTTCTTGCCATCTTCGGCTCCCCCTCCTTCCCCTCGTCAGCGGCTCCTCTGCCCCGCGTCGCCATCTCCCCCTCCCCTTTCCCTCCTTTCCCCCCTCACCCGCCCCCTTCCTCAGCCCCTCGGTTGCTCCCCCACCAGTCTAGCGTTCCAAAGTTCTCAGGCTTTCCTCTTCCCTCGAGCGGGCCTGCGCTGTTTCTGGTAGCTCCCAATGCCCTCCCCCCCAGTTTGGGGATAGAGCGCGCAGGCGATCGGCGCCCGGCAGCCACACCAGTCTCAGTTTCAAAATTTGAATGGGACCGCTGTCCCATCAGAGTGGGAGCCCCACTGCGGTGCAGGTGGCAGGCTTCCCTTCTCCAGACCCCTCGGGTTTGCAGCTATAGGCTCCCATCTCAAGGCGACCCTACTACTTTTCCATCCAGCAGCGCATAATGCCTCATCACCATCAGTATTACCCTTCGGTGGGTCCCACCGTTATTCCTCCCCATTTGATCCTATTGGCGGGACCCATCCTTTTACTTCTGCTTTCGATGGAGGAGCTCACTATGGCTTTATGCATCCTCCTATACTTCCCATGGTGGAACCCACCAGTATTATTCTGATGTCGCTCGTTATGCAGCAGCCCCTTACGCTTCATCGAGCGGGCCCCACCCTTATCACTCCTCTACGTACTACGCAGGAGCTCACTCGGGCTCCCACGCTGCCCAGGGGCTACCACACCCCGCGTACTACGCTGGAGCTCACTCGGGCTCCCACGCATTTTTTTCTCCCTACTTTCCGCGCAATCAGCCGGGCCCGCCCTCCCCCATCAGAGCTTCACCCCATCTGTCGTTCACCCCGAGATCAATACTGCTCCCTCCTCTATCCCCTCTCTTCCCCCTTCTCTGACTCCCGTCCTCCCCTCACCCACTTTTGTTCTTCCCACCGGCACTCCAGCCATCGACCCTATCCCGCACCCGGCCTCCTCGCCCTCTGTTCCGGCGTCCACCGCTCCTTTCGCCTCCGCGGCTCGCCTACTCGAGCCTCCGACGACCCAACCCACTTCGATCACGGCCGGACTTGCCCCCTCCCTCGCGGGGATCAGTGTCGCCCCTGCCCCCCCTCCCGGTCGAGGCGGTCCTTGTCCCCCCTTCCACCCCCCCGGCTGAGGGCGGATCGCTGATTGTGCCTTCCCCCGTCCATGACGCCTCCGCCGCCTCATCCCACTCCGCTCCTTCGGCTATCCCCTCACCCCTCCCCCCGGCCATTCCTGCCACTTTCCCTCCCCGCCCTCATCCGAGCCTCATCCAGTTTCAACCACCGTCCTCCGGGGGAGAGACACTTGTTCCGTCTAATCCCGGATCGGCTCAGCTGTCCTACGCCGCCAAGCTCCGTCCGGTCTTAGAAGCTTCAAAGCATCTCCTCATCCCCAACGTCGATCTCCCGGAAATTGTATTTCGTCAGGACTCACCAGTGCCTCTGGTTCCATTTACCGACCTGGAGCTGAACTCTTTGTCATCCTCATTCCCCCAAACTTTTATCCTCAAATTTTCCTATGGCAGTCCCAAACTCTCCAGGGTTCAGGAGGCGATAGCCAGCTGGAGTCTCTCAGCGGATTACCGAGTGGCCCCCTAGACCCCGAGGCATATTCTTCTCCACCTCTCCTCCGATACCGACCACAGGACTGTGTGGTCCAAAGGCACTTGGAGGATCGACTCCCACCAGATGAAGATCATCAAGTGGTCTCCAGGTTTTACCACCAAAGAAGACTCAGCGAGGGTAGCTGCCTGGGTGACCCTGCCTAATCTATCCCTCATCTGCTTTGTCCCAACGGCTCTTAGGCGTATCGCCAACTCCTTCGGAACGTATATGGCCACGGCACCCGAAAACAGCAATCTAACTAAGGCTTACTATGCCAAAATTTGCATGGAACTCGACCTCACTTTTGAACCACCCAATTTTATTACTATAGAGTTGGGCCATCAGACACACACCCAACAGGTCCTCTACGACAACCACATTATGTACTGTAACCACTGCCATTTAAGAGGCAACATCCCAAAGCATTGCCACCATCTTCACCCAGAACTCAAAAGAAAACCCACTCGAAAAGACAACGAGCTAGCAGAGGGAAGGACACCCTTGCCACCCCTTCTCTCTCGTCCGAACTTGCATACTCGATTCGGATCCAGTGATGGCAAAAAGGACCATAGTGAGTCTACTAGCACAGCCCTGATCACTCCCTCTAACCAATTTAACCTTCTAGAATCGGAAGACGAGGAACCACTATCAGAGTCCGCCTGTACCATCGACGATCTAGCTCTTATCGTCACTGCGTCCAACCCCCCTAACACGAAGGAAGTAGAGGCGAGCAACGACTCCAGCAATGCTGATCAACATCCCGCCATCGTAGATCCTGTTGAAGAAGCCTTCGCTATCCTAGGGTCAGACCAAGTACAGAGAGGTCTACAGATTCAAGCAGCAGGTTATCCCCCCCAGCAAACCATCCTGTCGATCGAGAACGCCAGCGACTCCCTAGTCATTCCCTCCGAGGATCCCAACTTGGACTCCGCTGGGGAACTGGTCGGCCTCCCCATGGGCCTATACGAGCATTCCACAAGCGAATCCCCCATCCCGACCAAGGCAGAGGCGTCATCTTCATGCGGGGACAAAGCCACCTCTGCGTCAACCTCGCACGGGGACAAGGTCAAGAAAGGAACAGACGAAACCATAACTATACTAACCAGATCTGTAGCCAAGCTGAACAAAAAACCACCCACCTACAACCTCATTAATGCTTAACATCCTATCGTAGAATGTCCGTAGCCTGGCGAACAAATCCACACTAAGGAGAATTTCTGGACTTCGAAAAATCCACTAGATCGACATTCTAATTATTCTGGAACCCAAAATCCCACCCAAAAGATTAAAATCTATCCAGTTGCAGCTAGGCTTCCCCACGGCCGTAGCAGACAGACACGATATTTGGATCCTCTGCACACAGGAAGTCAAAATTGGGGTCATCCAAGACTCTCGGCAGGCCCTCACATGCTGGTGGGAACACCCCACGCTACCATAACGCACCATCCTCAGCGGTCCACGGCAGCTGCGATATTGCTGAGCAAAAACACCTCTGGAACGACCTCCTTGACATCCATCTCCACCACACAACCTCTCCTTGGCTGTGCATCGGGGACTTTAATACGATCACATGCAGAAAAAAGAAAATTGGAGGCCGTCCCCCCACCGACATTGGCCATGCAAGACTTCAACAACTTTATTTTCAATGCTCATCTCACCACACTATAATTCACCGGCAATGCCTTCACCTGGTGCAACATGCAGGAAGGCGACCATCGTTAATACTCCCGTCTGGACAGAGCCCTCACAAACGCCCGCTGGCATGGAATGGGGATCACCACCAACCTATCCCATCTCAACTCCTCTGAATCAGACCACGCTCCGCTGCTGATTAAAATCAAAAACAATATTAATCCTTTCAATAAGAACTTCCAATTTCTTGACCTCTGGACCGATCATCCCCAATTCATGGCCATCGTCGCAGAAGCTTAGAATCGGGAAGATTCTTCTGACCCTCTATCGTGAGTGAGCAACAAGCTCAGAGCTACGGGGAAAGCTCTGTCCAATTAGAGCAAAACTGCCTACGGGGTCATTTTTCAAGCCGTACGAATTGCAGAGGACGACGTCACCCGTGCCGAAGCTAAATTTGCTAAGGACCGCTCCGCCGGGGCCAGGAAAGAACTGAACCTCACCAAGGCTATGCTCAAATTCAAGCTTAAAGTGGAAATCGATTTCTGGAAGCAGAAAGCGAGGTTGAAATAGAACAGCGAGGGGGATAAAAACTCGAAATACTTCCACGCCTGCGTCAACGGACGCAGACACAAACTATCGATTCACCATACGACAGACGACAATGGAAACGTCATTACCGACCAAAATAGCATCCAAACGGCCGCTGCGGAATTCTACTCCAAATTATTCTCTAAAGAGAAGGTTCACAATGATCGGCCATTCCTGGACCAAATCTCCTGCCTCATTAACGACACTGACAACACCCAGTTGGAGTGTTCCCCGACCGTCCAGGAAGTGAAAGACGCTGTGTGGGCTCTGAACGAGCACAGTGCTCCCGGTCCAGACGGATTCACTGGGGTATTCTTTCGTACCTGCTGGGACATTATCAAGTGGGATATCACCGAGGCAGCTATTGCATTCTTCGAAGGTGCGACCTACCCCAAAGCCATATTTAGTGCTAAGCTGATCCTTATCCCGAAAAAGACAACCCAGAGTCCTTTAGGGATTTTTGACCAATTAGTCTTTACACATTCACCAACAAGATCATATCCAAGATCATCGCAACCAGAATGGCAGGGATTTTCCCTAAAATTATATCAGAGGAGCAAAGCGGCTTTATCCGTGGGAGAAACATCCAGGACAATATTATGCTGGCCCAAGAGTTAATCACTGCATGAAGTTTCCAGCTGGGGGGGCAACATCGCCGTCAAGATGGATATGGAGAAAGCTTATGACAGACTGGATTGGCAATTTATAATATGGGTCTTCAGGGCTTTCGGTTTCTCGAAAAATTGGACCAATACCGTATGGAGATCTATTAGCAACTCGTGGTTCTCCACGGTTATCAACGGCCAGGCCGACAGTTTTTTTAAATCTAGCTGCGACGTTAGACAAGGCGACCCCCTATCTTCTACCGTATTCATCATTACAGCAGATGCCCTGAGTAGAAACCTTAACAATATGGTCAATACCCCGAACTTCCAACACTATCACACATCCAGCGGATGTCCTACAATCACCCACCTGGCCTTCGCTGACGATTTACTTATCTTTTTACCGGGAGACATCGGTACGGTGGAAGTGGTCAACAACACGCTGTAGAGGTATTCTAGATGCTCCGGCCAGAAGATCAATCTTCTAAGAGCGTTATCTACGCTCACCACAACATCAAAAGAGAGCACACAATTAATCTAGCCAATTTAACCTCCTTCTCTGTAGCTCACCCCCCGTTCAACTACCTCGGCTGTCTCCTGGTGTACGGAAAATCCAACGCTCGCATCTTTGAGAACTTGATCGCAAGAATCAGGAATAAACTCGAAGGGTGGCATAACGCCACCTTATCTCCGAGTGGCAAGATAATTCTCATCAATCACGTGCTCACCTCTATCCCCATCCACACTTTGGCCGCATGCTCCTCTCCCAAGAAGGTTATTGATACGATTGAACATATCTTTTGTAATTCCTTCTGGAGGCATTGTAACGGCCAAGACAAGCACCACTGGACTAGCTGGGAATCCATGGCTCATCCTACGTCGGAAGGCAGTCTAGGATTTACCAAACTCGCCCACATCGTAAAATCTTTCTCGATGAAACTGTGGTAGAATCTCCGCATGAGCAACAACTTATGGACCAGGTTCATGAAGGCCAGGTACTTTAAGCACATTCACCCATCAGTAGCCATATCCAACAGCAGATCATCTACAGCCTGGCGCCGCATCCTCATCGACCGTGACTTCGTCGAGCCTGCGATTTGCCTACTATTGGGTACCGACGATTTGGACCCTTTCTTGGAGTGATAGACCGGGGACAGCTTAATCCCCAGTATCACGGAGACCCCAAGAGACAGTAGGATTAGATTCTTGTGGAACTCCACTACTGAAGACTGGAACTGGGACATTATTCGCGAATGGTCCGGTATTGAGGCAGTAGACAGCATCCGTCGGAGCGGATTAAGTCTTAGTCGCGATGCCGACGCACTATAGTGGTCGTTCGAGGCATCCGAAAAGTTCTCAGTGAGGTCGGCGAGGAGTGTTTTCTAAAGGATCGGGCAGCCACACCATGCCAGTACGTACTATTGGAAAACTTGTATTCCCAAGAAGTGGTTCTTCCTAATATGGAGAGTCATTAGAAGGAAATTGCCTACCGACGACATCCTCAACACCTTGGGGATTAGCCTAGCGTCAGCCTACACTTGCTGCCATGACCGTCAGATGGAGACCATTGACCACATATTTTGCCAGGGGAAACTGCCAGGAGGCATTTGGAGAACCCTCCATCGGCACTACAACTTAGAGCCGGGTGGTGGACGCTTCCACGATCTAGCAGCCCATTGGGATTCGGCCTCCCATGTCCACCAGATCGTCGTAGCGGCCGCCACGTGGGTATTTGGAAGAATCGTAACAAGGCGAGATACGAAGGCCACCAATACTCTCTCGATCAGCTCATCCACGAATTCTTCCACAAAATCCATAAACGGAGCACCTTATGCTCCCACAGTCCGACCACTTTTTCGTCTCCGATCTACCCATACCTCTTTTTGCTGATATCATGTCTTCACCTCGTCGATCCTCTTGTTGGTATACTTGTATAGGCTTTTTCATTTTGTGCCTTGTATACGTGATCAGGCTCCGTTTTCGAGCTCAGATTAATAAAAAGACGGGTTTCCAAATATATATATATATATATATATATATATATATATATATATATATATATATATATATATATATATATATATATATATATAATATATATATTATATATATAATATATATATTATATATATAATATATATATTATATATATATATAATATATAATATATAAAAATATATATATATATTTATAATATATATTATATATATATATATATATATATATATATATATATATATTATATATATATATATATATATATATATATATATATATATACCTGAAGCCTTACAATTCGCTAATTCTTTTTCCATTTGGCCTAAGACCCCGAAATCTCCTGGCCCAAACAACTGAGCCCACAAACTGATCGGGTCCAGGTCTAGTGGTCACAAACCTGCACCTTAGTGCGTTAAACCCAAACCCAAAAGAATTATTAAGCGGGCGAGCGGGAGACCTACGAATTCGACCCCTGAAATTTGAAAACTTACTGTTGATTCTCTCCTTCCTCATGCGCGTACTGCACTACATGCAGCATAGCATGCCAGTGCGTGCTATACGGACCCCCTCTCCAACTGGCCACGAACCCTCCTCTCTTCTTCTATATATATATATACCTTTCTCTTCCTCATACTGCCCCCTAAACCCGCCGCAAACACTCTTCACCTCCTCCATCTTCCTTCACCTCTATCCCTTAGTCGTGTTGCCTCGTCGCACTCTGTTGGGTCATCATTGTGTCGTACAACCGATAGGCTAGCCATACAGCGTAGCCACGCGTGCGAAATCCAGCGACGACTGCTTCACACCCAGCATGCGACCCCGGTGAACACCCCATGACTGCCACCTTCCTTTCCGATGCATGGCAAGGGCGATTCGTGCGTTTCGCATGAAATTCCGTCGTGACACATACGAATTCGAGCCCAAAATCTTGTTTCGTTGTAGTAACTTTGGATATAGTTTTTGGACAATCCGACCGTTTGATCGTTGATCTGCTTCTTCCATTTTAATCTCGGTATATACCTCTTTGCTCTTCTAAAATTTTAACCGTTAATTCGATTATTTGATAGTTTAAAACCGGCCGCCAAGTTGACCGTTTAAATCACGTTTATTTTGGACAATTTTGTGGAGCCAACTTCGCGGATTTGTTTCTCTCGTCGAAGCTTCGATTGACGAACCATCAACTCAGTAGTACAGCAGGTATAACCACCTTCATGTTGTAAATAGTTTTGTTTCATAAGATGCCGTTTGCATGGTCGAATTCGTCGCCAAAGTTGGCATCGCAAAATCATAATTTCCAACTTATAAAATTCTAATTTTGGGCTCCGGGACTCCGGATTCCAATTCTGACACCACTAGTGGACTCGTGGGGTCATTCTGCCTAAAATTCATATATACTTTGCTGAGTTTGGAGCAACGTGGTCCCGGTATATATTTTGGTGCAAATTAGGTCCCAATGTCCGGGTCAACGGGTCATTTTGAGATCGGCTAATTGAAATCCAATTCTGAGTTCGTATCATCATTCTTGATCGTTGACATATATTTTGCTAGAATTAGAGGACTTTTATCTTGGTATATTTTTTGGTGCAAAATGGGTCCAACGGCGGACATCGTTTTGATCCGAAATACCATTTTGTCCATGTGTCCAAATTGGACTCATGGGTAGGCTATCCTAGCTAATTCGACCATTTTGGACACATTAGTGATTTTTGTTTAATCTTCTGATGACATCTCTTAGATTTTTCTTTGTGTATCACCATTAATAATAATTAATTCTTAATATGTTCGTATTTTCAGAATTCGTGCATCAAAACTGAGATCAGAAGATTTTAGTGATGTGATCTCACATCGCTGAAATTGAAAAGGTGACCATATAATTATCAAGATAAGATTGTAATCTTGTGGTTGATCATCTTGTCTCGATTTGCATGTTGTATGTTTCGTTGTATATATATATATATATATATATATATATATATATATATATACCATCAAGGCTCGAAAAATCGAAGCCTGAACAAGTATACAAGGCGTAAAATGCCGAAGCCTATACAAGTATACCACCAAAAAGAGGAAGGAGGAAGAGGGATACAAAAAAACCAACAAGAGCTAGGGAAGGAGTGAAGACCAGAATGCCCTCGAGCTGTGGGCACACCGGGTGCTTCTTTTACGACATTGGCGGAAGACTTCTCGGATGAACTGATTGGCCGAATATTGGTGGCCTTCGTATCTAGCCTTGTTGCAATTCTTCCAAATGACCCACGTGGCGGCCGCTGCGACGATCTGGTGACCGTGAGAGGCAGAACCCCAGGAGACCGCAAGATTATGGAAGCGCCCACTGCCTGGCTCAATGCTACACAGATGGTTGAGGATCCTACAAATGTGACCTGACAGACCCCCTGACAGAAGATGTGGTCTATAGTCTCCATCTGACGGTCAGAGCAACAATTGCAGGCTGATGCTAAGCTGATCCCAATGGTGTTTAGAATCTCGTCAGTGGGCAGTTTCTTCCTGATGATTCTCCATATAAGAAAGGACCACTTCTTAGGGATGCAAGAGTACCAAAAGGGGGCAATGGTAGGATTCGGATTCCCAATTACTTGGACAGCGCATCTCGTCGACCGCATCGAGAATGCCCCCGAAGCCTCGAGCGACCACCTTCAACCATCCGCTTCGGGTCCGATTCTAACTCCGTATTGGTAGATGCTCTCCACAGTTTCATTTCCGGACCAATCATGAATCTTGTCCCAGTTCCAGTCGTTACTACTGAAGTCCCACAGGTTACTGATCCTGCAGTCTCTTGGGGTCTCCGTGATACTCGGGATCATGCTATCCCCAATCCATCTCTCCAAGAAAGGGGCCGAATGACCGTTACCCAAATGACAGGTTCGGCGTTGTCCCGCCCATCGAGAATACGACGCCACGCCGCAGAGGATCGACTGTTGGAGATGGCAACTGATGGATGAATGTTCTTGAAGTACCTGGCCTTCATATACCTGGTCCATAAGTTGTTACTAGTCCAAAGGTTCCACCACAGTTTTAACGATAATGCTTTAACAATGTGGGAGAGTTTAGTAAAACCTAGGCCCCCTTCCTCGGTAGGGCGTGCCATAGAGTCCCAACTCGCACAGTGATGCTTGTCTTGGCCATTGCCATACCCTCAAAAGAAGTTACAAAAGGTCTGTTCGATCAAGGTCAGTACCTTCTTGGGTGGGGAACACACTGCCAAGGTGTGAATTGGAATAGAGGTGAGCACATATTTGATGAGGATCATCTTACCGCCAGGGGATAGAGTGGCATTATGCCACCCCTCGAGTTTTTTTCCTGATTCTAGAGACCAAATCCTCGAATATGCCAGAGTTGGATTTCCCGTACACAAGGGGGCATCCAAGATATTTGAACGGAGGATGGGCTACATTGAAGGAAGTTAAGTTGGAAAGGCCGAGCGCGTGCTCTCGATTGAAGTTGTGGTGGGCGTAAATAACGCTCTTGGCGGGGTTGATTTTCTGACCGAAACATCTGGAGTATCTCTGCAGTGTGTGGTGCACCACTTCCACAGCTCCAATTTTCTCGGACGAGAATATGAGTACATCGTCGGCGAAGGCCAAGTAGGTGATGAAGGGACAGCCGCTGGAGGTGTGATAGTGCTGGAAATTCGGAGTATTAATCATGTTATTAAGGTTTCTGCTCAAAGCGTCGACCGCAATAATAAAAACAGTGGAAGAAAGAGGGTCGTCTTGTCTAACTCCGTAAGTGGATTTAAAGAACCCTTCGGCCTGACCATTGATAACCGTTGAAAACTGCGAGTTGCTAATGGATCTCGACACGGTGTTGGTCCAATTTTCTGAAAATCCGAAAGCTCTGAAAACCCAGATAATAAATTGCCAATCCAGTCTGTCATAAGCTTTCTCCATGTCGAGTTTGATAGCGATGTTGCCCCCTCTTGTAGGGAACTTCATGCAGGTGATTAACTCTTGAGATAGCATGATGTTGTCTTAGATATTTCTTCCACGAACAAAGCCGCTTTGCTCCTCGGAGATGATCTTGGGAAGAATTCTGGCCATTCTGGTTACAATAATCTTGGAGATGATCTTGTTTGTGAAAGTGCATAAACTGATGGGACGAAAGTCTCGAAAAAGGGTTGGAATTTTTTGGGATAAGGATCAGTTTGGCACTGGAAATCACTTTGGGGTAAGTGGCTCCCTCGAAGAATGCAATGGCCGCCTCAGTGATGTCCTGTTTGATAATATTCCAGCAGGTGCGAAAGAACACCCCCAAAAAACCATTCGGACCGGGCGCACTGTTCGCTTCCAGGGCCCATACCGTATCAGTCACCCCCTACACGGTGGGGGCAACTCCAGCTGAACATTGTCGGTATTGCTGACGAGTTGTGGTATGTGATTCAGGAAGGAGTTGTCTTTATGAACCGTCTCTTTGGAGAATAACTTGGAGTAGAACTTCGCAGCGGCCGCTTGGATGTTCTTTTGATCAGTGATGATGTTCCCCATTTCGTCAGCGACTTGGTGAATCGAGAGCTTCTTTCTGCATCCATTGATGCAGTCATGGAAGTATTTAGAGTTTTTATCCCCATCGCTGTCCTATTTCAACCTTGCTTTCTGCTTCCAGAAATCGGTCTCCACTCTGATCCTGAATTTGAGCATAGCTTTGGTAAGGTTCATGGTCGTCCTAGTCGACGGTGAACGATCCGAAGCGAACCTGGCCTCGGCCCGTAAGACGTCGTCCTCCGCTACCCGCACAGCTTGAAAAATGTCCCCGTAGACTTGTTTGCTCCAAATGGTCAGGGCTTTCCTCGTTTCTTTTAGCTTGTTGCTCACCTTACGAGGGGGTTGGGTGATTCCACCCGATTCTACACCTCCGCAACGATGGCCAAAAATTGAGGGTGCTCGGTCCAAAAGTTGAGGAATCGGAAGTTCTTCTTGACTGGATTATAAGAGTTTTTGATTTTAATCAGCAGGGGAGCGTGGTCAGATTCTGATGTATTGAGGTGTGATAGACTGGTAGTGATCCCCATTTCGTCCCATTGGACGTTCGTGAGGGCCCTGTCTAGGCGGGAGTATTGACGGCGATCTCCTTCCTGCATATTGCACCAGGTGAAAGCATTGTCGGTGAACTGGAGAGAGGATAGGTGGGCATTAAAGATAAAGTTGTTGAAATCTAGCATGGCTGATGTCGGCGGCGAGCGACCTCCAATTTTCTCTTCTCTGCTGGTGATAGCGTTAAAGTCCCCAATACAAAGCCAAGGAGAGTCAATATGGTTGATGTGAATGTCAAGTAGGTCATTCCAGAGTTGTTTCTGCTCTGCAATGTCACAGCTGCCGTGAACCGCTGAGAGGATGATGCGCTTAGGAAGGAAAGGGTGTTCCATCCAGCAAGAGAGGGCCTATCAGGAGTCGTGGATGACTCCGAAGTTGATGTCCTCCGTGTAGAGGATCCAGATGTCGTGACTACCAGCTATGGCCTGGGGGAAACCGAGCTGCAGCTGGATAGATTTTAATCTTTTGGGGGATTCTGGGTTCGAGAATAATGAGCATATCAATTTTGTGAATTTTTCGAAGGCTGGAAGTTCTCCTCAGAGTGGGTTTGTTTGCCAGGCCACGAACATTCCAGGATAGGATGTTAAGCATTAATGAGGATGAGGAGGGTGTTTTTTGTTCCACCTAGAGGCGGATCTGGTGAGGATAATTGGGGTTTCTGCTGTAATGCCTGTGGTTCATATTACGTATTTTGGAAATACGTGCACGTATTTTCTTGTATTGTTTTTTGTTTAGTTTTCTTGGCTTGGTTTAACTCTTGGTTTGGGTTGGCTTGGTTTGGCCGGCTGGTTGCTTGGTCCAATCATGGACCAAGGTGAACCCCCTACCTACCACAACCCATGATATTTATTTCCCCACCAACCTTCTCTCTCCTCCATAACTCTCATTTATTTCTTCTTCTTCCTTCCTCTCCACAACTCCCCAACCATAGGCAAGTGCAACTTGCTTCCACAAGAGAACTCCTTTTGATGGTTTCATTAGCTTCTCCTCATGATTCTAAACCACATTAGAACTTGTCATTTTCCATTTTGAGGCTTTAATTCTTGTAGATCTAGAGTTTTGCTATTTTTAGATTTTTGGTGTTTTGATCTATCAAACTTGCTTGTTTTCAAGTTTTGATGGTTCCATATTTTAGAGAATTTCATTCTACCCAATTTTGACCTTTGGAAAGTTGGATTCGGACTTGTTTTGACCAAGTTATGAGCATTTGGAGTTTCGGATTCCATCCTTGGAGTTCTTGCTGTTCTTGCCATTTGGAGAAGACAGTGAACAGTAAGCTAGCTTTTTAGCTTACGCCACTGAGCTGTATGCTGCTGTTTAGCGAGCGTACGCTAGCCTTCGTACGCTGCTGTTTAGTGAGCGTACGCTAGCCTTCGTACGCTGCTGTTTAGCGAGCGTACGCTAGCCTTCGTACGCTGCTGTTTAGTGAGCGTACGCTAGCCTTCGTACGCTGCTGTTTAGCGAGCGTACGCTAGCCTTCGTACGCTACTGTTTAGCGAGCGTACGCTAGCCTTCGTACGCTGCTGTTTAGCGAGCGTACGCTCACATTGATACGCTGCTTGTTGGCAGCGTGTCTTGAGCGTACGCTAGCTTTCGTACGCTAGATTTCGTACGCTAGCTTGAGCGTACGCGTGCCTTGGTACGCTAGCTTAAGCGAGCAAGGCGTACGCTGGCTCCTTTCGTACGCTAGCTCGAGCGTACGCAGTCTTGAGCATACGCTAGCTTGAGCGTACGCTGACCTGTAGCTTGAGCATGCCCTTGTATACGCTGACCCTTGCGTACGCTTCCCATTGGAAGTGTATGGATCCTCTGGTACGCAGACCTGAGCGTACGCTAGCCTGAGCGTAGCCTGGCTTGAGCGTAGCCTGATTACCCTTGATCTTCTATAGTCCTGTATATTGATATTTTATTAGATATTTAACGTCAATTTTATATCCTTACGCCTTTTGTCATGAACTTGATAATCATGGATTTGTTTAATATGTTTGGAATGATACCTGGGCATGACACGATAGTGACCCGTAGTGGTGCACTCCTGACATGAGTAACCTGGCATGACCTGATAGTGGCCCGTCGTGGCGTACTCTGGACTAGTACACTTGACCTGATAACCTGACATGTTATATCTTGACGGCTACCCGACATGACATGACTTGACAAGAATGGACATCCTGGACACCGTGGGTGATTGTGCTTGTATAAATAAACCAGTCCTGTCTTGCATCATGTCTAGGATGGGACTCCTGAGTACCACGGTCAGGAGTACCTACTGAAATGGACTAAGGTTAATAACTAGATTAATACAGTAGTCATGAAGAGATCTCCCAGCTATAGATAATCCTGTTACCTGGGCGCGCCTGGGATCTGTAGCCTGCCGTCGAGTAGGGCACATTTCCAGCACACTGTCATGTGTTGCACCCTTCAAGCTACTTAAGGGTACATGCGTTTCCTGGACGATGTACCCACCTGAATTCAACCCTAATCTTTCGTCCTGGGTAACCTGGATGGTCTGCAGGGCTTGTGGCTGTGGAATAATCTCACTGCATATTGTTAGTAATTAGGCTTGTGATAACCCTAGTTAGTTAAAGTATCAAGCCGTAGTTCTTGCTTGGCCGTGAAGTGATTGGATGGAGTCTAACCAGTCTAGTCTTACCCTGACCCTGTTCCAGACTATTGAATGACCAGAATGCTTGTATTTATTTTACCGATAAATGGTGAGAAACCAAGCTCCGTTCAGACGAAGGGTTACAATCCCGGTCCTTGTTTGGTTTACGGGTTGTAACCTGGCTATCTGAATAGTTCCATGGTTATCTCGTCGTATATCATCCTGATATGTTTCCTTTTATTCCAGTCTTTATTTATTTATATTTATATTTCTTGTGCTGATTGCTGGTTTTAGTTCTTAAGTGAAGCCTCCTTTGTGGCACTTGCTCTTTCTGGGGTCTGACCCAGCTGGTTTTGTGTGGCCAGATTTCGGAGCAGCTCCAGAGGATCTACTGACTTTCCAGCCAGATGGTAGCCACTAGACGGAACCCTGGCAACGAGTGGGTTATTTTTGGCTCTTCCACTCTATTGTAAACATTATTCTTTTGAGGCGTTTTAGCCGACGAGCACCTGTTTAGCTCGGTTGCACTTATTTACTGTCTGCCTACGGGCTGTAACATGATTAACAGATCCTAGGGTTGATCATGTATGACTAAACTCTTGCTAGTCCTAACATTTTGTAACGA
Organism: Iris pallida; assembly: GCA_029216955.1. Lineage (NCBI taxonomy): Eukaryota > Viridiplantae > Streptophyta > Magnoliopsida > Asparagales > Iridaceae > Iris > Iris pallida. The sequence continues at coordinate 32,578,100 of JANAVB010004800.1, read as the reverse complement.
CTAGCTTCATGATCAGCTGAATATGTAATATTTGGGACGCCTTATCATTGTATATTTAATGATCATACATCTTGTAACATTTACTTACTTACTTGTAATTGAGACACTAGGCTTGTTCATGACCATAGGAGACTATTGGCTTGTAGATAAACCCTCATGTATCCTAGACAGCCGTGACCGTATAGCGAGATGGAACCAATTTCAATATACGTAGCTGGCTATGTCTGCCCCCGCTCTCCAGTATTCTGGTTCTGGGGCTTGACATGGTTTAAGTGGTGGCCCATGCAGGTCTTGTAAATCAAGATATGTGAGGGTTTACCGAATAGATGTCTCAATCAGTATTCGCCCTTGAACTCCGCTCGTATCCTCCGAGTCCCTGGATTCTTGTCCTGATCACCTGCTTGCATCGTTGGTCTGTCCTGGTCCTTCCTTATTATTTTCTATGTCGTCTTCTTCAGCGGCATAGTACCTGACCCGGCCGATCAGCAAGGCGGAGCACCACCCGCGGACCGGCAGCAACCTGGAGATCAAGCCCAGCACTCCGGAGTAGCCTCCAGAGTCGTGCCTTCTGGCAGAGAGCCACCAGTCCAGCCAGTTCAACCTGTAGAACCTGATGACGGCACTTTGGTAGGACTCGTCAGGACCTTGATAGCTTCCCAAGACCGGCGTGGAGATGCCTTGCAACAGGCAGTGGCGGATGCTTTGACCAGAGGCGGTCATCCAGGGAACAGTGCTGCCAACAGCTTCAAGCGCTTGAACCCTCCATTCTTCGACGGTAGTGAAGATGCTATCGCGGCAGATGCTTGGCTTCAGGACACAGAGGTGATTCTAGAAGCAGCCAAGACTCCAGAGAATGAGAAGGTGGCAGTTGTGCACCTACAGCTATTAGATCTTGCCCGCAGCTGGTGGGCAGCGCAGGCCGTTGGATTAGCAGCACCTATTGCTTGGGCAGTATTCCGGGAGAGATTCCAGACCAAGTATTTTGATGCTGTAGCTCGGTACGATCTACAGACGAGGTTCACAAATCTGAAGCAAGTAGGCAGGACGGTCGATGGATATGCGGCCGAGTTTTCGAGACTCAGTCGGTTTGCTCCCACCTTGGTGGCAACCGAGTATGATAGAGCCCAGCGATTCCAGCAGGGGCTTCACCTAGAGATTCTATTGGCAGTTGAGTAGTTTGAGCATCAGACTTTTGATGCAGTCTTGAGAGCAGCCCGGAGGCATGAGTATACCTCCCAGAGGATTGTGGATAGGACCGAAGGTCGGAAGAGATCTCACGGCCAGATGAATCAGTCTTCAGCACCAGCCTCGGCAGCCAGGGCCTTGACCATTGGAGCTCCGAGACGGGCGGCCTCCGTGACGTCGGTTCAGCATTCTACCCCGACGTACCCTCAGCAGCAACAGCAGAAGCAGAAGCAGTCTTCCGCAGTGGGATGTTCTCATTGTGGGAAGCCAGGCCATGTGGTGGCAGAATGTCGCAGGGCACAGAGATTGTGTCTGGCTTGTGGAGCACCAGACCAAAGGGTTGGATCCTGCCCGAATAGGGGTGGTTCATCATCATCCAACCTTTCTAGTTCTTCGGTGAGAGAACCAGCACCAGTCCAGCAGCAGCAGCAGTATCCATTGATGGGGCCCTTGCCGCCTCAGTCCCAGGCGTTTCAGCAGCAGAGCCCTCAGCAGTATGTACAAGCCCAGGCCTTGAGTCAGAATAGGCAGCGAGGATATCAGCAGAGGGGACCAGCACCCCGAGGGCACGGTCAGGCCATGATGATGACCATGGAGGAAGGATTGGCACCAGGAGAGGTAGTGGCAGGTACTATTCTCGTCAACACCTTTCCAGCTTCAGCTTTATTTGATTCTGGTGCATCGCATTCTTTTATGTCTGTACGATTTGCGACACGGGTAGGATTGGAGCCCGAGTCATTATCAGTAAGGCTGAATATACTTACTGGTAACGGACTTGTAGGAGTAGATAGAGTGTTTTCCTCGTGTCAGATCGTAGTTAGCGGTAGAGAATTCCCCGCTAGATTGATAGAATTCCCGATGGCCGATTATGATGTGGTCTTAGGGATGGATTGGTTGAGGAACTAGTATGCTAGAATAGACTGCCATATTGGTAGGGTTGTTTTTAGCATTCCAGGTGAGCCGGAGTTTTCTTTCTCTCGAGGTGAGGTTGAGCCTTCTCCTCCGATATTGCGGATGGCAGTAGCAGCAGTTCAGTTGCCCAGGATAGTGGATGAGTTCCCAGATGTTTTTCTAAAGGAGCTTCCAGGTATGCCTCCGGAGCGGAAGATCGAGTTCACTATAGACTTGATTCCCGGGACAGCCCCAGTGTCAGAGAGAGTCTACAGGATGGCGCCATCAGAATTGGAGATCTTGTACAAGATGATTGAAGAGCTTAGAACCAAGGGATTCATTTGTGCTAGTGGATCGCCTTGGGGAGCCCCGATGCTTCTTGTGAAAAAGAAGGATGGTACGTCCAGATTATGTGTTGATTATCGTACCTTGAACTCAGTGACAATCAAGAACAGATATCCTCTTCCGAGGATAGATGACTTGTTTGATCAACTCAAGGGGGCTTCAGTATTCTCGAAGATTGATTTGCGCTCAGGTTATCATCAGATCAGAGTCAGAGAGCAGGACATCCCGAAGACAGCTTTTAGATCGAGATATGGGCATTGGGAGTTCCTTGTTATGCCTTTTGGAGCAACCAATGTGCCGACAGTATTCATGGACCTCATGAATCGCATCTTCATGCCTTACTTGGATCAGTTTGTGATCGTGTTCTTGGATGACATTCTGGTCTACAGCAAAAGTGAGGCGGAGCATGAGCAGCATCTTCGTGTGGTTCTTCAGACTCTCAGAGAGCACCAGTTATATGCTAAGTTCAGTAAATGCGAGTTCTGGCTCGATCGTATTTCGTACTTGGGTCATATCATCACTCGAGGAGGAGTAGAAGTGGATCCCCAGAAGATTGTGGCTATTGAGTCATGGCCAGTGCCCAGCACAGTTGCAGAAGTTCGCAGTTTTTTTTGGATTGGCCGGCTACTACCGGCGGTTTGTTTCGGATTTTGCTCGAATTTCAGCGCCATTGATGCAGTTGACCCGCAAGGATGCACAGTTTGCTTGGACAGCAGAGTGTCAGAGTTCTTTTGAGCAGTTGAAGCGAGGCCTGATAACAGCTCCTATTCTCATGCTTCCAGATGGAACCGGAGGATTTTCAGTGTATTGTGATGCTTCAGGCAGAGGTTTAGGATGTGTTCTGATGCAGCATGGAAAGGTAATAGCTTATGCGTCACGACAACTTCGTAATCATGAGAGGAATTACCCAACCCATGACTTGGAACTGGCAGCAGTGGTGTTTGCACTTAAGTTGTGGAGACACTACTTGTACGGAGACAGGGTGGAGATTTTCACCGACCACAAGAGCCTGAAGTATGTTTTCACCCAGAAGGATCTTAACATGCGTCAGAGGAGGTGGCTGGAGCTTCTTGTGGATTATGATGTCAGCTTGCAGTATCATCCTGGGAAGGCCAATGTCGTAGCAGATGCATTGAGTAGAAGAGCCGGAGCTTATTTCCTAACAGCGCAATCAGAGCTGTTAGCAGATCTTCAGAAGATGGGTATTGAAGTTGTTCTCCCTTCCAGTATGGCATTGATGGCCAGCATGCAAGTTCAGTCCACTATAGTTGAGAGGATCCAGATGGCACAGTCAGCAGATTCCAAGCTTCAGCGACTCAGAGCAGAGTGCGAAGCAGGACGAAGACCAGAGTTATGTATTCATGAGGATGGTACACTCAGGCATGGTAAGCGTCTTTGTGTACCCAGTGGAATATCAGATAGGAGATCAAGTTAGAGGCGCACAGTTCTCAGTATTCCATCCATCCTGGCAGTACGAAGATGTACCGTGATATCCGGCAGCATTTCTGGTGGAATGGCATGAAGCGGGAGATAGCTCGGTTTGTCTCTCGGTGTTTGGTTTACCAACAAGTTAAAGTCGAACATCAGAGATCGGCTGGACTTCTTCAGCCCTTACCGATTCCAGAATAGAAGTGGGAGCATGTGACCATGGATTTTGTGACTGGATTACCTAGATCCCCAGCTAGTAGAGATGCTATTTGGGTCATTGTGGATAGGCTTACCAAGGTAGCGCACTTTCTCCCGTTTAGAGTTGGTCAGTCGACGGCTCAGCTAGCGGAGATGTACCTCAGGCAGATTGTCAGATTGCACGGAGTGCCAGTCAGTATCACCTCGGACCGAGATTCAAGATTTACGTCGCACTTTTGGCGTAGCTTGTAAGAGAGTTTGGGGACTCACCTCCAGTTCAGTTCAGCATATCACCCGCAGACAGATGGCCAGTCGAAGCGCACGATCCAGACTCTTGAAGACATGTTACGGTCTTGCACACTTGACTTCGGTGGTTTATGGGAAGATCATTTGCACCTGGTGGAATTCTTATACAACAACAGCTTCCAGGCCAGTATCCAGATGGCACCGTTCGAGGCACTATATGGTAGGAAGTACAGATCCCCGCTAGCCTGGGATGATGTTGGAGAGAGGCAGATGCTCGGTCCAGAAATGATTGCCCAGACAGTTGAAGTGGTCAGGCGTGTCAGAGATCACCTTCGAGTTGCCCAAGATCGCCAGCATCATTGGGCCGATTCTCATCGGCGCCCTCTCGAGTTCTCGGTCGGCGATCATGTATTCCTGAAGATTTTGTCTAACCGTGGCGTCATTCGTTTTGGCGTACGGGGCAAGCTTAGTCCTAGGTATATAGGACCGTTTGACATTCTGGAGCGAGTAGGAGATGTATCCTATCGTCTCGCTCTTCCACCGTCGCTAAGCGAGGTGCATGACGTGTTCCATGTATCCCAATTACGACGGTATATTCCAGACCCGAGCCACATCCTGGATCATTCAAAATTGGTTGTTGGTACCAACCTTTCGTATGAGGAGAGGCTCGTGTCTATATTGGATCGAAGAGAGAAGATCCTCAAGAACAAGACTATCAAGTTAGTCCGAGTTGCTTGGGGTCATCACTCTTTGGGGGAGTCAACGTTGGAGCGTGAGGACGACATCCGATCACGATATCCCGACTTGTTTGACTCGTGAGGTATAATGTCTTTCTTATGCCTCATGCCATCAATTCTTTGCTTGCATGATTGATTGATTGCCTAGTATAATTGCCTGTGAATAGTGTAGCTTGTTCTTGTCCCTCTAGCCTCTTAATTAAATTCCGAGGACAGAATTCTTTTAAGGTGGGTAGAGTTGTAATGCCTGTGGTTCGTATTACGTATTTTGGAAATACGTGTACGTATTTTCTTGTATTGTTCCTTGTTTAGTTTTCTTGGCTTGGTTTAACTCTCGGTTTGGGTTGGCTTGGTTTGGCCGGCTGGTTGCTTGGTCCAATCATGGACCAAGGTGAACCCCCTACCTACCACAACCCATGATATTTATTTCCCCACCAACCTTCTCTCTCCTCCATAACTCTCATTTATTTCTTCTTCTTCCTTCCTCTCCACAACTCCCCAACCATAGGCAAGTACAACTTGCTTCCACAAGAGAACTCCTTTTGATGGTTTCATTAGCTTCTCCTCATGATTCTAAACCACATTAGAACTTGTCATTTTCCATTTTGAGGCTTTAATTCTTCTAGATCTAGAGTTTTGCTATTTTCGGATTTTTGGTGTTTTGATCTATCAAACTTGTTTGTTTTCAAGTTTTAATGGTTCCATGTTTTAGAGAATTTTATTCTACCCAATTTTGACCTTTGGAAAGTTGGATTCGGACTTGTTTTGACCAAGTTATGAGCATTTGGAGTTTCGGGTTCCATCCTTGGAGTTCTTGCTGTTCTTGCCATTTGGAGAAGACAGTGAACAGTGAGCTAGCTTTTAGCTTACGCCACTGAGCTGTACGCTGCTGTTTAGCGAGCGTACGCTAGCCTTCGTACGCTGCTGTTTAGTGAGCGTACGCTAGCCTTCGTACGCTACTGTTTAGCGAGCGTACGCTAGCCTTCGTACGCTGCTGTTTAGTGAGCGTACGCTAGCCTTCGTACGCTGCTGTTTAGCGAGCGTACGCTAGCCTTCGTACGCTGCTGTTTAGCGAGTATACGCTAGCCTTCGTACGCTGCTGTTTAGCGAGCGTACGCTCACCTTGATATGCTGCTTGTTAGCAGCGTGTCTTGAGCGTACGCTAGCTTTCGTACGCTAGCTTGAGCGTACGCGTGCCTTGGTACGCTAGCTTAAGCGAGCAAGGCGTACGCTGGCTCCTTTCGTACGCTAGCTCGAGCGTACGCAGTCTTGAGCATACGCTAGCTTGAGCGTACGCTGACCTGTAGCTTGAGCATGCCCTTGTGTACGCTGACCCTTGCGTACGCTTCCCATTGGAAGTGTATGGATCCTCTGGTACGCAGACCTGAGCGTACGCTAGCCTGAGCGTAGCCTGGCTTGAGCGTAGCCTGATTACCCTTGATCTTCTATAGTCCTGTATATTGATATTTTATTAGATATTTAACGTCCATTTTATATCCTTACGCCTTTTGTCATGAACTTGATAATCATGGATTTGTTTAATATGTTTGGAATGATACCTGGGCATGACACGATAGTGACCCGTAGTGGTGCACTCCTAACATGAGTAACCTGGCATGACCTGATAGTGGCCCGTCGTGGCGCACTCTTGACTAGTACACTTGACCTGATAACCTGACATGTTATATCTTGACGGCTACCCGACATGACATGACTTGACAAGAATGGACATCCTGGACACCGTGGGTGATTGTGCTTGTATAAATAAACCAGTCCTGTCTTGCATCATGTCTAGGATGGGACTCCTGAGTACCACGGTCAGGAGTACCTACTGAAATGGACTAAGGTTAATAACTAGATTAATACAGTAGTCATGAAGAGATCTCCCAGCTACAGGCAATCCCGTTACCTGGGCGCGCCTGGGATCTGTAGCCTGCCGTCGAGTAGGGCACATTTCCAGCACACTGTCTTGTGTTGCACCCTTCAAGCTACTTAAGGGTACATGCGTTTCCTGGACGATGTACCCACCTGAATTCAACCCTAATCTTTCGTCCTGGGTAACCTGGATGGTCTGCAGGGCTTGTGGCTGTGGAATAATCTTACTGCATATTGTTAGTAATTAGGCTTGTGACAACCCTAGTTAGTTAAAGTATCAAGCCGTAGTTCTTGCTTGGCCGTGAAGTGATTGGATGGAGTCTAACCAGTCTAGTCTTGCCCTGACCCTGTTCCAGACTATTGAATGACCAGAATGCTTATATTTATTTTACCGATAAATGGTGAGAAACCAAGCTCCGTTCAGACGAAGGGTTACAACCCCGGTCCTTGTTTGGTTTACGGGTTGTAACCTGGCTATCTGAATAGTTCCATGGTTATCTCGTCGTATATCATCCTGATATGTTTCCTTTTATTCCAGTCTTTATTTATTTATATTTATATTCCTGTGCTGATTGCTGGTTTTAGTTCTTAAGTGAAGCCTCCTTTGTGGCACTTGCTCTTTCTGGGGTCTGATCCAGTTGGTTTTGTGTGGCCAGATTTTGGAGCAGCTCCAGAGGATCTACCGACTTTCCAGCCAGATGGTGGCCACTAGACGGAACCCTGGCAACGAGTGGGTTATTTTTGGCTCTCCCACTCTATTATAAACATTATTCTTTTGAGACGTTTTTGCCGACGAGCACCTGTTTAGCTCGGTTGCACTTATTTACTGTCTGCCTATGGGCTGTAACATGATTAACAGATCCTAGGGTTGATCATGTATGACTAAACTCTTGCTAGTCCTAACATTTTGTAACGACTAGCTTCATGATCAGCTGAATATGTAATATTTGGGACGCCTTATCATTGTATATTTAATGATCATACATCTTGTAACATTTACTTACTTATTTGTGATTGAGACACTAGGCTTGTTCATGACCATAGGAGACTGTTGGCTTGTAGATAAACCCTCATGTATCCTAGACAGCCGTGACCGTATAGCGAGATGGAATCCATTTCAATATACGTAGCTGGCTATGTCTGCCCCCCGCTCTCCATTATTCTGGTTCTGGGGCTTGACATCTGCTGTTCCCGTCTTGTCAGTTTTCCTGCTCGATGTTCCATTGCTGAGGTTGGTATGTTGCTGGAGTTCGCTTGGAATTCGATGGTGGAATCACTAGGGTGGTCGACCAGATCTCCGGCGGAGTCCAGGATGGGCTCCTCCGGGGGAATGACTAGGGCGTCACTGGTGCTGCCAATCTATGTTAGAGTTTGTTGGAGAGAATAACCAGTGGCTTGAACCTGTAGTCCTCTCTGAACCTGGTCTGGTCCGAGGATCGATAATGCTTCTACCACTAGGTTTGGGATGATGATGGGTTGCTCTGCAGCAATAGTGTCATTGATCTCCACTATGGCCTCCGAGTTTGGGGTTATCTCGGTGATAGTGTGATCAACTAGGGTTAAGACAGATTCCGGTGGGACTCCTTCATCTCTAGTGTGATCAACTAGGGTTAAGGCAGACTCCGGTGGGATTCCCTCATCTTCCGATTCAAGAGCATCAAACTTATTGAAGTGGGTTAGAGCTTGGGTTTTGAAAGGGATCAAGGTTTTGCTTGGGATTCCGCATTTGTCTGAATTATCGTCACTGGAATCAAATCAGGTGTGCATGTTCGGGAGTGGTAAGAGAGGGGACCGTAGGGTCCTCCCTCCTATTTCCATGTGGTCATTTCGGATCGATTTCTTCTTGAGTTCTGGATGAAGACGATGACAGTGTTTTGGGATGTGACCACGTAAATGGCAGTGGTTGCAGAATATAATGTGGTTGTCATATACGATCTGTTGGGTGTAGGTGCGATTGCCTAGCTCGATACTAATAAAATTGGAGGGCTCGGAGGTGAAATCGAGTTCCACACAGAATTTGGCGTAGTTGGCCTTGGTGAGGTTGCTGGTTTCAGGGGCCGTAGCGACATACGTCCCGAAGGAGTTCGCAATACGTCGAAGAGCCGTTGGAACGAAGCAGATGAGGGGTAGTTTCGGCAGCGTCACCCAAACTGTGACCTTCGCAAAATCTTCTTGAGTACTAAAACCGGAGGACCACTTGATGATCTTTATCTGGTGGGAATCCACTCGACATGTACCTTTGGACCACACAGTTCTGTGGTCAGCATCGGAAGAGAGTTGGAGGAGAATATGTCTGGGGTCGAGGGGGGCGACGCGGTATTCCGCTGAGAGTCTCCAGTTGGCTATAACCTCCCGCACTCTGGCAATTTTGGGGCATCCTGAAGAAAATTTGAGGACAAAGGTATGGGGGAGGATGATGAAAGCGAGGTCAATTCCAAATCTGAAAATAGAATTGTGGGAATTGGGGATTCCTGCGGGTACACGATATCCCGGAGGTTGACGTCTGGAAGCAATAGTCCCTTCTGGGGTGCTAAATCCGGACGAAGGGTGGCGGTGTAGGAAAGCTGATCAGCTCTCGAAGAGGATGGGTACGGAGTCCCGCTAGATGAGAGCGAGGGGGCAGGTGGGGTGGAGTCGGCTCAGGACAGGGGATAAGGGTGTCGAGAGCGACAGATGATAAACCACCTGGGAGCAAGGGTGCCGCGACGATGAAGGAGGGGGGAGCGATGGAAGAGCTCCCTACCGCAACTATGGCGAAGGTTGCCGGGGTTCCGACAGCAAGAGCGACGTCACTGGAAGCACCTGCGCTGGGCAGGGCCATAAGGGGAACAGGGGAGGAGCCTCCGGAGGCAGATGACAGGAAAGGCGTAGGGGGCAGCAGCGAGGGGGGATGGACTGAACATGAAGGGGGATCGACTGAACATGAAGGGGAGGCTACCGGAAGAAGAAGGGAGGAGGAAGGGGCGGAAGGGGATGGAGGGGTGACGAACGCCTGAGTGGAGTCGAGGGGAGGGGAGGGTCCAGCATAGAGGATGGAAGAGGAGACTCCTGCATAGAGAATAGGAGTGGGGGGGTTGTCCCACCTATGGAAGCCGGCCCTAAAGGATAGGTGGGGGTCCAACCAGTCACCTGCGTAGGGGTCGTCATGGGGAGGGTCCCGCCTCACCCGCCTCATTGCTGCGTAAATGGGGGAACGTCATATGGAAGGGTCCTGCCTCATTGCTGCGTAAATAGGGGTTACGCCTGCTGGCATAGAACCAAGGGGAGTGGGAATACGTAAGGTGGTAGGGGCCCGCTAATTGGTCAGCGTAAGCAGCCCCAAGCTGCTCCACGAAAAGGGATAGTGGGACCCACCATAGAGTGCGGATGAAGGGAGCGCTCTACGCTCGGCTGAAATTAAATGAGATGGGACCGCCTCAGAAAAAGTATAGAGGGGCCAGGCGTTGGAAGACCCGAAGCGTGCATCGCAGGAGGGCTCCCAACCCGATGTTGCAGCAATGCCATGTGAAAATTAAAAATAGGGGGAAAATGAAGGCGATTGTGTACGGAGGGCCATGTCGCTGGCGAGCCCAAGAGAGGAGGTGAGATGGGACGGTGAGCCGCTGGGGCATAGGACGGGAAAGAGAGGGAAAAGGACCGGGAAACACCCGGATGGTCACTATCAAACGACGGAGAGGAGGAAGTAGGCAGCAGATGGGGGTGGAGGGGTTGAGAGGCGGAGGAGGGCCTTAGCAGGGCGGACCGAACGACAAAAATTCGAGACTGGCTGGGCGGTATGGAATTGACGAAGTGGACGAGGAAGGGCAAAAAGAAAATGGTGACGGAAGATGAGGAGGAGGGGAGGGAGACGGGGAAGGTGGGAGGCTGACGGAAGGGGGGATGGCCTACCAAGGCAAGGCAGTCAGCCGGCCAAGGATGAGCCATCGGAGCTCGGCGGGGGTGGATGGCCTAAGAGACCCGAGGGTCTCCTCGGGAGAGAGCAGCAACCTGGGAGAGGAGAGGAGCCATTTTTATATTATATTATATTATATATATATATATATAGTTTAGGGTATGTTTGTAAATATAATTTAGAGAATATAAATACATACATATATTTTGAGTATACATAAATAAATATAATATATATATATATATATATTATATATATATATATATTATATATTATATATATATATAATATTATATTATATATATATATATATATATTATATATATATAATAATATATTATATATATATATATATATTATATATAATATATATATATATATTATATATAATATATAAAAATATATATATATATATATATATATAATAATATATATATATATATATTATATATATATATATAAGATATATATATTATAATATATATATATATATATTATATATATATAAAAATAAAAAATAAAAAAAATATATATATATATTTAATGTAATTATTATATATTTTTTTTATGTATAATATATATATATATATATATATATATATATCTATATTATATAGATATATATATATATATATAATATATATATATATATATATATAGTTGTAGCACCCAGTTTTCCAAATGAGGTTAATTTTGAAATTTCGTGTTTATAATTATTTAATAATAATATTTAATTTATGATATGATTTTTGGTGATTTTAAATCATTTTAAAATTATTTAAATCAATGACTTGTGGTTTTGACGTTTTGCTAGTGAAACCCTAGAGACTGTTTGACCTAGAGCCTAACCACGTGATTATGATATTTTAATGTCATTTTTGGCCAAAGGATATTTTTGCATTTGACCTCTTCGAATTATTTTAATATTATTTTATTATTTATGATATTATTTTTAGGTTATTTGAGTCGGGTTCGAATTTCAACTCAATCCGACTTGAAACGGGGACCTGGGTGTAGTTTGACTCTAGTGGGACCCACACACTAGTTAGGCATGGCCCACATGATATTAATTTTAGTCCACATGATAGAAATATTTTAGTTAGAGGTTAGACTAATTATTATGGATAAGGTTAGTGTGATTAGAGACTTTAGAATGACTAATTTAGCCCCAACCAATTAGCCCTTTCATAATACTCATAGAATAGGTTAGTGGGGGCATTTTGGACCTTATCATAATAGGACAAATAGCTCCATATGGCCAGCCACTATGGGAGAGGATAGGCTCAAGTTCATTTTATTATTCTCATCCACACTCTCTCTCTTGTTCTTTCCCAAATTCCTAGAGAGCAATCCCTAGCAATTTCTCTCCCAAATCCTTCCATTTCACCACCAAATTTTCTTCTTTCCTTCTCCATTCTAGCCAAGGAGGAAGCTACCCAAGTTTGGGAGGATTCGGAGCTCGTTCATGTCCTTTTGGAATCTCTACGTGTCGGTGTCGCTCCGGGAAGGTTTTTCTTCGATTCGATCTACCGGGAGGTATAAATCCCTTCTCCTTTTCATTTCTCATGCATATAGGTCTATTTTAAACCCATAGAAATGACCCCCATGGTTGTATCTCCATTTGTGTCTATTTCGTATCCATTTGGAGGTCATAGGAGTGTCCTTTGTGTTGTGGTTGTACCTGTTTGCCATTGATTGTAAAAGTACAGAACAATTATCGGAGGACTGAACTTAGACTCACAATACAAACTCGCTCGTACAAAGAAAGCCTAGGGACGAAAACCTAGGTGCAGCAGTCTAAGTACGATTGTTTAGTTTAGATTCTGGGGGTGACGATAGAGGCTCGGGAAAGCGACGGCCGCTCTGCCTTACTCCTTGGACGATCGGTACGCAGCCTTGGCTCGGGGAAGATCTGCTTGGTCGTTGACGAAGAAATGCCTTCTTGCTCTCTCTCTGATTGCTCTCCTGGCTTCTCTCTCTGTGTATATTCTCCTCTGACTATGGGGTCTCTCTGTGTATACGTATTCTTCTCTGGCTTTTTTTTTTTTTTGTATATCTCCCTATATCACAAGGGAATGGCACCTTGCTATTTATAATAGTGGGATGTGATCGCTAGGGTTGCCAATGATTAGCTCTTGGAGATGGCGGTGGCTAGGGGATTGATCAATCCAGGCCGTTCGTTTCTGATTGTGACGAATCAGAACCATTAAGGGTAGATTACACCAAATCCCTATTAGCAATTAATGCTGATTGGCATAAATCTTCCTTATAATAATTCCTTCATATCTGCGAATAAATCAAATTTATTCTCCTGCCACGTGCCCCAGATCATTGGGATTCGACCCGATCTTGGATTGCCATAAATCTGGGAGATTGATCGGCTAAGGACACGTGTCCTGAGAGCCAATGGTGAGACTTGAACCGCATGTAAATTGGGCCGCATGAGATTTGGGCCGCATGGATTTTGGGCCGCATAAGACTTGGGACACGTGTCAGGGCTGTCTGGGCAGTGGCCCCCTCCTTCAGACTTCTGAACCATATGATGAGCCGCATGGACCGCATAATGGTGTGTCTGCTTGAGCCGCATGGGCATGATCTTCTTGAGCCGCATAGGGATGATTCCACTCGAGCCGCATGGGACAGCTTCACTCCGAACCGCATGGGAAGTCTTCACTTCGAGCCGCATAAGCACACCCACGTGGCAGGGCCACGTGGCATTTTGTTGTTCTCGGGGGATCGTGTCAGAGATTTATTTCTCTTCCCTAGAGATTCATCATCATGACAGAGTCATAATTACCTGCTTTGGTGTCAGGTCTGTCAACTTTTCAGAGGGGTCAGCCGTCAAAGCAATTAATACAGCATGGATCGGAGGGGAGCACTGTCACGCCACGTGTCTTCTGAGCCGCATGGAATGCCTCCGGCCGCATAGCTCCTTATGCCGCATGACTTCCTGAGCCGCATGCGTTTTCTGAGCCGCATGGGTCTTTCTTGGCCGCATGAGTCAATTTCTTTAGTATTTTCCATGCTTCTACAGGACCCCCTTCAAAGTTTTCAATTTGTAAAATTGAAATACTTTGAATCAAGAAGCATGGCTGTATTGGCCGCATATGCAATCCTGACCGCATAAGAGTTCTAGCCGCATGAATGTGTCGTTCGCATGACTGTTTCAGCCGCAGGGGGTGTGTTAACCGCATAGATGGTCCAGTCCACGTGTGCGGGTCTTTATTTATCTCCAAGTTGCTTCAGCGCCGTCTTTTGTAGGGGGAATCTCAAGGGTCAGTTCATTAAATCTTTTGGATTTGATGTCTTGGGTGAATTTTGGAGACGAAACCCAAGGAGTCGGTTTCGCTCTTCAAGAGTCGGTCATTGGCCCACGTGTCCGCCTTCTCCCCTCCTCCTATAAATAGGAGGGGTTTGAAGAGAGAGAAGACTTCTTTATTTCTTTCTTCTCTTATCTCGCTTGCCTTTCTTTTCTTCGATAATTGATGGCTCCCAAGAAGATCATGGCAGTGAAGGGCAAGAAGGCCGCCTCCACTTCCACCTTGGGTGCGGTTGCTGCCCCGCCCGTCGTCGTACCTGCTGTTCATCCTGACGTCCATCCCCCCATTGCTGGTAAGGACAATGTATGAATTAAGGAACCCCAACCGCCATGGCTACGTCGCATACTTTATGCACGAGCCTTTGTAAATCGTATGTTCGCCCTACGGCTGAGCTGCGAACCGCATAAGAAAAATTATTGTGTCTGTATGTGCGCCTTATTAATGAAACCGCATAGGTGGGCATAGACTTTTATTATGCGGAGCCGCATAAGCAGTCTTCTGAACTGGAGCCGCATGGGGCTTTCTGGGGCCCGAGTTTAACGGGCCAGTTCTCGGGGCAGTCGGGGCAGGGAACAATGGTCCTTGCATCATCCTCTGCTCCAATGGCTTCGAGAATCGACCTTTCTTCCCTGCCGAGCATCCAAGCTCTCCGGGCGGCGGAAGACGAGTTGGCCGCTATTCATGCATCGTTCTGCGCGGACTCTGCTCCCTTGGTGGCGAGCTCTAGCGTTACTCCCCGACGTTGCCGCTCCGGCTTCCCCTGACGCCCTCCTCTGCTGAAGTTTTGAACGACGCGTTGCAGGACGTAGTTTCCAGTTTCCATCGTCATTTAAAGAGGAGAATCGAGGCCGCTGTAGAAAGAGGGACCTCTTTTACCTTGGCCCGAAGATGTGCCCATGGTCAAATAAACATCCTTAGGGACCTTCCTGATGATGCAGGAATGGCTTCGCTTCTGGAGGCGAAATTGCTGGAGGCTGATCAGCTGGTGTCCGAGCTTCGAGTATTACGGCAGGCTGATCTGCCTGCTGTTATAAACGAGGAGCAAAATTCTCTTATTGCTGTTATAGAGAGGACCAGAGCGGCTCAAGATAAGACCAGACCGGCCGTACTGAAGGATCTCAGCGACTTAGCTGATCGGTATGATCAATTGAGTTATGCGACCGAAATGTTGTGGCTCGGGAGGAGTCTGTCTCTCGTGAGATTACCGAGACGCGGGAGCAGATCCTTGCGCTTCAGAAGAAGTTGACTTTCCTGGAGTCTGAACTCGAGACTGCCCGCAATGACAGGGGGCTAATTGTTCAGGAAGCTGACAGGGTTACTCAAGCTTCGACTGACCTGGAGGCTGTCTTGAAGAAATTGGAAGATGACTGTCAGGCGCTCCTGGATTTGGACAATGAGGAGCGGTTACTCCAGGAGGCCGAGCGTCGTGCTCGGCAACGGATTGAGCTGGAGACCACCTCAGTGAGAGACCGCCTCCTAGAATTGAGTAACACTGGAATGTAGTCGGCCTTTTCTTTTCCCTTCTTTTTCTTTCTCTTCTCTCTCTTTTTTTTGAAAGGGACGTGGTCCCGAAATATGTAGTACTTCTTTTCTTCCTTCAAATAAAGAGTATTTTCCATTCTACCCTTCATTTGTATTGCCTGTTGTGCCTGTGATATTGTGGTGATGTTCTCCCCCGTATAGGGGATATATTGTGGACCTGTTACCCATGGCGTACCTTGGTTTTAGGTAGAGATAACAAGTTTCGGTCAGGATGCCTAAAGCAGCCATAGCAAAGTGGTCATGGGTGCTCTTGGTATTGAGAAGAGAATTGCCGTAGAGCAGCTGGGCTCCTGGGGCATGATGAGATGATAGGTTTGTGTTAAGAAATTTAGCTGAGGATATTTGTGGGCCTATTACCCTTGGCATACCCTGGTTTAGGATACGGGTAATAGGATGAAAGAGAACTGACATACTTGCTCAGAGGTAACGGGGACATGGTAAGTAGGAAAGTTCTTTGAACGTAGAGTCTTCCTACTCAGAGGTAATGAGTACATGGCAGGAGCGAACTCGACGGAGGGTATTGGTGGTCAACAGAGGACATTTGTGGTCAACAGAGGACATTTGTGGTCAACAGAGGACATTTGTGGTCAACAGAGGACATTGTGGACCCATTACCCTTAGCGTACTCCGGTGGTGGGTACAGGTAATAGGTCGAAAGGGGATCATCATACTTACTCAGAGGTAATGAGGACATGGCAAGTATGAAGGTTTCTTCGACGGAGCCTTCCCATTCAGAGGTAATGAGGACATGACAGGAGTGGGCTCAATGAAGGGGGGTACGTAGAATAACTCAGAGGTAATGAGGACATGAAAATTCTATGTAGGGGTGATTTGTTTTTGGCAGAAATGGGACGACTCTGAGGTGATGAGGACATGGTCATCTTGGAAATTTGTGGATCTGTTACCTTTGTTGTGCACTGGGAGTGCAGGTATTAGATCATGAGGGAGGATCTCTTGTAGGAAGAAAGTTCAGCGGTATGATTATACATGACTTTCTTTCAAAAGAGTGACCGGGATTAAGTTCAGGGGTACCGATGGGCACATAACTCGACAATCCATGAATGTTGGAATCAAAGTGTAAGTTCAGAGGTACCAGCAAGTACATGACTTAGGAATTTGGGATATGTTTATGGAAGAAGGGCATGAGTTCAGCGGTACACGCGGGTACATGACTCAAAAATCTGTGAATGTTGGAATCAAAGTGTAAGTTCAGAGGTACCAGCAGGTACATGACTTGGGAATTTAGGATATGAGTTCAGCGGTACAAGAGGGTACGTGACTCAATAAGTTGGAAAATTAGGGGGTTGAGTTCAGTGGTACCAGCGGGCACATAACTCGAAACTCTGGAAAATGTTGTTTAAACATAGTATTTCTTCAGGAACTTACCGTTGACGGGCAACATGAGCAAGTCTCTGTTCTGCTTGGCGAGGTGGTAAGCACCATTGGAGAACACGGCCTCGATGATAAATGGGCCTTCCCATTTTGGATGGAACTTGCCGGTGGTCTTGTGAGTCATGACCATTGGCCTCCTGACTGCCAAAACAAGATCGCCCACTTGGAATGTTCTGTCTTTGACCTTTTTGTTGAAGGCTCCTGAGATGCGTGCTTGGTATAATTCGATCCTTTGCTGAGCTAGGAGGCATTTTTCATCTAAGGCCTCTAACTCTTGTAGTCGACGTCGGTAGTTATCATCCGTTGTCAATTGATAAGTGAGGACAACTCGGAGTAAGGGAATCTGAGTCTCTAATGGGAGAACTGCCTCACTCCCGTACACCAGAGAGAATGGTGTATTCCCAGTGGCTGTTCGAACCGTGGTACGATAAGCCCATAAGCACTCGCCGAGCTTCTCGTTCTAGTCGCGTTTGTTGGAGGAGACAAATTTCTTGAGGAGTTTGATGATTGTTTTGTTGAATGCCTCTGCTAACCCGTTTGCTGCCGGGTTATATGGTGTCGAAGCGACATTCTGAATGCGGTGTTTGTCGCAGAATCGGTAGAATGCGTGGCTTATAAACTGCGGACCATTATCATGGATGATCCTTCGGGGCAGTCCAAAGCGGTAGATGACGTGGTGCTTCAGGAAGCTGATTACGTTCGAAGTCTTGACTTCGGCGAGTGGGACAGTTTCTTCCCACTTTGAGAAGTAATCAGTGATCGCCAGTATGAAGCGATGTCCTCGGGAGGAAGGTGGGGTGATTGGACCAATGATATCCATTTCCCATGCTTCGAATGGCCAGGATGCCACTGTCGGATGTAGGAATTCGGATGGTTGGTGAATGAAGTCTGCGTGGACTTGGCAGGCCTTGTATTTTCGGGCATAATCTATTGCATCAGCCACCATCGTGGGCCAATAGTAGCCCATCCGGCGAAGGCGGTCTTGCAGCTTAGGGCCAGGCTGATGGGCCCCGCAGACACCGTCATGAGCCTCTCGTACGGCTTCTTTGGCTTCTGCGTTCGATAAGCACCGAAGTAGTAATCCGTCGTAGGAGCGGCGATACAGCATTTTCGTCTCTGTATCGTAGAAGAATCTGAGAGAACGCCGTCTGATAGAAGTAGCCTCCTTCGGGTTCTCGAGCAGGATGTCGTAGACCACGAAGTCTACGAATGGTTGTCTCCAGTCTGGCGCTTCGTCGATCATCTGAGCAGAATAACTCGCCATGGCTTGAACATTATTCTTGGGGCAGACCAGCTCACGGCCGATTACATCGACCGAATGATGAGAGTGGTTTGGCACTGCTAGGGAAGCAGCCAGGCCTGCTAGGGCATCAGCTTCGATATTTTGGAGTCTGGGGACGTGTTCGATGAAGAATCCCTCGAATGATGAGATAATGTGATCGCTATTTGGTGGTAGGGGATCATGTCTTCATGGCGGACTTCGTACGTCCCCCGAATCTGGTTGACGATTAATTGCGAATCGCCGTATGCTTCAAGGTATTCTACCCCCAGTTCTCTTGCGAGTTGGAGGCCAATGACCAAAGCGTTGCTCGGCCACATTGTTAGAGCAGGGTTCCGTGAGAGAGTAGGCGCGATTGATCACTAGCCCAGTAGGAGAGACCAATACTACTCCGATGATGATGTTTCCCTTGGGTCCGGTTCTTGAAGCGCCATCGAAGAACATCTGCCATATGTTATCGTGGGTGGTTGTATTTGAATCGGCAACCTCATTTGGGATTTCTTCGTATATTCTGGATGATTCCGATCCTGGATGGGCCGCCAAAAAGTCTGCCAGGGCTTGACCTTTGACAGCCTTCTGCGGGACGAAGATCATATAATAGGGGGACAGCAATATCGCCCATGTAGCGAGGTGGGAGCTGAGTGCCCCTGGTTTGGTCATGAGGACCCTGAGAGGGTTGATTCGTGAGATCACATGTATGGTTTGCCCCGTGACATAGTGCCGCGTCTTTTGAATGACGAATACCAGGGCGAGGCATTCTTTCTCACAGCGGTGTATCGGTGTTCGGGCCCGACCATCATTTGGCTGAGATAGTAAATGTCCTGCTCGTGGCCTGCATCGTTGTTTTGTGCCAGCAGGGCACCGAGGGACTGTTCCATTGCTCGTACATAGAGCAGGAATGGTTTTCCAGGGACCGGGGCCACCAGGACTGGAGGATTTGATAAATATTCTTTATGTCATCGAAAGCGCGCTGGCACTCCTCGTCCCATACGAATGAGACTCCCTTCTTCATGAGGTGGGTGAACGGTCGGCATCACCCGGAGAGGTTGGAAATGAACCTCCTGATATAAGCTAGCCTCCCTTGGAGGCCTCTAAGTTCACGGAGATTTCTCGGGGGACCCATCTCCATGATTGCCCTCGTTTTCTCGGGGTCTACATGGATACCCCGTGCAGTGATGATGAAGCCCAAGAACTTCCCGCTGGATACGCCCAAGAACGATTTTGTAGGGTTCATCTTCAGATTGTGGGCTCGCATTAAGTTGAACACCGTTCTCAGGTCTTGCAGATGATCCTCCTTACGGCGACTCTTGACAGCGATGTCGTCGACATAGCATTCCACTGTCTTGCGCAAATGTTCTGAAAATGATACTCATGGCTCGCTGATATGTAGCGCCAGTATTCTTTAGACCGAATGGCATGACTGTGTAGCAGTATGTGCCAATCGGGGTTCGGAATGAAGTGTGTTTTCGTCGTCGAGAGACATCTTGATTTGATTGTACCCCGAGAATCCATCCATGAATGACATACGTTCAAAGCCGCATGTATTGTCGATCATGATGTCTGTGATAGGAAGGGGAAATTCATCTTTGGGCATGCCTCGTTCAAGTTGTGGAAGTCGATGCAGATTCGAATCTTCCCATTCTTCTTGGGGACGGGTACTATATTGGCGACCCAATCAGGATGTTGCTCTTCACGAATGAAGCCGCTGGCTATTAGCTTGTTGACTTCGGCTTCGATCGCGTCCATGACGCCTGGGCAAAGCGTCGTTGTTGCTGCTTGACTGGCTTTGCATCTGGCCGTATATTGAGTTTGTGGAGAGCGATGTCAGGATTTAACCCCGGCATGTCTTCATAGCTCCAGGCGAACACATCAATGTATTCTCTGACAAGTTCTAACAGCGACTCTCGTTCTTCGTCAGTTAGGCTTTACTGATAAAGATCGGTTTTGGAGAAGATTCGCTGCCGAGATCCACTTGTATGACTTCATCTTCAGTAGGAGATTCTCTCAGTTCGAACCGCTTTTCCCATTGTGCGTCCAATTGCTGGGCCCATGGCTCTAGCTCAAGGATTTCGGGGATGTCTTCGTCTTCCTCGAAAGCGTCGGCGAATGCCATGTTGACTGACATGACTTGTCTGAACACATCTCCGATGCTAGTATCTGAGTCGGAAGTCGGTGATCCGGTTGAATGTGACTGCCAGTCGCATTCTTCATCTGAGTTTCAGGGGTCGTAGTAGGCGTTACATACCCTAAACTGCATCGGGTTTTGTTATAGTAGTTCCGTGGTTTGCCCGCCGGGACTGGCGTCTTCAAAGGTAATCGTCGTCCAGTGCCGTAGTTCAGTCCTGGCATTGTCTCTAGATCATACCCCTGTTTCTGCATGAGATATTTGGATTGAGGGCTATAGAGATACAGAGGCAGTCTTCCAGCATCTGACCCGAAGTCGACTTCTTCTGGCGAGGGGATGCGGGTTGTTCGTCCGGCCGAAGATGATTGGGTGGTCCCTTCCCTCGATTATTCGGTAAGCGTCTTCTACTGGAGTAAGTTGGATAGCGGTGTACACATTTGTCACCTGTGTATGTAGGTGAGTGCCTATACCGTGTTCCATAGCATACATTGTACATAGCTTATTGAGCTCGGTGTAGTTCAAAGATAACCCTTTATTGATGAAGTAAGGTATCTTTCTAGAGGGATTACATCATCTGCGGAGGGAACGTCAGTGTGGGCAGCCACATACTTGGCTAGCTCTGGTTCCTCTTCGGCTACCCCCTGTGTGAATGAAGATTGAGAGGGCATCCTAGTCAGCTTGATCTTCAGAGGTTCAACTGACGGAGCGGAGCGTGGGGTTGTTGGTAGACTAGCAACCCCCAGTCCGGCACTTGATGTGGAGCGAGGGGTGGCTGGTTTTGAAGTGTCAGACCTCGTATCGGGGTGACGACCTTTCTTAGGCAGGCGTATCGTCAGAGGTCTATCGGAGGGATTGAGCTTCTCTGTTTGGGATTGACCGACTCTCG
>JANAVB010004800.1:32525825-32556746 GCA_029216955.1 Iris pallida | reverse complement strand
CCGAAGGTCGGAAGAGATCTCACGGCCAGATGAATCAGTCTTCAGCACCAGCCTCGGCAGCCAGGGCCTTGACCATTGGAGCTCCGAGCGGGCGTCCTCCGTGACGTCGTTCAGCATTCTACCCCCGACGTACCCTCAGCAGCAACAGCAGAAGCAGAAGCATCTTCCGCAGTGGATGTTCTCATTGTGGGAAGCCAGCCATTGTGGTGGCAAATGTCGCAGGGCACAGAGATTGTGTTCGGCTTGTGGAGCACCAGACCAAAGGTTTGGATCCTGCCCGAATAGGTGGTTCATCATCATCCAACCTTTCTAGTTCTTCGGTAGAGAACCAGCACCAGTCCAGCAGCAGCAGCAGTATCCATTGATGGGCCCTTGCCGCCTCAGTCCCAGGCGTTTCAGCAGCAGAGCCCTCAGCAGTATGTACAAGCCCAGGCCTTGAGTCAGAATAGGCAGCGAGGATATCAGCAGAGGGGACCAGCACCCCGAGGGCACGGTCAGGCCATGATGATGACCATGGAGGATTGGCACCAGGAGAGGTAGTGGCAGGTACTATTCTCGTCAACCCTTTCCAGCTTCAGCTTTATTTGATTCTGGTGCATCGCATTCTTTTATGTCTGTACGATTTGCGACACGGGTAGGATTGGAGCCCGAGTCATTATCAGTAAGGCTGAATATACTTACTGGTAACGGACTTGTAGGATAGATAGAGTGTTTTCCTCGTGTCAGATCGTAGTTAGCGGTAGAGAATTCCCCGCTAGATTGATAGAATTCCCGATGGCCGATTATGATGTGGTCTTAGGGATGGATTGGTTGAGGAACTAGTATGCTAGAATAGACTGCCATATTGGTAGGGTTGTTTTTAGCATTCCAGGTGAGCCGGAGTTTTCTTTCTCTCGAGGTGAGGTTGAGCCTTCTCCTCCGATATTGCGGATGGCAGTAGCAGCAGTTCAGTTGCCCAGGATAGTGGATGTTCCCAGATGTTTTTCTAAAGGAGCTTCCAGGTATGCCTCCGGAGCGGAAGATCGAGTTCACTATAGACTTGATTCCCGGGACAGCCCCAGTGTCAGAGAGTCTACAGGATGGCGCCATCAGAATTGGAGATCTTGTACAAGATGATTGAAGAGCTTAGAACCAAGGGATTCATTGTGCTAGTGGATCGCCTTGGGGAGCCCCGATGCTTCTTGTGAAAAAGAAGGATGGTACGTCCAGATTATGTGTTGATTATCGTACCTTGAACTCAGTGACAATCAAGAACAGATATCCTCTTCCGAGGATAGATGACTTGTTTGATCAACTCAAGGGGGCTTCAGTATTCTCGAAGATTGATTTGCGCTCAGGTTATCATCAGATCAGAGTCAGAGAGCAGGACATCCCGAAGACAGCTTTTAGATCGAGATATGGGCATTGGGAGTTCCTTGTTATGCCTTTTGGAGCAACCAATGTGCCGACAGTATTCATGGACCTCATGAATCGCATCTTCATGCCTTACTTGGATCAGTTTGTGATCGTGTTCTTGGATGACATTCTGGTCTACAGCAAAAGTGAGGCGGAGCATGAGCAGCATCTTCGTGTGGTTCTTCAGACTCTCAGAGAGCACCAGTTATATGCTAAGTTCAGTAAATGCGAGTTCTGGCTCGATCGTATTTCGTACTTGGGTCATATCATCACTCGAGGAGGAGTAGAAGTGGATCCCCAGAAGATTGTGGCTATTGAGTCATGGCCAGTGCCCAGCACAGTTGCAGAAGTTCGCAGTTTTTTTGGATTGGCCGGCTACTACCGGCGGTTTGTTTCGGATTTTGCTCGAATTTCAGCGCCATTGATGCAGTTGACCCGCAAGGATGCACAGTTTGCTTGGACAGCAGAGTGTCAGAGTTCTTTTGAGCAGTTGAAGCGAGGCCTGATAACAGCTCCTATTCTCATGCTTCCAGATGGAACCGGAGGATTTTCAGTGTATTGTGATGCTTCAGGCAGAGGTTTAGGATGTGTTCTGATGCAGCATGGAAAGGTAATAGCTTATGCGTCACGACAACTTCGTAATCATGAGAGGAATTACCCAACCCATGACTTGGAACTGGCAGCAGTGGTGTTTGCACTTAAGTTGTGGAGACACTACTTGTACGGAGACAGGGTGGAGATTTTCACCGACCACAAGAGCCTGAAGTATGTTTTCACCCAGAAGGATCTTAACATGCGTCAGAGGAGGTGGCTGGAGCTTCTTGTGGATTATGATGTCAGCTTGCAGTATCATCCTGGGAAGGCCAATGTCGTAGCAGATGCATTGAGTAGAAGAGCCGGAGCTTATTTCCTAACAGCGCAATCAGAGCTGTTAGCAGATCTTCAGAAGATGGGTATTGAAGTTGTTCTCCCTTCCAGTATGGCATTGATGGCCAGCATGCAAGTTCAGTCCACTATAGTTGAGAGGATCCAGATGGCACAGTCAGCAGATTCCAAGCTTCAGCGACTCAGAGCAGAGTGCGAAGCAGGACGAAGACCAGAGTTATGTATTCATGAGGATGGTACACTCAGGCATGGTAAGCGTCTTTGTGTACCCAGTGGAATATCAGATAGGAGATCAAGTTAGAGGCGCACAGTTCTCAGTATTCCATCCATCCTGGCAGTACGAAGATGTACCGTGATATCCGGCAGCATTTCTGGTGGAATGGCATGAAGCGGGAGATAGCTCGGTTTGTCTCTCGGTGTTTGGTTTACCAACAAGTTAAAGTCGAACATCAGAGATCGGCTGGACTTCTTCAGCCCTTACCGATTCCAGAATAGAAGTGGGAGCATGTGACCATGGATTTTGTGACTGGATTACCTAGATCCCCAGCTAGTAGAGATGCTATTTGGGTCATTGTGGATAGGCTTACCAAGGTAGCGCACTTTCTCCCGTTTAGAGTTGGTCAGTCGACGGCTCAGCTAGCGGAGATGTACCTCAGGCAGATTGTCAGATTGCACGGAGTGCCAGTCAGTATCACCTCGGACCGAGATTCAAGATTTACGTCGCACTTTTGGCGTAGCTTGTAAGAGAGTTTGGGGACTCACCTCCAGTTCAGTTCAGCATATCACCCGCAGACAGATGGCCAGTCGAAGCGCACGATCCAGACTCTTGAAGACATGTTACGGTCTTGCACACTTGACTTCGGTGGTTTATGGGAAGATCATTTGCACCTGGTGGAATTCTTATACAACAACAGCTTCCAGGCCAGTATCCAGATGGCACCGTTCGAGGCACTATATGGTAGGAAGTACAGATCCCCGCTAGCCTGGGATGATGTTGGAGAGAGGCAGATGCTCGGTCCAGAAATGATTGCCCAGACAGTTGAAGTGGTCAGGCGTGTCAGAGATCACCTTCGAGTTGCCCAAGATCGCCAGCATCATTGGGCCGATTCTCATCGGCGCCCTCTCGAGTTCTCGGTCGGCGATCATGTATTCCTGAAGATTTTGTCTAACCGTGGCGTCATTCGTTTTGGCGTACGGGGCAAGCTTAGTCCTAGGTATATAGGACCGTTTGACATTCTGGAGCGAGTAGGAGATGTATCCTATCGTCTCGCTCTTCCACCGTCGCTAAGCGAGGTGCATGACGTGTTCCATGTATCCCAATTACGACGGTATATTCCAGACCCGAGCCACATCCTGGATCATTCAAAATTGGTTGTTGGTACCAACCTTTCGTATGAGGAGAGGCTCGTGTCTATATTGGATCGAAGAGAGAAGATCCTCAAGAACAAGACTATCAAGTTAGTCCGAGTTGCTTGGGGTCATCACTCTTTGGGGAGTCAACGTTGGAGCGTGAGGACGACATCCGATCACGATATCCCGACTTGTTTGACTCGTGAGGTATAATGTCTTTCTTATGCCTCATGCCATCAATTCTTTGCTTGCATGATTGATTGATTGCCTAGTATAATTGCCTGTGAATAGTGTAGCTTGTTCTTGTCCCTCTAGCCTCTTAATTAAATTCCGAGGACAGAATTCTTTTAAGGTGGGTAGAGTTGTAATGCCTGTGGTTCGTATTACGTATTTTGGAAATACGTGTACGTATTTTCTTGTATTGTTCCTTGTTTAGTTTTCTTGGCTTGGTTTAACTCTCGGTTTGGGTTGGCTTGGTTTGGCCGGCTGGTTGCTTGGTCCAATCATGGACCAAGGTGAACCCCCTACCTACCACAACCCATGATATTTATTTCCCCACCAACCTTCTCTCTCCTCCATAACTCTCATTTATTTCTTCTTCTTCCTTCCTCTCCACAACTCCCCAACCATAGGCAAGTACAACTTGCTTCCACAAGAGAACTCCTTTTGATGGTTTCATTAGCTTCTCCTCATGATTCTAAACCACATTAGAACTTGTCATTTTCCATTTTGAGGCTTTAATTCTTCTAGATCTAGAGTTTTGCTATTTTCGGATTTTTGGTGTTTTGATCTATCAAACTTGTTTGTTTTCAAGTTTTAATGGTTCCATGTTTTAGAGAATTTTATTCTACCCAATTTTGACCTTTGGAAAGTTGGATTCGGACTTGTTTGACCAAGTTATGAGCATTTGGAGTTTCGGGTTCCATCCTTGGAGTTCTTGCTGTTCTTGCCATTTGGAGAAGACAGTGAACAGTGAGCTAGCTTTTAGCTTACGCCACTGAGCTGTACGCTGCTGTTTAGCGAGCGTACGCTAGCCTTCGTACGCTGCTGTTTAGTGAGCGTACGCTAGCCTTCGTACGCTACTGTTTAGCGAGCGTACGCTAGCCTTCGTACGCTGCTGTTTAGTGAGCGTACGCTAGCCTTCGTACGCTGCTGTTTAGCGAGCGTACGCTAGCCTTCGTACGCTGCTGTTTAGCGAGTATACGCTAGCCTTCGTACGCTGCTGTTTAGCGAGCGTACGCTCACCTTGATATGCTGCTTGTTAGCAGCGTGTCTTGAGCGTACGCTAGCTTTCGTACGCTAGCTTGAGCGTACGCGTGCCTTGGTACGCTAGCTTAAGCGAGCAAGGCGTACGCTGGCTCCTTTCGTACGCTAGCTCGAGCGTACGCAGTCTTGAGCATACGCTAGCTTGAGCGTACGCTGACCTGTAGCTTGAGCATGCCCTTGTGTACGCTGACCCTTGCGTACGCTTCCCATTGGAAGTGTATGGATCCTCTGGTACGCAGACCTGAGCGTACGCTAGCCTGAGCGTAGCCTGGCTTGAGCGTAGCCTGATTACCCTTGATCTTCTATAGTCCTGTATATTGATATTTTATTAGATATTTAACGTCCATTTTATATCCTTACGCCTTTTGTCATGAACTTGATAATCATGGATTTGTTTAATATGTTTGGAATGATACCTGGGCATGACACGATAGTGACCCGTAGTGGTGCACTCCTAACATGAGTAACCTGGCATGACCTGATAGTGGCCCGTCGTGGCGCACTCTTGACTAGTACACTTGACCTGATAACCTGACATGTTATATCTTGACGGCTACCCGACATGACATGACTTGACAAGAATGGACATCCTGGACACCGTGGGTGATTGTGCTTGTATAAATAAACCAGTCCTGTCTTGCATCATGTCTAGGATGGGACTCCTGAGTACCACGGTCAGGAGTACCTACTGAAATGGACTAAGGTTAATAACTAGATTAATACAGTAGTCATGAAGAGATCTCCCAGCTACAGGCAATCCCGTTACCTGGGCGCGCCTGGGATCTGTAGCCTGCCGTCGAGTAGGGCACATTTCCAGCACACTGTCTTGTGTTGCACCCTTCAAGCTACTTAAGGGTACATGCGTTTCCTGGACGATGTACCCACCTGAATTCAACCCTAATCTTTCGTCCTGGGTAACCTGGATGGTCTGCAGGGCTTGTGGCTGTGGAATAATCTTACTGCATATTGTTAGTAATTAGGCTTGTGACAACCCTAGTTAGTTAAAGTATCAAGCCGTAGTTCTTGCTTGGCCGTGAAGTGATTGGATGGAGTCTAACCAGTCTAGTCTTGCCCTGACCCTGTTCCAGACTATTGAATGACCAGAATGCTTATATTTATTTTACCGATAAATGGTGAGAAACCAAGCTCCGTTCAGACGAAGGGTTACAACCCCGGTCCTTGTTTGGTTTACGGGTTGTAACCTGGCTATCTGAATAGTTCCATGGTTATCTCGTCGTATATCATCCTGATATGTTTCCTTTTATTCCAGTCTTTATTTATTTATATTTATATTCCTGTGCTGATTGCTGGTTTTAGTTCTTAAGTGAAGCCTCCTTTGTGGCACTTGCTCTTTCTGGGGTCTGATCCAGTTGGTTTTGTGTGGCCAGATTTTGGAGCAGCTCCAGAGGATCTACCGACTTTCCAGCCAGATGGTGGCCACTAGACGGAACCCTGGCAACGAGTGGGTTATTTTTGGCTCTCCCACTCTATTATAAACATTATTCTTTTGAGACGTTTTTGCCGACGAGCACCTGTTTAGCTCGGTTGCACTTATTTACTGTCTGCCTATGGGCTGTAACATGATTAACAGATCCTAGGGTTGATCATGTATGACTAAACTCTTGCTAGTCCTAACATTTTGTAACGACTAGCTTCATGATCAGCTGAATATGTAATATTTGGGACGCCTTATCATTGTATATTTAATGATCATACATCTTGTAACATTTACTTACTTATTTGTGATTGAGACACTAGGCTTGTTCATGACCATAGGAGACTGTTGGCTTGTAGATAAACCCTCATGTATCCTAGACAGCCGTGACCGTATAGCGAGATGGAATCCATTTCAATATACGTAGCTGGCTATGTCTGCCCCCGCTCTCCATTATTCTGGTTCTGGGGCTTGACATCTGCTGTTCCCGTCTTGTCAGTTTTCCTGCTCGATGTTCCATTGCTGAGGTTGGTATGTTGCTGGAGTTCGCTTGGAATTCGATGGTGGAATCACTAGGGTGGTCGACCAGATCTCCGGCGGAGTCCAGGATGGGCTCCTCCGGGGGAATGACTAGGGCGTCACTGGTGCTGCCAATCTATGTTAGAGTTTGTTGGAGAGAATAACCAGTGGCTTGAACCTGTAGTCCTCTCTGAACCTGGTCTGGTCCGAGGATCGATAATGCTTCTACCACTAGGTTTGGGATGATGATGGGTTGCTCTGCAGCAATAGTGTCATTGATCTCCACTATGGCCTCCGAGTTTGGGGTTATCTCGGTGATAGTGTGATCAACTAGGGTTAAGACAGATTCCGGTGGGACTCCTTCATCTCTAGTGTGATCAACTAGGGTTAAGGCAGACTCCGGTGGGATTCCCTCATCTTCCGATTCAAGAGCATCAAACTTATTGAAGTGGGTTAGAGCTTGGGTTTTGAAAGGGATCAAGGTTTTGCTTGGGATTCCGCATTTGTCTGAATTATCGTCACTGGAATCAAATCAGGTGTGCATGTTCGGGAGTGGTAAGAGAGGGGACCGTAGGGTCCTCCCTCCTATTTCCATGTGGTCATTTCGGATCGATTTCTTCTTGAGTTCTGGATGAAGACGATGACAGTGTTTTGGGATGTGACCACGTAAATGGCAGTGGTTGCAGAATATAATGTGGTTGTCATATACGATCTGTTGGGTGTAGGTGCGATTGCCTAGCTCGATACTAATAAAATTGGAGGGCTCGGAGGTGAAATCGAGTTCCACACAGAATTTGGCGTAGTTGGCCTTGGTGAGGTTGCTGGTTTCAGGGGCCGTAGCGACATACGTCCCGAAGGAGTTCGCAATACGTCGAAGAGCCGTTGGAACGAAGCAGATGAGGGGTAGTTTCGGCAGCGTCACCCAAACTGTGACCTTCGCAAAATCTTCTTGAGTACTAAAACCGGAGGACCACTTGATGATCTTTATCTGGTGGGAATCCACTCGACATGTACCTTTGGACCACACAGTTCTGTGGTCAGCATCGGAAGAGAGTTGGAGGAGAATATGTCTGGGGTCGAGGGGGGCGACGCGGTATTCCGCTGAGAGTCTCCAGTTGGCTATAACCTCCCGCACTCTGGCAATTTTGGGGCATCCTGAAGAAAATTTGAGGACAAAGGTATGGGGGAGGATGATGAAAGCGAGGTCAATTCCAAATCTGAAAATAGAATTGTGGGAATTGGGGATTCCTGCGGGTACACGATATCCCGGAGGTTGACGTCTGGAAGCAATAGTCCCTTCTGGGGTGCTAAATCCGGACGAAGGGTGGCGGTGTAGGAAAGCTGATCAGCTCTCGAAGAGGATGGGTACGGAGTCCCGCTAGATGAGAGCGAGGGGGCAGGTGGGGTGGAGTCGGCTCAGGACAGGGGATAAGGGTGTCGAGAGCGACAGATGATAAACCACCTGGGAGCAAGGGTGCCGCGACGATGAAGGAGGGGGGAGCGATGGAAGAGCTCCCTACCGCAACTATGGCGAAGGTTGCCGGGGTTCCGACAGCAAGAGCGACGTCACTGGAAGCACCTGCGCTGGGCAGGGCCATAAGGGGAACAGGGGAGGAGCCTCCGGAGGCAGATGACAGGAAAGGCGTAGGGGGCAGCAGCGAGGGGGGATGGACTGAACATGAAGGGGGATCGACTGAACATGAAGGGGAGGCTACCGGAAGAAGAAGGGAGGAGGAAGGGGCGGAAGGGGATGGAGGGGTGACGAACGCCTGAGTGGAGTCGAGGGGAGGGGAGGGTCCAGCATAGAGGATGGAAGAGGAGACTCCTGCATAGAGAATAGGAGTGGGGGGGTTGTCCCACCTATGGAAGCCGGCCCTAAAGGATAGGTGGGGGTCCAACCAGTCACCTGCGTAGGGGTCGTCATGGGGAGGGTCCCGCCTCACCCGCCTCATTGCTGCGTAAATGGGGGAACGTCATATGGAAGGGTCCTGCCTCATTGCTGCGTAAATAGGGGTTACGCCTGCTGGCATAGAACCAAGGGGAGTGGGAATACGTAAGGTGGTAGGGGCCCGCTAATTGGTCAGCGTAAGCAGCCCCAAGCTGCTCCACGAAAAGGGGATAGTGGGACCCACCATAGAGTGCGGATGAAGGGAGCGCTCTACGCTCGGCTGAAATTAAATGAGATGGGACCGCCTCAGAAAAAGTATAGAGGGGCCAGGCGTTGGAAGACCCGAAGCGTGCATCGCAGGAGGGCTCCCAACCCGATGTTGCAGCAATGCCATGTGAAAATTAAAATAGGGGGAAAATGAAGGCGATTGTGTACGGAGGGCCATGTCGCTGGCGAGCCCAAGAGAGGAGGTGAGATGGGACGGTGAGCCGCTGGGGGCATAGGACGGGAAAGAGAGGGAAAAGGACCGGGAAACACCCGGATGGTCACTATCAAACGACGGAGAGGAGGAAGTAGGCAGCAGATGGGGGTGGAGGGGTTGAGAGGCGGAGGAGGGCCTTAGCAGGGCGGACCGAACGACAAAAAATTCGAGACTGGCTGGGCGGTATGGAATTGACGAAGTGGACGAGGAAGGGCAAAAAGAAAATGGTGACGGAAGATGAGGAGGAGGGGAGGGAGACGGGGAAGGTGGGAGGCTGACGGAAGGGGGGATGGCCTACCAAGGCAAGGCAGTCAGCCGGCCAAGGATGAGCCATCGGAGCTCGGCGGGGGTGGATGGCCTAAGAGACCCGAGGGTCTCCTCGGGAGAGAGCAGCAACCTGGGAGAGGAGAGGAGCCATTTTTATATTATATTATATTATATATATATATATATATATAGTTTAGGGTATGTTTGTAAATATATAATTTAGAGAATATAAATACATACATATATTTTTGAGTATACATAAATATAAATATAAATATATATATATATATATATATATATATATATATATATATATATATATATATATATATATATATATATATATATATATATATTTTATATATATATATATATATATATATATATATATATATATATATATATATATATATATATATATATATATATATATATATATATTTGAGTATACATAAATATAAATATATATATATATATATATATGTATATAAAATATATATATATATATATATATATATATATATATATATATATATATATATATATATATATATATATATATATATATATATATATATATAAAATAATAAAAAAATAAAAAAAAATATATATATATATTTTAATGTAATTATATATATATTTTTTTTATGTATATATATATATATATATATATATATATATATATATATATATATATATATATATATATATATATATATATATATATATATATATATATATAGTTGTAGCACCCAGTTTTCCAAATGAGGTTAATTTTGAAATTTCGTGTTTATAATTATTTTAATAATAATATTTAATTTATGATATGATTTTTGGTGATTTTAAATCATTTTAAAATTATTTAAATCAATGACTTGTGGTTTTGACGTTTTGCTAGTGAAACCCTAGAGACTGTTTGACCTAGAGCCTAACCACGTGATTATGATATTTTAATGTCATTTTTGGCCAAAGGATATTTTTGCATTTGACCTCTTCGAATTATTTTAATATTATTTTATTATTTATGATATTATTTTTAGGTTATTTGAGTCGGGTTCGAATTTCAACTCAATCCGACTTGAAACGGGGACCTGGGTGTAGTTTGACTCTAGTGGGACCCACACACTAGTTAGGCATGGCCCACATGATATTAATTTTAGTCCACATGATAGAAATATTTTAGTTAGAGGTTAGACTAATTATTATGGATAAGGTTAGTGTGATTAGAGACTTTAGAATGACTAATTTAGCCCCAACCAATTAGCCCTTTCATAATACTCATAGAATAGGTTAGTGGGGGCATTTTGGACCTTATCATAATAGGACAAATAGCTCCATATGGCCAGCCACTATGGGAGAGGATAGGCTCAAGTTCATTTTATTATTCTCATCCACACTCTCTCTCTTGTTCTTTCCCAAATTCCTAGAGAGCAATCCCTAGCAATTTCTCTCCCAAATCCTTCCATTTCACCACCAAATTTTCTTCTTTCCTTCTCCATTCTAGCCAAGGAGGAAGCTACCCAAGTTTGGGAGGATTCGGAGCTCGTTCATGTCCTTTTGGAATCTCTACGTGTCGGTGTCGCTCCGGGAAGGTTTTTCTTCGATTCGATCTACCGGGAGGTATAAATCCCTTCTCCTTTTCATTTTCTCATGCATATAGGTCTATTTTAAACCCATAGAAATGACCCCCATGGTTGTATCTCCATTTGTGTCTATTTCGTATCCATTTGGAGGTCATAGGAGTGTCCTTTGTGTTGTGGTTGTACCTGTTTGCCATTGATTGTAAAAGTACAGAACAATTATCGGAGGACTGAACTTAGACTCACAATACAAACTCGCTCGTACAAAGAAAGCCTAGGGACGAAAACCTAGGTGCAGCAGTCTAAGTACGATTGTTTAGTTTAGATTCTGGGGGTGACGATAGAGGCTCGGGAAAGCGACGGCCGCTCTGCCTTACTCCTTGGACGATCGGTACGCAGCCTTGGCTCGGGGAAGATCTGCTTGGTCGTTGACGAAGAAATGCCTTCTTGCTCTCTCTCTGATTGCTCTCCTGGCTTCTCTCTCTGTGTATATTCTCTCTCTGACTATGGGGGAAGTCTCTCTGTGTATACGTATTCTTCTCTGGCTTTTTTTTTTTTTTGTATATCTCCCTATATCACAAGGGAATGGCACCTTGCTATTTATAATAGTGGGATGTGATCGCTAGGGTTGCCAATGATTAGCTCTTGGAGATGGCGGTGGCTAGGGGATTGATCAATCCAGGCCGTTCGTTTCTGATTGTGACGAATCAGAACCATTAAGGGTAGATTACACCAAATCCCTATTAGCAATTAATGCTGATTGGCATAAATCTTCCTTATAATAATTCCTTCATATCTGCGAATAAATCAAATTTATTCTCCTGCCACGTGCCCCAGATCATTGGGATTCGACCCGATCTTGGATTGCCATAAATCTGGGAGATTGATCGGCTAAGGACACGTGTCCTGAGAGCCAATGGTGAGACTTGAACCGCATGTAAATTGGGCCGCATGAGATTTGGGCCGCATGGATTTTGGGCCGCATAAGACTTGGGACACGTGTCAGGGCTGTCTGGGCAGTGGCCCCCTCCTTCAGACTTCTGAACCATATGATGAGCCGCATGGACCGCATAATGGTGTGTCTGCTTGAGCCGCATGGGCATGATCTTCTTGAGCCGCATAGGGATGATTCCACTCGAGCCGCATGGGACAGCTTCACTCCGAACCGCATGGGAAGTCTTCACTTCGAGCCGCATAAGCACACCCACGTGGCAGGGCCACGTGGCATTTTGTTGTTCTCGGGGGATCGTGTCAGAGATTTATTTCTCTTCCCTAGAGATTCATCATCATGACAGAGTCATAATTACCTGCTTTGGTGTCAGGTCTGTCAACTTTTCAGAGGGGTCAGCCGTCAAAGCAATTAATACAGCATGGATCGGAGGGGAGCACTGTCACGCCACGTGTCTTCTGAGCCGCATGGAATGCCTCCGGCCGCATAGCTCCTTATGCCGCATGACTTCCTGAGCCGCATGCGTTTTCTGAGCCGCATGGGTCTTTCTTGGCCGCATGAGTCAATTTCTTTAGTATTTTCCATGCTTCTACAGGACCCCCTTCAAAGTTTTCAATTTGTAAAATTGAAATACTTTGAATCAAGAAGCATGGCTGTATTGGCCGCATATGCAATCCTGACCGCATAAGAGTTCTAGCCGCATGAATGTGTCGTTCGCATGACTGTTTCAGCCGCAGGGGGTGTGTTAACCGCATAGATGGTCCAGTCCACGTGTGCGGGTCTTTATTTATCTCCAAGTTGCTTCAGCGCCGTCTTTTGTAGGGGGAATCTCAAGGGTCAGTTCATTAAATCTTTTGGATTTGATGTCTTGGGTGAATTTTGGAGACGAAACCCAAGGAGTCGGTTTCGCTCTTCAAGAGTCGGTCATTGGCCCACGTGTCCGCCTTCTCCCCTCCTCCTATAAATAGGAGGGGTTTGAAGAGAGAGAAGACTTCTTTATTTTCTTTCTTCTCTTATCTCGCTTGCCTTTCTTTTCTTCGATAATTGATGGCTCCCAAGAAGATCATGGCAGTGAAGGGCAAGAAGGCCGCCTCCACTTCCACCTTGGGTGCGGTTGCTGCCCCGCCCGTCGTCGTACCTGCTGTTCATCCTGACGTCCATCCCCCCATTGCTGGTAAGGACAATGTATGAATTAAGGAACCCCAACCGCCATGGCTACGTCGCATACTTTATGCACGAGCCTTTGTAAATCGTATGTTCGCCCTACGGCTGAGCTGCGAACCGCATAAGAAAAATTATTGTGTCTGTATGTGCGCCTTATTAATGAAACCGCATAGGTGGGCATAGACTTTTATTATGCGGAGCCGCATAAGCAGTCTTCTGAACTGGAGCCGCATGGGGCTTTCTGGGGCCCGAGTTTAACGGGCCAGTTCTCGGGGCAGTCGGGGCAGGGAACAATGGTCCTTGCATCATCCTCTGCTCCAATGGCTTCGAGAATCGACCTTTCTTCCCTGCCGAGCATCCAAGCTCTCCGGGCGGCGGAAGACGAGTTGGCCGCTATTCATGCATCGTTCTGCGCGGACTCTGCTCCCTTGGTGGCGAGCTCTAGCGTTACTCCTCCGACGTTGCCGCTCCGGCTTCCCCTGACGCCCTCCTCTGCTGAAGTTTTGAACGACGCGTTGCAGGACGTAGTTTCCAGTTTCCATCGTCATTTAAAGAGGAGAATCGAGGCCGCTGTAGAAAGAGGGACCTCTTTTACCTTGGCCCGAAGATGTGCCCATGGTCAAATAAACATCCTTAGGGACCTTCCTGATGATGCAGGAATGGCTTCGCTTCTGGAGGCGAAATTGCTGGAGGCTGATCAGCTGGTGTCCGAGCTTCGAGTATTACGGCAGGCTGATCTGCCTGCTGTTATAAACGAGGAGCAAAATTCTCTTATTGCTGTTATAGAGAGGACCAGAGCGGCTCAAGATAAGACCAGACCGGCCGTACTGAAGGATCTCAGCGACTTAGCTGATCGGTATGATCAATTGAGTTATGCGACCGAAAATGTTGTGGCTCGGGAGGAGTCTGTCTCTCGTGAGATTACCGAGACGCGGGAGCAGATCCTTGCGCTTCAGAAGAAGTTGACTTTCCTGGAGTCTGAACTCGAGACTGCCCGCAATGACAGGGGGCTAATTGTTCAGGAAGCTGACAGGGTTACTCAAGCTTCGACTGACCTGGAGGCTGTCTTGAAGAAATTGGAAGATGACTGTCAGGCGCTCCTGGATTTGGACAATGAGGAGCGGTTACTCCAGGAGGCCGAGCGTCGTGCTCGGCAACGGATTGAGCTGGAGACCACCTCAGTGAGAGACCGCCTCCTAGAATTGAGTAACACTGGAATGTAGTCGGCCTTTTCTTTTCCCTTCTTTTTCTTTCTCTTCTCTCTCTTTTTTTTTGAAAGGGACGTGGTCCCGAAATATGTAGTACTTCTTTTCTTCCTTCAAATAAAGAGTATTTTCCATTCTACCCTTCATTTGTATTGCCTGTTGTGCCTGTGATATTGTGGTGATGTTCTCCCCCGTATAGGGGATATATTTGTGGACCTGTTACCCATGGCGTACCTTGGTTTTAGGTAGAGATAACAAGTTTCGGTCAGGATGCCTAAAGCAGCCATAGCAAAGTGGTCATGGGTGCTCTTGGTATTGAGAAGAGAATTGCCGTAGAGCAGCTGGGCTCCTGGGGCATGATGAGATGATAGGTTTGTGTTAAGAAATTTAGCTGAGGATATTTGTGGGCCTATTACCCTTGGCATACCCTGGTTTAGGATACGGGTAATAGGATGAAAGAGAACTGACATACTTGCTCAGAGGTAACGGGGACATGGTAAGTAGGAAAGTTCTTTGAACGTAGAGTCTTCCTACTCAGAGGTAATGAGTACATGGCAGGAGCGAACTCGACGGAGGGTATTGGTGGTCAACAGAGGACATTTGTGGTCAACAGAGGACATTTGTGGTCAACAGAGGACATTTGTGGTCAACAGAGGACATTTGTGGACCCATTACCCTTAGCGTACTCCGGTGGTGGGTACAGGTAATAGGTCGAAAGGGGATCATCATACTTACTCAGAGGTAATGAGGACATGGCAAGTATGAAGGTTTCTTCGACGGAGCCTTCCCATTCAGAGGTAATGAGGACATGACAGGAGTGGGCTCAATGAAGGGGGGGTACGTAGAATAACTCAGAGGTAATGAGGACATGAAAATTCTATGTAGGGGTGATTTGTTTTTGGCAGAAATGGGACGACTCTGAGGTGATGAGGACATGGTCATCTTGGAAATTTGTGGATCTGTTACCTTTGTTGTGCACTGGGAGTGCAGGTATTAGATCATGAGGGAGGATCTCTTGTAGGAAGAAAGTTCAGCGGTATGATTATACATGACTTTCTTTCAAAAGAGTGACCGGGATGTAAGTTCAGGGGTACCGATGGGCACATAACTCGACAATCCATGAATGTTGGAATCAAAGTGTAAGTTCAGAGGTACCAGCAAGTACATGACTTAGGAATTTGGGATATGTTTATGGAAGAAGGGCATGAGTTCAGCGGTACACGCGGGTACATGACTCAAAAATCTGTGAATGTTGGAATCAAAGTGTAAGTTCAGAGGTACCAGCAGGTACATGACTTGGGAATTTAGGATATGAGTTCAGCGGTACAAGAGGGTACGTGACTCAATAAGTTGGAAAATTAGGGGGTTGAGTTCAGTGGTACCAGCGGGCACATAACTCGAAACTCTGGAAAATGTTGTTTAAACATAGTATTTCTTCAGGAACTTACCGTTGACGGGCAACATGAGCAAGTCTCTGTTCTGCTTGGCGAGGTGGTAAGCACCATTGGAGAACACGGCCTCGATGATAAATGGGCCTTCCCATTTTGGATGGAACTTGCCGGTGGTCTTGTGAGTCATGACCATTGGCCTCCTGACTGCCAAAACAAGATCGCCCACTTGGAATGTTCTGTCTTTGACCTTTTTGTTGAAGGCTCCTGAGATGCGTGCTTGGTATAATTCGATCCTTTGCTGAGCTAGGAGGCATTTTTCATCTAAGGCCTCTAACTCTTGTAGTCGACGTCGGTAGTTATCATCCGTTGTCAATTGATAAGTGAGGACAACTCGGAGTAAGGGAATCTGAGTCTCTAATGGGAGAACTGCCTCACTCCCGTACACCAGAGAGAA
The DNA here is from genome assembly GCA_029216955.1 of Iris pallida. Taxonomy (NCBI): domain Eukaryota; kingdom Viridiplantae; phylum Streptophyta; class Magnoliopsida; order Asparagales; family Iridaceae; genus Iris; species Iris pallida. The sequence continues at coordinate 32,540,517 of JANAVB010004800.1, read as the reverse complement.
TGGTGTATTCCCAGTGGCTGTTCGAACCGTGGTACGATAAGCCCATAAGCACTCGCCGAGCTTCTCGTTCTAGTCGCGTTTGTTGGAGGAGACAAATTTCTTGAGGAGTTTGATGATTGTTTTGTTGAATGCCTCTGCTAACCCGTTTGCTGCCGGGTTATATGGTGTCGAAGCGACATTCTGAATGCGGTGTTTGTCGCAGAATCGGTAGAATGCGTGGCTTATAAACTGCGGACCATTATCATGGATGATCCTTCGGGGCAGTCCAAAGCGGTAGATGACGTGGTGCTTCAGGAAGCTGATTACGTTCGAAGTCTTGACTTCGGCGAGTGGGACAGTTTCTTCCCACTTTGAGAAGTAATCAGTGATCGCCAGTATGAAGCGATGTCCTCGGGAGGAAGGTGGGGTGATTGGACCAATGATATCCATTTCCCATGCTTCGAATGGCCAGGATGCCACTGTCGGATGTAGGAATTCGGATGGTTGGTGAATGAAGTCTGCGTGGACTTGGCAGGCCTTGTATTTTCGGGCATAATCTATTGCATCAGCCACCATCGTGGGCCAATAGTAGCCCATCCGGCGAAGGCGGTCTTGCAGCTTAGGGCCAGGCTGATGGGCCCCGCAGACACCGTCATGAGCCTCTCGTACGGCTTCTTTGGCTTCTGCGTTCGATAAGCACCGAAGTAGTAATCCGTCGTAGGAGCGGCGATACAGCATTTTCGTCTCTGTATCGTAGAAGAATCTGAGAGAACGCCGTCTGATAGAAGTAGCCTCCTTCGGGTTCTCGAGCAGGATGTCGTAGACCACGAAGTCTACGAATGGTTGTCTCCAGTCTGGCGCTTCGTCGATCATCTGAGCAGAATAACTCGCCATGGCTTGAACATTATTCTTGGGGCAGACCAGCTCACGGCCGATTACATCGACCGAATGATGAGAGTGGTTTGGCACTGCTAGGGAAGCAGCCAGGCCTGCTAGGGCATCAGCTTCGATATTTTGGAGTCTGGGGACGTGTTCGATGAAGAATCCCTCGAATGATGAGATAATGTTGATCGCTATTTGGTGGTAGGGGATCATGTCTTCATGGCGGACTTCGTACGTCCCCCGAATCTGGTTGACGATTAATTGCGAATCGCCGTATGCTTCAAGGTATTCTACCCCCAGTTCTCTTGCGAGTTGGAGGCCAATGACCAAAGCGTTGTACTCGGCCACATTGTTAGAGCAGGGTTCCGTGAGAGAGTAGGCGCGATTGATCACTAGCCCAGTAGGAGAGACCAATACTACTCCGATGATGATGTTTCCCTTGGGTCCGGTTCTTGAAGCGCCATCGAAGAACATCTGCCATATGTTATCGTGGGTGGTTGTATTTGAATCGGCAACCTCATTTGGGATTTCTTCGTATATTCTGGATGATTCCGATCCTGGATGGGCCGCCAAAAAGTCTGCCAGGGCTTGACCTTTGACAGCCTTCTGCGGGACGAAGATCATATAATAGGGGGACAGCAATATCGCCCATGTAGCGAGGTGGGAGCTGAGTGCCCCTGGTTTGGTCATGAGGACCCTGAGAGGGTTGATTCGTGAGATCACATGTATGGTTTGCCCCGTGACATAGTGCCGCGTCTTTTGAATGACGAATACCAGGGCGAGGCATTCTTTCTCCACAGCGGTGTATCGGTGTTCGGGCCCGACCATCATTTGGCTGAGATAGTAAATGTCCTGCTCGTGGCCTGCATCGTTGTTTTGTGCCAGCAGGGCACCGAGGGACTGTTCCATTGCTCGTACATAGAGCAGGAATGGTTTTCCAGGGACCGGGGCCACCAGGACTGGAGGATTTGATAAATATTCTTTGATGTCATCGAAAGCGCGCTGGCACTCCTCGTCCCATACGAATGAGACTCCCTTCTTCATGAGGTGGGTGAACGGTCGGCATCACCCGGAGAGGTTGGAAATGAACCTCCTGATATAAGCTAGCCTCCCTTGGAGGCCTCTAAGTTCACGGAGATTTCTCGGGGGACCCATCTCCATGATTGCCCTCGTTTTCTCGGGGTCTACATGGATACCCCGTGCAGTGATGATGAAGCCCAAGAACTTCCCGCTGGATACGCCCAAGAACGATTTTGTAGGGTTCATCTTCAGATTGTGGGCTCGCATTAAGTTGAACACCGTTCTCAGGTCTTGCAGATGATCCTCCTTACGGCGACTCTTGACAGCGATGTCGTCGACATAGCATTCCACTGTCTTGCGCAAATGTTATCTGAAAATGATACTCATGGCTCGCTGATATGTAGCGCCAGTATTCTTTAGACCGAATGGCATGACTGTGTAGCAGTATGTGCCAATCGGGGTTCGGAATGAAGTGTGTTTTTCGTCGTCGAGAGACATCTTGATTTGATTGTACCCCGAGAATCCATCCATGAATGACATACGTTCAAAGCCGCATGTATTGTCGATCATGATGTCTGTGATAGGAAGGGGAAATTCATCTTTGGGCATGCCTCGTTCAAGTTGTGGAAGTCGATGCAGATTCGAATCTTCCCATTCTTCTTGGGGACGGGTACTATATTGGCGACCCAATCAGGATGTTGCTCTTCACGAATGAAGCCGCTGGCTATTAGCTTGTTGACTTCGGCTTCGATCGCGTCCATGACGCCTGGGCAGAAGCGTCGTTGTTGCTGCTTGACTGGCTTTGCATCTGGCCGTATATTGAGTTTGTGGAGAGCGATGTCAGGATTTAACCCCGGCATGTCTTCATAGCTCCAGGCGAACACATCAATGTATTCTCTGACAAGTTCTAACAGCGACTCTCGTTCTTCGTCAGTTAGGCTTCTACTGATAAAGATCGGTTTTGGAGAAGATTCGCTGCCGAGATCCACTTGTATGACTTCATCTTCAGTAGGAGATTCTCTCAGTTCGAACCGCTTTTCCCATTGTGCGTCCAATTGCTGGGCCCATGGCTCTAGCTCAAGGATTTCGGGGATGTCTTCGTCTTCCTCGAAAGCGTCGGCGAATGCCATGTTGACTGACATGACTTGTCTGAACACATCTCCGATGCTAGTATCTGAGTCGGAAGTCGGTGATCCGGTTGAATGTGACTGCCAGTCGCATTCTTCATCTGAGTTTTCAGGGGTCGTAGTAGGCGTTACATACCCTAAACTGCATCGGGTTTTGTTATAGTAGTTCCGTGGTTTGCCCGCCGGGACTGGCGTCTTCAAAGGTAATCGTCGTCCAGTGCCGTAGTTCAGTCCTGGCATTGTCTCTAGATCATACCCCTGTTTCTGCATGAGATATTTGGATTGAGGGCTATAGAGATACAGAGGCAGTCTTCCAGCATCTGACCCGAAGTCGACTTCTTCTATGGCGAGGGGATGCGGGTTGTTCGTCCGGCCGAAGATGATTGGGTGGTCCCTTCCCTCGATTATTCGGTAAGCGTCTTCTACTGGAGTAAGTTGGATAGCGGTGTACACATTTGTCACCTGTGTATGTAGGTGAGTGCCTATACCGTGTTCCATAGCATACATTGTACATAGCTTATTGAGCTCGGTGTAGTTCAAAGATAACCCTTTATTGATGAAGTAAGGTATCTTTTCTAGAGGGATTACATCATCTGCGGAGGGAACGTCAGTGTGGGCAGCCACATACTTGGCTAGCTCTGGTTCCTCTTCGGCTACCCCCTGTGTGAATGAAGATTGAGAGGGCATCCTAGTCAGCTTGATCTTCAGAGGTTCAACTGACGGAGCGGAGCGTGGGGTTGTTGGTAGACTAGCAACCCCCAGTCCGGCACTTGATGTGGAGCGAGGGGTGGCTGGTTTGCTTGAAGTGTCAGACCTCGTATCGGGGTGACGACCTTTCTTAGGCAGGCGTATCGTCAGAGGTCTATCGGAGGGATTGAGCTTCTCTGTTTGGGATTGACCGACTCTCGGCAACCTGATGGTAAGTGGCCCTGTCGTGGGTCTCGGTACCTGGCTGGACCTTGGCAGCCGGATTCTTAACTGCTCTTCCTGTGCCGAGAGGCTGATCGCGTCCTTACGCAGTGTAGCCGTAAGGGGTGCGGAATTGCCTGGTTTGCGAGCCTGGAGGTGGATTGTCAAAGGTTCTTCTGATCCCGTGGTTGCTTCAACATCAGTTTGTTTATTTCCTCCTTCAAGGTGCCTCTTTGACTTTTCGTATAGGCAGGAGTCCGAGTAATAAGATTCGACCCCTTTGAAGGGATCGATGTCAGCAAATTCTGTCCTCACGAAGCCGTGCTTGTCGACATATTTGAAGCATTGGTGTAGCATGGAAGGCACGATCATGTAATCGTGTATCCAAGGGCGCCCCAAAAGGATGTTGTATGAAGTGTCAGCATCTATGACGTAGCAAGTGACTTCTGATTGGAGATCGCCAATCTGACATTTCAGACGGATCTTCCCGATTGGGTAGCTTCTGCCCGAATTGAACCCGCTGATGGCGGTGTTTGTAGGGGTCAGGCGATGCATCGGAATGCGAAGATGATACAGTAGTCCTTTTGGAATGATGCTTATGGAAGACCCAGGGTCAATGTGCATCCTGTCCACCTTTATGTCGCCGATGTAGCCTGTGTAGTATAATGGGCGATCGTGTAGATTAGTCTTGATGAGCATGTCTTGTGGAGTGAAGACGATGTGGGGCATTTCTCCCGTACAGGCGCTGTCTTGGAGGTCTGCGGGCTGATTTTCTCCCGTGAGGTTGACCTGAGCTAGGTATGCGTCGGCATTTTGAAGTGCATCGCTCAAAGCTGTGCGGACATCCTTCGAGAGCCTCAAGAGTTCATATAAGGACAATTTGGCCGGTGTATTGGCCAATTGCGCCAAGATGTCGAAGTTGTAGGGCCTCTCCAGCCCCTGAGATGTTTTCTTTCGGAGGGATTTGTCGAAGCGAGTCTCCTTCGGCCTAGGCTTGTCGGTCGTCGAAGGCTGAGCCGGTTCCGGAACATCCGTGGTAATGGGCGGATGATCATCAGTCGAGTTTTCAGCCACAGGTTGAGATTGTGCTCCGGATCGAGTAACAACGGCCGTGACTTCCTCTTCGTCTGCGGAGGTGGTACGACAGGATCTGACTTTTCCACTTTTCTTTTTAGAAGATGGAGTGGACTGAGTTACCTCGTGGACTAGGTCCGGATGGACCCACATGATTTCCCTTCGTGATGTGGTGAGGGGTACTAGACCAGCAGCTTGAGCAGGCGGAAGATTAGCAATCTCCATCGTTGCCAAAGGAATAGGTATAACCCCGTCCTGGGTCTCTGTTGGAGGGAAGCTGCCGAATTGTACGGACACCATGTTGGCTGCTACGGTTACCTCCTCAAAATTGATGGCCAGAGCGTTCGAATCGATGAGGTTCTGGATATATCGTTTCAGTTGGTAGCAGTCGTGCGTAGCATGGTGGACGTAGCGGTGGTAATGGAAGAACTTTGGGTTCTCCAGATCAGCCGGCCGAGGCTCCCGTCTTGGTGGAGGAAGCTGAATCCTATCTCCTTGTATGAGTATGTCCAAGATAGGCTTGACGTGACCGTCTTCAAAAGAGTAAGTGATTTGAGGCCATTGTTTGTCCGCAGGTTGTGACTCAGGCTTCTGGGCTGTATCGGCCACCATAGCCTGCTTGCCTCTGTTGTCCCGGTTGTTGGAGGGGCTACCTCCATTGTCGTTGGTGGTGCTGGGATGCTTGCTCTTGTTCTCTCCCTCTGAGATATGTAATCCCAGTTGGCGAGCCTTCTTTAATCGTTCTTCGACACTTGTAGCACTAATGATAAAAGCCTTCCAGTCCTTGAATTGACTCTCGCCCATCCAGAGACTGATTGTTGGGAGTAGTCTCTTTTGGCAAATTTCGATCAAGGAGGAGTCCGGGTTGCCAGATGGTAACTTCATTGCGGTTTGACGGAACCGCTCAATGTAATTCCTCGTCAGCTCTTTCTCTTCTTGAATGACGTCCATGAGGGTAGACATCGTGACGTCCTGTCCTACCTCATAGAACCTCTCCAAGAACAGGCGTTTGAAGCCAGCGAAGGAATGGATGCAATTGTCCGGCAGGTTGCGGTACCAATCGAAGGCGACTCCTTCCAATGCCCCAATGAATAACCGTGTCAGGATAGCGTCATCATGGGGCAGATGGTCGGTAGTGACCTCGAAGTAAGTGATGTACCGACTTGCTGAGGTCTTGCCATCATAGGGGTTGATATTGAACGGCTTATATCTTGGTGGGAATGGAACATCCCTCCATTCAGCAGGATATGGTTGCCGTATTCTGAAGTCTTGAGAGTTTTCTCTGGCGTGGAACATGGCTCGGAGCTCTTGAACTTCTATCCTTACTTCTCGGGTCTCATCTGTCGCAGTCGGAGCCGTTACTTCGGGAGGATTATTGCCCGGGTTCGGTGCCGCCGAATTTGAATCTACGTTGATTGGGGGACCCGTGCTTGTCTGGCCAGGTGTCACCCCCTGCAGATTAGGAAGCGCCGCTTTGATCTTGTCTACAGACTTGACCAAGGCGTGCAATATGGCCTCCAAAGTGTCGATGCGCTGGCGATCACCGGAACCGCCTTGATTGCTGTCTGTCATGAACACCGTCTTCACATGAGGAGTGACGGAAGGAGTGATGGAGGACGTACCCTCCGAGTCGTACCCGTGCATCGAAAAATCATTAGGATATGTGGGGATGTTCTCTTCAGGTTCAGACTCGGAAGGAACACTATCCCCGGCTTCGGAGCTTGCTTCGTCTAGGATGTCCTTGGGGACGTCGGTATCTGTTGTATCCGTCGGAGGATTTGCTTCCTCCAGTCCGTATTCCTGGAATGTCGGATTGTCGTGGATGTTTGGAGGAGTGCTACCCCCAGTTCCGACGACCCCCAATGTTGCAGACGATGAACTTCCTACTGCAGCAGTTTTCGTCTTCGAACGGGTGTGTTGAAATACTCCAGTGGAGGATAACCCTTTAGACAACGGTTTCTTAGCTGCAGTAGTTGACACCTTTGGGCTGGAGATGCTCGTTTTCTTCCCTCTTCTCTTGGCGAGAACTTTCTGTGCGGACTTGCAGGAGACAACAGGAGGTGCCTCGTCTTCTGAGCTCGGGTGATGTAGTCTTTGGAAGACGGATGGCCGGTCTTCCGTCACCGCCGCGTTGCTGCAACAGCAGTTGACGATGATCTGGGTGCATTGATGTCCGTGTGAGGGCTCTTTACACCCCGAAGCTCCTTCTCTTTCCTTGCGTTTGTGGAGGATAACCTCACGCAGGTCAGAGGAACCACTTTGTTTGTTTGCCGCCGGGGGCTGGACTTGAGTGGTCTTATACAACTTCCCATCAGAGGCCCGCGTGATAATCAGCAGGACGCCCCGATAGTCAGAGGTTGGGGCAGTCGTCTGGACTTGATGAGCCCGCGCTGCCCTAGACTTTCGTCTTTTAGCACTTGTGGGTGCATAATAGGAGGAGTCTAAGTCGAATACCACAGAGTCTGGATTATCATCCAGATAATGATCAGAGTCAGGACCGCATGAGAGCCGATCGAAGGCTGATCGAGAGAAGCGTGGGACGGATGCTATACGGCTAGCATTGGGTACCGTGCAGGCTGTCTGCATGCGGCTGTCTTTTGTTGTAGGATGAGTCTTTATGCGGTTAGGCGTCACGACCGTGCAGGCTGACCGTATGCGGTTGGCATCTGTGGCCGCATGGGTTTTTTGCAAGCGATTGACTTTAATAGCCGCATGAGTCTCATCCGTGCGGTTGGCAACTGTAGCCGCATAAGTTATGCGGCTGACAGATGTGGCCGCATGAGTTTTTTTTTCTTTATGCGGTCGGCGGTTGTAGCCGCATGGGTTTTCTTCCTGCGGTTAATACTCTTCTGCAGCTCGGATCGCGTAGAGTTCCTCTTTGCCCCTGCAAGTCCAGCATCATAGTGTTTTCTTCTGCCGGACTTGGGGACAGCAGAGTTGTCTACGGTCTGAAGTGGGGCCGCAGGGGAGTCTTTTTCGCCATCTTGAGCAATAGAGAGCACCTCATCAAGGGCTTGCGGAGGAGCAAATGATTTTGGCCTCCACTCTTTGCGAGCCTTTATGGTGCGGGTGCGCTTCTGGACCGGGCTAGTGCTACCTTCAGAGAGCATCTCTTCGAACGCCTGTTGGTCGAAGCGTACGACCATCTTCTGTTGTGTAGAGCCAAGTTTGGCTGCGTCCGATTGCGTCACCAACTCCTCAGCCGTGGAGAAGTTAGTCCCCAGCAGAGTCGCCATCGTGTTTGCTATTGATTGTAAAAGTACAGAACAATTATCGGAGGACTGAACTTAGACTCACAATACAAACTCGCTCGTACAAAGAAAGCCTAGGGACGAAAACCTAGGTGCAGCAGTCTAAGTACGATTGTTTATTTTAGATTCTGGAGGGTAAGTATCCTATCTAATATAAGCATGTATAAGTATGGCTTATAATGAATATGTAGGTTCCATAATATGTAATGTATGGTGCATATAGTAGTGTAAGAGAATAAATGAATGATGAATGAATGCAAGCATTAATGTAATGTATTAATAGATGTAATGTATGCAATATACAAGTTAATGAGATGTAATGTTCTATGTTAACACAAATCCTATATTACCTCATGTACCCCCTTACACTATGTTGACACTATCACACTTGACACATTGTTCACTTACACTTTGACACTCTTTGATATGTATACACTATGTATGCCTATTTAACCCTCACTTGCCCTTTTGCCATGTTCACATACACACACATAGCCTCTTAAATAAGTAATTATGAATATTGTTAACTTAGCTATGTATGTATATTATATATATGTTAGCATATTGTGTTATAATATATAAGTTTATATAACCATTTGAAATGCCATAATTATAGACCTAATGTTGAATACCAATATATGCATGTGTATATATATGTAGACATATATAGCTTAAAGTAATAGATTACCTAGTGTATATCCAATGTGAATTCTTGCCTATTTGAGTATTGAATAATTGCATGCTATATAGAGTTGGGTGTATGTTGGCTTGTATAGCCTTGTATTGATGTGTGCTTGCTAGGATAGTCTTGGTTAGGCCTAGTAAGACTTGCTGGGTTAGGACATGACCTAGTTTGACTAGTACAGTTGACCAGAGTTGACCAAGGGTTGACTTTGGCCTAGTTTGACCTAGATTCATGTAGAATGTATTGTAGTGCTTTATATTACCCTTCTGGACATGTTGTGACTTGTGTTGTTCTGATTAGGAGCCAGACACCTCTCCTCGGACAGTATATTTACTTTGGACATTCAGACACCAGGCGAGTACATTCTCTGATCATTTTATATCTTGTTTAGGATTATATTTCCTGCTTTAGATTACTTTACATGATGCTAACACGTTGGAAATACGGATTAGTACTATATGGATCTTGTTGTGCGATGTTATCCCCTTAGCGGATACATCGGGTATTCGTGTTCGTGTACTTTATCGTGAGCATCGTGTACTCCTTGTATTCGTGACATTCGTGTACAAATCGTGTGAAATCGTGTATATTCATGTATTCACATGATCTCGTGTGCGACTATACTTCGTGTGCAATAACATATCATATTTAGATCCTTGTGTATTGATTGGGGCGGGGGAGTAGAAGTGGTTATGTAATCAATCCAGTAAATTACTCGTGTACAACCTTTGTAGATTACTCGTGTACAATATCGAGCCGTTTACATAACCATCTTGTGCTCTGAATCACTAGTCACTGATAGTTCTCTATATAGTGTAGCTATTTACTTACAGTCTCTCTCTTTTTCATTATGTTATTTCTTCAGATCCTGTATCTTACTCTCTAGCATATTTATATTTCCTAACCTGTTATGATATTGTTGAGATGTACTATACTCGCTCCTGTCCTGACTGGACCCGTTGATAAATTTTACAGATACCTTAGAGATTGCCTGCTAGCCTAGAGGAGACACATTAGAGGTTGTTTAGATAGTTATTTCAATTGTCTGGAGTTGTATTTACTTTATGGATTACTGTATCTGAGTTTGGAGATTTGAGATATATTTCTGGATTTTTGTATCTTAGATACTTAGATTTCTCTCTGTTGTACCTCTTTTAGATTTATGTTTTATCTATCCTTATCATGCTCTACCTTAGATATGATTGAGTCTGTACCTGCTATGTCACCCCCATTCGGGGAGTATAAACTGTTTAGCCTTATACTGTTAGATGCATGAGACCTAGCACAGTGTTCTACCGCCGACACTGCGGCGTAGGCTGGACCTGCTATGTCACCCCCATTCGGGGAGTATATACTGTTTAGCCTTATACTGTTAGATGCATGAGACCTAGCACAGTGTTCTACCGCCGACACTGCGGCGTAGGCTGGACGTACCCACTTCTCGTGCCCTAACTCTAGGGTGCGGGTCGTGACACGTTTTTAGTGGTGGCCCATGCAGGTCGAGATTCGCATTAGTGCAATTTCGTAGTAGCGCAACGACTTAGTTGTACTACTACAAGCCTGCTATAGGATATATAAATTAAGATGTTAGGATGAGAGGATACTCAATCACTGTTAGGATTCCTTGAGAGATTCCTGGGATGACCCTTGAGAATCTTATTTTGAATTCCAATTTAAACTCATTTTCCTTGTTTTGATTCACCTTTTTCCTTGATTTGAATGTGATTTTGTGGATTCATTGTAGAACTTTGAATCCTGGTATTAGTTGATGATTTTGATAAAATTTTGTAGTTGTTGATTTAATTTTGTATTTAGATTAATATTTTCAAATCCAAGGTACTCAATCACACTTAGAATTCTTTGAGAGATTTCTGGGACGACCCCTGAGAAACTCATTTTGAACTTCAATTGGAATTCCTTTTCCTCTTGTTTGGATTCACCCTCATTCCTTGCTATTGAATTTAAGCTTGATGGGTTCCTCTCGTTTGAACCGATGAGAAGGAACATATCTTCATTATTCTTTCTCGCCATTATTCCCTTGCATTCTTATTTACCTCTTATCTTAAACTCTGTCTCATTATATTAATTACCTATATCTTGTCGTCCCTACCAGATGTACTTCGAAATCCTTGAATCTTCGTATCTTTTGCATGGGGAAGGCTAAAGAAGTGACGTAAATTATGTAGCTCAGAGAAGACATAACTGGTTATTTTATGATGATCTAAAGGAAATCAAATGTGGAGTATTCCATATGGAAACTTGAGATAGAAATATGGTAAAGGTCTCGAATAGAATAAAGAGATGTATACTGCCAATCTGGAAACAATTACATTTAGAGAAATTTTGGGGTTATGAGATAGTTTATAGGTGTATTCAAAACTAATAAGGATATCAGAGGTCAACCTAGTTTTGAGAACTTAGAAAATCTTGGTTATGGATTCTGGGAAAAACTTTTATTTTGAGGCTATGTAGAAGGTTAGTAATGGAAAAGAGAAGTTAATTGTGTTTAATAAGGATATTAAATAAGATGTTGCGAGGAAATGACTAGGGATAGAGAGAACACAAAGTTATGGAAGTTTAGAGATTGTTGTAAAATATTTTTAGGAGAATAATATTCAAGGGTGTATGTCGAAGAAAATACGGAAGTTGATTTTATGATGGAAGATAAGTTTTGTAAGGCCTAGAGATTTAAATTAAATAATACGAGGAGAACAATTTGAACAAGTTCAAGGAATTCGTAAACGGGATTTAGAGGTTTTGGGTCAAATTTAAGACAAGGTGAAAGAACTTGGAAATTTAAATAAATGGTTAATGTTGATTCCTAAATGTGAGGGCTGTGCTTCAAGAGTGATGTTTGGAAATTGGGAATTGCCTACGGTAGTCATGGTAAGGGTTTAAGTAAAGGTTAAATTTTCATATGGAGACTGGTGAGGTAAAGATATGATTGGCAAGTTATGACCAGATGAACTTAAGAGTATCAGAAGCAGATGACTAACTCGATCTTTATTATTTTTGTGCATTAATTACCACCTCTTGAACTCCCACTTTCTAATTGAGATCCTTAACGTTCCTTATCGTGACTTTGATATTCGGAATGAAATACTAGCTGTTGCCCTCCAATAAATCTTATATGCAAGACCTAGACGAGCTCACCTTCGTGTAGGTATATCATGTTCCACTAAAACCCATCTTCTTGTACTCTATTTTTTATATGATTTTCTGGTCAACTGGCTAAACTATAACCTCTACCATTATACTAAATTTCTTCTTATTTCAATTAGAAATCCAGCCTCGACTCAATTCTTTCGACCCGACATGTGATGGTGTTCTGCTTGTTTCCTTAGATGCTTAACCTTATCTGATTACTTGACCCGTTGGTTAAGAAACTTGGACTATGTAATTCCTTTCATCATTACCACCCTTATATCTTGTGCTGCTAAATTAGCCTTAGTTTTGCAAGCTTATCTATTTTTGAGCTTGGTCATGACATATTTTATTGGGTGGCCACCCACTAACATATTGTCTAATCAGAACCGGTACATGATGGTCTGATCAACCTATTGCACTTTGGTTCGCTTTTTTTCATGTATCAATCTACGAGAATGGAGACATAGTTAAACTTGACCCTAGAGTCTCATTCGCGACAGCCTTGACAATTCTCCTTGAAATCTTTTCATCGCCTATGAACCTCGTATTCGTACTCAGTCGAATTAAATTTAATCATGACCTGAACCTCCATCATTGGATGCTCGTGCTCATACTTTGATTTCATTGATTTTCCTTCTTGCCCAAATCTCGTTTTATCCCGAAATTGATCAACTTAGATCGTGTCAAGACAAAAATCTATTTATGATTTGTTGTGCCTAAATTTTCAATTTTTGCCATTTTATGGAATAGTAACCTTTTAATAATTTCTTAGTTGCTTGTTAATGACCAATTTTTATATAGGATAGTAGACAGCCCTACAACCTTGATGATTGTTGTTCCCTTACCTTTCCAATTAGGACATCCTAGATTGTTGTGTGTTGATACCATAGTACTGTTTTGACCTAGAATGATTAGTGTACCTAGGTGAGACTTCCAACTGCTACGGTATGCCCTGACCTTGTATACTATTCCTTCAAATTGCATGATTTAGATAAATTTTTTAGACCTTGATTGTTGGGAAATAGGGACGTCACCCCATTAGTATCAGTTGTAGATATATATAGGTTAGTCCTTGATGTGGGGATGTGTGTCTATAAATATGTAGCTTATGAGATTTAGGAGAGATTACAGTATCATCCTTGATAAGATGTACTAGTCTTTTGGTGAGTATAAATGTGTTATGAGAGATAGGGGCCTATCTGTCTTAGTAATGCATCGTTCCTATGGTAATAGAATGTATTAATAGATGGTTAATAGGAAGATAATAGTTTGAGGATACCTATAGCCTATGATCAGTTCCTTTTCATCCTTAGTTAAGACCACTTTAAAATAGGTCCAGTTCCTTGGATATAGGTTCCAGTCCATATTTTATTGAAGTTCCATTACCGCCGTACAGCAGAGCAGTGTTGGAGGTATTCCTAGATTGACACTATTTAGATGTCCGTTTATTATTCCAGTGTTAGGAAGTGTTACTTTAGATATTGGGTAGGTTAGAGGCTCTAGAAGGAGTACTATCGATCTTAAATTTCGAGGACGAAATTTTTCTAAGGTGGGTAGAGTTGTAGCACCCAGTTTTCCAAATGAGGGTAATTTTGAAATTTCGTGTTTATAATTATTTTAATAATGATATTTAATTCATGATATGATTTTTGGTAATTTTAAATTATTTTAAAATTATTTAAATCAATGACTTATGGTTTTGACGTTTTGCTAGTGAAACCCTAGAGACTGTTTGACCTAGAGCCTAACCATGTGATTATGATATTTTAATGTCATTTTTGGCCTAAGGGTATTTTTTCATTTGACCTCTTTAAATTATTTTGATATTATTTTATTATTTATGATATTGTTTTGGGGTTATTTGAGTCGGGTTCGGATTTCAACTCAATTCGACTTGAAACGAGGACCCGGGGGTAGTTTGACTCTAGTGGGACCCACACACTAGTTAGACATGGCCCACATGATATTAAATTTAGTTCACATGATAGAAATATTTTAGTTAGAGGTTAGACTAATTATTATGGATAAGGTTAGTGCGATTAGAGACTTTAAAATGACTAATTTAGCCCCAACCAATTAGCCCTTTCCTAATACTCATAGAATAGGTTAGTGGGGGCATTTTGGACCTTACCATAATAGGACAAATAGCCCCATATGGCCAGCCACTTTGGGAGAGGATAGGCTCAAGTTCATTTCATTATTCTCATCCACACTCTCTCTCTTGTTCTTCCCCAAATTCCTAGAGAGCAATCCCTAGCAATTTATCCACCAAATCCTTCCATTTCGCCACCAAATCTTCTTCTTTCCTTCTCTATTCTAGCCAAGGAGGAAGCTACCCAAGTTTGGGAGAATTCGGAGCTCGTTCGTGTCCTTTTGGAATCTCTACGTGTCGGTGTCGCTCCGGGAAGGCTTTTCTTCGATTCGATCTACCGGGAGGTATAAATCCATTCTCCTTTTCATTTCCTCATGCATATAGGTCTATTTTGAACCCATAGGATTGACCCCCATGGTTGTATCTCTATTTGTGTCCATTTCGTATCCATTTGAAGGTCATAGGAGTTTCCTTTGTGTTGTGGTTGTATCCATGTGGGAAAATCCCAAATTTGGACACACTATGT
>JANAVB010004800.1:32388325-32520825 GCA_029216955.1 Iris pallida | reverse complement strand
ATGTGCCTTATGTCCTGATTGATCCATGGATACCCAGTGAGACTGGACTTACCCTAGAGAGTTATAGACTCGACCCCAATTGATACTAAATGACTTTCATGCCTTGTCACCACTGATAATGATTGTGACATTGACTAAAAATTGATCATGTGTTCCTAGTTGGAACTAAGAGACTGGCTAGTCGTCTTATTGAATTGAATGAATGAGACACGTTCATGTAATGAACTATTGTACTCGATCAGCCGATCCCGAATATTGGCATACAGGCACATGCAGGCTTCAAACTTATTTATTCATTTATTTAGTTATCTTACAAAAACAGTATGTGTACTTTATGGTCAAGGCATGATTACCCCGTGGTCAGATTTGATTGTTGCATCACGCTATGTAAGACCTACAACCTAACCGCACGGGTGTCGTTGTAGAGTTACGCATATCGTACCCCGTACGAAAGTACTCATTTGAATGACCATGATCCACGGCATGGAACTTCACTCAACGTGGAGACCATTAAGTCAAATAAAATAACGATGGCATAGAGAGAATGGATTCCCGAGTTCTTACATGGCAGCCCTCTTGGGACTATTAAGTGCCCGACAGGCCGGCTGGTTCCTACAGATATTGTAAATCTGTCACACGGGTAGGGAACGGTATCTGCTTATATTATTGTACATGCTATAACGGTGGGCGTTCCACTGGGACTCGTCTAACTACATGATTGGTGCAATTGATTGAGTGGATAGACTAGCCTTGCTCGCACATAGTAAGAACTGAGGAATCCCTATTTTGCATAATTCCAGGATAACTTGGGACTCACAATAGCAAGCCGTAGGAGTTGATTGGCCGTTCAAGATGATTTGTTTGTGTACTGTATCTACTCTGTAGCCTAACTGAGATGATCAGAATGTCAGGACATGACGGGCCAACTTCTGTCCTTGTTTGGTTGGGAGGTTGGTTCGAAGTGTCGTGACGTTATATGAATCCTAGTGGAAAGCAGAGATCTATTATTATATTCTCTTGCTTACTGGTTTAATCCTTCATATCGTCCTTTCTTGTGGTACTTGCTATTAGAGGTCTAACCTCTCTGGTTTTGCATGGCCAGATTTAGAGCCGGTCCCCGAGGATCCAGCTTACTTCTACCTCCAAGATGGTCAATACTAGAGGGATGATTGCAGGAGGACTCGAGTGGGTTCCTTACTTCACCGCTCGTTTTGTCATTTACTTTATACTTAGCCGTTTGGCACCAACATGTTAGTCGGATTGTCTTGTACTTACCTTTACATAATTGTAATTAAGTTAGACTGCAGCTGATAACAATTGTGCATACCTTGCTATACCATCTGGCTATGTTTTGTAAAGCCAGATCTCAAAAACATTTTGACTGAGCATTTGGGATGCCTTACTGCTTTATCTTACATGTTCTCTATTTCTGTTTCTTATTTTGAATGATTGAGACAATATATGTGAAATGACCATAGTGAGACTTTCATGTAGTATGCACCCCCCCCTCGTATGGTTAGACAGCATTGATCGTATTATACGGTATTCATCTACCCGTAATACGTAGCTGGCTGAGTCATTCCCCCGCTCTCCAGTATTCTGGTTCTGGGGCGTGACAAGGTTTTAGTAGTAGCCCATGCAGGTCTGATTTCAGACTTGTGGGGTGTTTTGATTTATAGGATGTCTCAATCACACGTGTTCCCCCTTGATCTTATGATCCGTTATTCTCAACCCTTGCTTGACATTCCAGTATCCTTTGACTTCATTGATCCTTCATGTCCGGTTGTTTGATTGTTCTTTTGTCCCTTTTCTTAGGGGCACTTCGTCCGCATCGGTCAGAGCTGGACAGCAACAGCAGGAGCAACCTGGACAACCTGACCAGGTTGGTCAGCAACAAGGGCCAGTCTCACCTCAGGAGGCTATTCAAGAGGAAGTGATAGTAGAACCAGCAGCTGGATCGCATTCCCCCACCACCAACAGTTCTACCTACCCAAGTGGACACACCAGCCCTTCTGGAGATCATAAGAGGAATGATGGCTACTCAGCAACATCAGATGTTGGCCCAGCAACGCATGCACACTCAGCTACAAGAGCAGAATGTGTTGCTTAACCAAGGATTGCAGACGGCATTAGAAAGAGGGGCGAGGCCTGATTTCGGAGCATTAGCCAGGTTTTGCAAGTACAACCCCTGCCGTTTCGAGGGCACGGAAGATGCCATATCAGCAGATGTATGGCTTAAGGATATGGAGGCTATTCTGACAGCAGCTAAGGTGCCGGCAGAAGAACGTGTGGATCTAGTGAAGTTGTTACTTCAGGATCTCGCACGTGATTGGTAGGAATCAGAGGAGGTGGGCATCAGACGTCCTGTGGCTTGGGACGATTTTACTGCAAGATTCAAGACCAAGTACTATAGAGTTGTGGCACGGTTTGAGCTACAACAGAAGTTTATCAGCCTCAGACAGGCCGGCAAGACTGTAGATGCTTATGCAGCAGAGTTCTACAGACTGAGTAGATTCGCCCCAGAGATGGTAGAAACAGAGAGCCAGAGGGCCATGAGGCTCCAGCAAGGGTTTCATCTTGAACTCTTGCAATTGATAGAGGGGCACAATTACCAGACTTTTGATGAGATATTGACGGCGACTCGAAGGCATGAAATCACTATTCAGAGGCTTGCGGTGAGGACTGGGGGTCAGAAGAGGTCCCACAGTCAGATTGAAGGAGGAGAGGGAGCAGCGCCCCGAACAACAGCACCATCTACTAGCATTCGTATCCACGATGTGGCGATACGAGGACCAGCACCACCCAGGCAGCAGCAACAGCAATAGAGGAAGAACCAGCAACCCCCGACGGGCTGTACTTATTGTGGAAAGATGGGGCACACTAGGGATGTGTGTCGGACATTAAATGGACTGTGTCTGATATGTAGAAATTCAGACCATCGGGTTACCACATGTCCCATGAATTCGAGGGCAGGAGGACCAGGGCAGCAGTTTCCTGCTCTGCCAGCCCCAGGGGCAGGACAGTATCGAGGACCAGCAGTGGCAGTAAGGCCGTTGGCACAGCGTCCGCAGGCTCAGATGTTTCGGCAGCAGGGACCGCCAATGCAGCAACACCAGCATAGACCACCCCAGCATCATCAAGGAAGAGGCCAGCAACAACATCAGGCTAGGCCGCAGCATGGAAACCAGCAAGGAGGTCGAGGGCAAGCATTCACTTTATCCTTAGAGGAGGCATTGGCATCGGGAGATGTTGTGGCAGGTAACATTCTCGTCGTCTCATATCCCGCAGTAGCATTGTTTGATTCGGGAGCATCCCATTCATTTATATCTGCACAATTTGTGACACGGCTAGGAATGGAGTTCGAGGCATTGCCAGGGAGGTTGAATATACTCACTGGCAATGGGCTCGTAGGAGTTAGTAGAGTTATTCTAGCGTGTAGCGTTGTAGTTTGCGGGCATTCTTTACCTGCCCGGTTGATAGAATTTCCTGTTGGAAATTTTGACGTTATCTTAGGCATGGATTGGCTGAAAGACGGTCATGCGACAATAGATTATCGTAGAGGGAGTGTATCTTTTGATATTCCAGGCATGGAGAGATTCACCTTAGTCAGATCAGAGGCAACTCAACCAGAGCAGGGAGTAGTAGCGACAATGGAAGAAGTTCAGATTCCGAAGGTAGTTGAAGAATTTTTGGACGTATTTCCTGAAGAACTTTCAGGTCTACCACCAGTCAGAGATATTGAGTTCAGTATAGAATTGGCACCAGGAACTAAACCGATATCAGATCGGGTTTACAGAATGGCGGATTCAGAGCAGGCCAAGGTATACCAGCACATAGAGGAACTGAAGGAGAAGAAGTTCATCCAAGCTAGCGTGTCACCATGGACAGCACCAGTGGTACTTGTGGGAAAGAAGGACGGGTCATCCAGATTATGCATTGACTACAGGAAGCTTAACGCGGCAACAGTGAAGAACAAGTACCCATTATCCAGGATCGACGACTTATTTGATCAGTTGAGCAAGGCTAAAGTTTTCTCCAAGATAGATCTTCGTTCAGGGTACCATCAGGTGAGGGTTCAGAAGGAAGATATTCCCAAGACAGCGTTCAGGTCGAAGTATGGGCATTATGAGTTCTTAGTAATGCCGTTTGGTTTGACCAATGCTCCGGCAATATTCATAGATTTGATGAATCGTATCTTTATGCCGTACTTAGACCAGTTTATCGTTGTGTTTCTTGACGACATTCTCGTATACTCTGCTAATGAAGAGGAGCATGAAGACCACCTCAGGAAAGTGTTACAGGTTCTGAGAGAGAACCAGTTGTATGCCAAGCTCAGTAAGTGTAAGTTTTGGTCGGATCATATTTCATTTTTGGGTCACATCATATCAGGAGCTGGAGTGGCAGTGGACCCCAAGAAGATAGAAGCAGTAGAAAGTTGGCCAGTACCCAAGACCGTAGCAGATGTACGGAGCTTCTTAGGATTGGCAGGATATTACAGAAGGTTTGTGTCAGATTTTGTAAGGCTTTCAGCACCCATGACCCGCTTGACCCGGAAGGATGTACCATTCGTTTGGTCGGCAGAATGTCAGGCATCATTCGAGACATTGAAGCAGAAGTTGATATCAGCGCCTATTCTTACATTGCCAGTTGGACCCGAAGGTTTTACAGTATATTGTGATGCGTCAAGTAAAGGACTTGGATGTGTCCTTATGCAGCATGGGAAGGTGATAGCATATGCATCTAGGCAGCTTCGGGACCACGAAAAGAATTATCCAACTCATGATTTAGAGTTAGCAGCAGTAGTGTTTGCTCTGAAGCTATGGAGGCATTACTTATATGGTAACCGAGTGGAGATGTACACAGATCATAAAAGTCTGAAGTACATCTTTACTCAGAAGGAGCTGAACATGAGGCAGAGAAGATGGTTGGAGTTGATCAAGGATTATGACGTGGAGCTTCAGTATCATCCAGGCAAGGCTAATGTAGTAGCAGACGCTCTTATCAGGAGAGGCGGCGCATTTATGTTGACAACACAGAGACATATCTTAGAAGACCTTCAGGAGATGGGCATCGAAGTTATACTTTCTAGTGATGTAGGAGTTCTAACAAGTCTACAAGTTCAATCTGACTTAGTAGACAGGATCAAGGCAGCTCAGGCACAAGACCCAAGGATTCAGAAGCTTAGGGCAGAATGTGAGTCAGGACTCAGGAAGGAGATGAGAATTCATGAAGATGGTATAATTAGGTTTGGATCACGTCTATGTGTGCCTAGTGGAGATATCAGACAGGAGGTTATGGCAGAAGCTCACAGTTCTCAGTATTCTATTCATCCTGGAGGGACCAAGATGTACCAAGATATCAAGCAGCATTTCTGGTGGAACGGGATAAAGAGAGAGATAGCTAGATTTGTTTCCCGTTGCTTGGTATGCCAGCAAGTGAAGGCAGAACAACAGAGGCCAGCTGGGCTATTGCAACCGCTTCCTATCCCGGAATGAAAATAGGAGCATATTACAATGGACTTTGTGACCGGCTTACCGAGATCACCAAGTGGTAAGGACGCTATTTGGGTGATAGTAGACTGGCTTACGAAGGTAGCACACTTTCTTCCTTTCAGAGTAGGACAATCTACAGAAAAGTTGGCGGAGTTATATATGCAACAGATAGTCAGGCAGCATGGAGTCCCTGTCAGTATTGTGTCGGATCGGAATACCCGCTTTACATCACATTTCTGGAAAAGCTTACATCATAGTCTGCGTACCAAGTTAAGATTTAGCACGGCCTACCATCCGCAGACGGATGGGCAATCAGAAAGAACAATTCAGACTTTAGAAGATATGTTGCGAGCTTGCACTTTGGATTTTGGAGGGTCTTGTGAGAGTCACCTACACTTGGTCGAGTTCTCATACAATAATAGTTATCAAGCCAGTATACAGATGGCGCCATTCGAGGCACTATATGGTAAGAAGTGCAGGTCACCGCTTGCATGGGATGATATCGGAGAGAGGAAGATGTTAGTCCCGGAGATGATTCTTCAGACGGTTGAAGTGGTTAAGGGAATTAGAGAGCGACTTCGAGTTGTGCAGGATCGGCATCGTCATTGGGCGGACCAGCATCGTAGGCCGCTAGAATTCTCTATTGGGGACTACGTATTCTTGCGGATCTCACCTACTCGTGGGGTCATTAGATTTGGCGTTCGCGGGAAATTGAGTCCGCGGTACGTGGGCCCATTTGTTATCCTTGATCGGATAGGCGATGTTGCTTATCGTTTATCCCTTCCACCTTCGTTACGAGAGGTGCATGACATATTTTATGCATCTCAATTACGTAGGTATGTATCGGACCCAAGCCATGTCCTCGATCACTCTGAGCTGGTTGTTGGTACCAACCTGTCTTACGAGGAACAGCCTGTGTCCATTTTGGACCGAAGAGAGAAGATACTCAAGAACCGAACAATTAGTCTTGTCCGTGTTGCTTGGGGTCATCACTCCTTGGGAGAGTCAACGTGGGAACGTGAGGATGATATCCGATCACGGTATCCACACCTGTTTGACTCACAAGGTATATCTCTTTTGTATACCTTGATTGTCTTGATTCTTCATGCTTATCACCTTATGGGTAGAATTGCTTGATATCGTAGATTGATGGA
This sequence comes from Iris pallida, assembly GCA_029216955.1. NCBI lineage: Eukaryota > Viridiplantae > Streptophyta > Magnoliopsida > Asparagales > Iridaceae > Iris > Iris pallida. The sequence continues at coordinate 32,514,179 of JANAVB010004800.1, read as the reverse complement.
CTTACATATATGTTACTTGCTATGGACGTTGTAAAAAGATTGCTTGATTGAATTGCTTGTACTTAGATTGGTTTAGCCTCGATGTTTCTATCTTGCTTGAATTTAAAATTCCGAGGACGGAATTTTTTTCAAGGTGGGTAGAGATGTCACTCTCCGTTCCCAGAATGCGTATTTTAAAACATATATTGCTTGAATGTATTGATTTAAATATTTATCATGTAGTATCATGTATTTAAATTCCTCTAGTTTCATGATAATTAATTATCTGCTCTTAAATTTTCACGTTAATTTATTTCCTGTAATATTATTTTTTGCAATTTTATTTCTGTATTTTATTTCCTGTTTTTGATCCTCTGCTTGCTTTCGGGTTGGCCTTGGCCGAACCCCCACAAACCCGGTCCATTAGCTCCCACCTACCACCCCCTTTGTTATTTAAAGCTCCCCTTTCCATTCTCTCTCCTCATTACTCATCCTCACCATTACTTCTTCTTCTTCCTCTCATTACTCTCCACCCACCAGCAGTAGTAGTAGGCAAGTGCAATCTTGCTTCTCCTTCATCCATTTTTTATGGATCATTACTCTTCCTCTCATGATTCTGAGAGAGTTTACTACTTGGCATTTTTAATTTCTATGGCTGATTTCTCCTAGATCTGAGTTGTTGTGTTCACGGTTGTTCATAGGTTTTGATCTCCCAACTTAGCGTGTCTTCTGGCTGGGAACTTCATTTTTTGGCTTGGGATGAAGGCTCTGTCACGCACACGTCTCTACGTGGCTGCGTAGATTTTTGAGACACGCTCATGTTCTTACATGTTAGCGTGTATTTTTAGTCACGCTCACGTTCTCATGAGCGTGCGTGTATTTTTAGTCACGCTCACGTTCTCATGAGCGTGCGTGTATTTTTAGTCACGCTCACGTTCTCATGAGCGTACGTGTATTTTTAGTCACGCTCACGTTCTCATGAGCGTGCGTGTATTTTAGTCACGCTCACGTTCTCATGAGCGTGCGTGTATTTTTAGTCACGCTCACGTTCTCATGAGCGTGCGTGTATTTTTAGTCACACTTACGTTCTCATGAGCGTGCGTGTATTTTTAGTCACGCTCACGTTCTCATGAGCGTGCGTGTATTTTTAGTCACGCTCACGTTCTCATGAGCATGCGTGTATTTTTATTCACACTCACGTTCTCATGAGCGTGCGTGTATTTTAGTCACGCTCACGTTCTCATGAGCGTGCGTGTATTTTTAGTCACGCTCACGCTGTGCTTGCGTGCGTGACTTTTCACGCTCACGCTTGCCAGCGTGTATCACTTTTCACGCTCACTGTTCACGCCCATTTTCACGCTCACTCCAGCTAGACTTGTTGGCGTGACTTGTTGGCCTTAGTGTAACCTACTCAACTTGGCGTGACTTCTTGACCTGGGTGTTTTATTTGTCCTATAATTATTTATTTAATGATGGCATGATAATTCTTCTATTATATCCTTACGCCTTTTTGCATGAACTTAATAAATCATGATATGTTAATATTGATAATACAGATTGTTATGTGGAATGCGCCTTGTGTCCAGATTGATCCATGGATACCCAGTGAGACTGGACTTACCCTAGAGAGTTGTAGACTCGACCCCAATTGATACTAAATGACTTTCATGCTTTGTCACCACTGACAATGATTGTGACATTGACTAAGAATTGATCATGCGTTCCTAGTTGGAACTAAGTGACTGGCTAGTCGTCTTATTAAATTGAATGAATGAGACACGTTCATGTAATGAACTATTATACTCGATTAGCCGATTCCGAATATTGGCATATAGGCACATGCATGCTTCAAACTTATTTATTCATTTATTTAGTTATCTTACAAAAACAGCATGTATACTTTATGGTCAAGGCATGATTACCCCGTGGTCAGATTTGATTGTTGCATCACGCTATGTAAGACCTACAACCTAACCGCACGGGTGTCGTTGTAGAGTTGCGCATATCGTACCCCGTACGAAAGTACTCATTTGAATGACCATGATCCACGGTATGGAACTTCACTCAACGTAGAGACCATTAAGTCAAATAAAATAACGATGGCATGGAGAGAATGGATTCCCGAGTTCTTACATGGCAGCCCTCTTGGGACTATTAAGTGCCCGACAGGCCGGCTGGTTCCCACAGATACTGTAAATCTGTCATACGGGCAGGGAACGGTATCTGCTTATATTATTGTACATGCTATAACGGTGGGCGTCCCGCTGGGACTCGTCTAACTATATGATTGGCACAATTGATTGACTGGATAGACTAGCCTTGCTCGCACATAGTAAGAACTAAGGAATCCCTATTTTGCATAATTCTAGGATAACTTGGGACTCACAATAGCAAGCCGTAGGAGTTGATTGGCCGTTCAAGCTGATTTGTTTGTGTACTGTATCTACTCTGTAGTCTAACTGAGATGATCAGAATGTCAGGACATGACGGGCCAACTTCTGTCCTTGTTTGGTTGGGAGGTTGGTTTGAAGTGTCGTGACGTTATGTGAATCCTAGTGGAAAGCAGAGATCTATTGTTATATTCTCTTGCTTACTGGTTTAATCCTTCATATCGTCCTTTCTTGTGGTACTTGCTATTAGAGGTCTAACCTCTCTGGTTTTGCATGGCCATATTTAGAGCCGGTCCCCGAGGATCCAGCTTACTTCTACCTCGAAGATGGTCAATACTAGAGGGATGATTGCAGGAGGACTCGAGTGGGTTCCTTACTTTACCGCTCGTTTTGTCATTTACTTTATACTTAGCCGTTTGGCACCGACATGTTAGTCGGATTATCTTGTACTTACCTTTACATAATTGTAATTAAGTCAGACTACAGCTGATAACAATTGTGTATACCTTGCTATACCATCTGGCTATGTTTTGTAAAGCCAGATCTCAAGAATATTTTGACTGAGCGTTTGGGATGCCTTACTGCTTTATCTTACATGTTCTCTATTTTTATTTCTTGTTTTGAATGATTGAGACAATAGATATGAAATGACCATAGTGAGACTTTCATGTAGTATGCACCCCCTCGTCTGGTTAGACAGCATTGATCGTATTATACGGTATGCATCTACCCGTAATACGTAGCTGGCTGAGTCATTCCCCCGCTCTCTAGTATTCTGGTTCTGGGGCGTAACACAAGCCGTGAGGCCACCTTCTCCACCGCCGATCCCGGCTTCGGCGGTTGGCCGGCCATCCCCCGGCCGACCCACCAGTGGGGAGCCCCCGCTCCCAGCGGCTGCCCGTGGTACGGTGGCCTCCCCCCCTCCTCCCCCTTCCGTGGAGCTGTTGGCGTCTTCGACGTCGCAGGCGTCGCCGCGCTCGGCGCGTTCGAGCCTCATCGACCCCCTCCTCCTTGGCCCAGCTCTGTTTTCCTCTGCCGGAGTTGCAGCCGTCTCCGCCGATGCGTTGCCCCCCCATCGGCCGCTGCCCCACCCTCCGCCCCTCCTGCTCCTGATCCCCCTCCTCCTTCCCTGCCTCTCGGCATCCTGGAGCCCTCCTCCGCGGCCGCAACCCCACCCTCCGCCCATCCAGCTCCTGATCCCCCTCCTTCTCTCTCTCCCTCGGCCCGGGCCACCCCCGTCCATGCGGTGGCTCTCCCCCCGTCGGTTCCCCTCTCCGTTCCACCCATATTAGCCCCACCGCTAGCACCTCCCCTCGGTTCGGGAGTGGCAGTCCTCCCGAAACTCCCGCCTGTCGTGCCTCCTCCCGCTGCAGTAGCGGACCACCTCCCTCCTTTCGTCGCTCCTTCCATCGTGCTTCCCTCCCCGACGGAGACCTACTGGCAGGACCCAGCCACCCTGCGGTGGTACTAGGTTCGACCCGGAGCACGATGGTACGACCCGGCGGCTGTCGGCGACCCTGCCGCTTCGTCGTGGGGGTCGTTCCCCATGACCCAGTACCAGTACTACCGCTAGGCCGTCCGCTGTCGCCTCCTCCAGGGTCCGGTGTCCTCCGTCCTCTCTCGGTTGAGCCCCACCTGCGGTTCGGCCCTGCTGGATTCCTCCTCCGGCGGTTCATTCCCGTCGGCCCTCGCCACTGAGGTATTCTTCCCCCGCCGCAGTGGTCCTCTTCCCCCGTCGTGGTCTTCTTCCCTCCCCTCGCGGTCCGGCTCCGCAGGGTCTTCCTGACCTAGAAACTTAGCCTAATCTAGATTAGCCTTGAGCTTAGAGTATTGATTAGGGTAACCTTGTAATGACAAGGTTAATAATATCTAGATATTCTAGGTAAGATATTTACTCTTAAGATATTTGTGAAAAAAGAAGCCCTATGACTAGTTGAACTAATAGAAAGGCTTAGACTTGGGTGGACAACTCCTAGCAACTCATCTAGACCTAAAAGCTAACCATAATTCATCTAATGGCAACCATCAAGTGCCCCCCTTCCTGTAAAGGATCCTTAAGAAAGCCTTTGCCTCTTTTTACATCTACTTAGAACCCTAATAGTTCCTCCCCAAAATTCTTTTCCTAATATCCAAATTAAGTCCAATTTGATCCTAATAAATTGCATCATCATCCCCAATAGTAGAGGGTGCTAAGGGAGGCCAGCTAGCAAGGTTTCGAAGTGAATTGACCATTCAATTGGAGAAGAACGCCTTCCCTTGTTCATTTTTCATTGAGGTTTCACCCTCGATAGGAAATTGCCATAAAACCTATTTAAATTTTAGTTTCTTTCCATAGATGCATTCATTTAGGGTTCCCCTAGGTGTAGCCTAAGTTTGGTAGGAATTCGTGTCAATTTCGTATCCGTATCAGACACGTATCGGTGCTTTTAAAAGAGTGTTCGATGAAATGCCATATAGAAAATTATTTTAGTAATTTTTAAAACTAAATACATGGTTGTGTAGCCCTTGGTGTGTAGATTCCAAATCTATTCGACTGAGTCGAAGATTGTGTCATTTTTATGTCGAAATTGGACACGTACATACGCAGTACCACCCCGTGCACATCCCCTGCTACTCGACCCTAAATTCTCCCTGTATAGACCACGTGGACACGTGCCACTTGGCATAGAGGTAGGGGCCATCACTGACAGACCCCCTTCGAGTTTCAGGATACGTCGTGTCATGTCAGACACGAAAATACGAGTGCACTGAGGTTTTTCCCTTGTTCATTTTTCATTGTTCATTTTTCATTGAGGAAAGAAACTAAAATTTTAGGGGCCTTTCCTTGTTCATTTTAGGGGCCTTCCCTTGTTTCAGGAAAGAAACTAAAATTTTAGGGGCCTTCCCTTGTTCATTTTTCATTGAGGTTTCACCCTCGATAGGAAATTGCCATAAAACCTATTTAAATTTTAGTTTCTTTCCATAGATGCATTCATTTAGGGTTCTCCTGGTGTAGCCTAAGTTTGGTAGAAATTTGTGTCCATTTCGTGTCCGTATCGGATACGTATCGGTGCTTTTAAAAGAGTGTTCGATGAAATGCCACATAGGAAATTATTTTAGTAATTTTCAAAACTAAATACATGGTTGTGTAGCCCTTGGTGTGTAGATTCCAAATCTATTCGACTGAGTCAAAGATTGTGTCATTTTTGTATCGAAATTGGCCACGCACACACACAGCACGACCCCGTGCACATCCCCTGCTACCCGACCCTAAATTCTCCCTGTGTAGACCATGTGGACACGTGCCACTTGGCACAGAGGTGGAGGCCATCACTGACAGACCCCCTCGAGTTTCAGGACATGTCGTGTCGTATCGGACACCAAAATATGACTGCACTAAAATTGTACAACAATGTTTCGTACGAACAGTGGCTTCTAGCATGGCTTTCGTGTCGCGTGCAGACACATTGAGGACACATGTCAGGGTGTTCAATCTCTTGCCCTACCCCTACTCTATATGTGTACGTGATCACATGTCGTCTCGTGGCTAGTGTCGTTTCTACGAGGCTGTGTCCTCACTACACGAGGCAGCATACACTGCATGTTTTTGTTGGTCTGTTTAAATTGTTTCTGGACACTTTGTGTCCATTATGTGGACACAAGTTAACTCATGTGACACGAGAGTATGTACACGACACATCACCTGCCTTAATTGGATGTTTATTTTCCAAATTAATTCCTAAATTAGGGTTCGAGCTTGAACCTTGACACTGTATGGAACTGGGTTCTGAAACCAGTGTCCTGACACAGTTAGATTACATGTCTTGGGACACAACTCGACACTTGGACACGTGTGTTACACCCCCACACGTGTACCCCTCTGACACGAGTATGAATTTGTGGTTGTATGAGTAATTTAGGTTGTTTGGGTTCAAATTTGTAATGAACAGGGAATTGTATATATGTTACTGAAGTTTTGGTTAAACTCAATATGAAAACTGAGTTTGTTGATACTTAAAACTGAGTTTTAAATGATAACTGAGAATTGATTTTAAACTTTTAACTGAAATTCAGTTTTGAATTAAACTAGAGATTGCGATTTGATTTAATGTATTGCATGTTAATTTTAAACTGAAACTGTGAACAATGTAAACCTGGGATTTTGAAATTGAATGAAAACTGAATCTGAGATTATGTTTGGGGATTTCAAATTGATTTTATCCATTACCTAGGTTTCACAGTGGTTTACAAGGTTGGTTTTCAAGTTGAATTGGATTCGAATTTGTATGTATCATTGGGGTTTACATTGATGCAAAATTGTAAGTTGAATTTAACTTTTAAACTGAAAATTAGATAATATGTTAACTAGGAATGGGTTGGTATACAACCTGAGTTCATATGCAAAACCTGGAATTTGTATTGGGTTTAGTTGTTTTTGAGTATATGCTTGTTGTTTTCGAGTTTTCGAAATAATTTATTGTCATTCCTTATCCCAATTCTCTGAGTTTTGGTTGGGTTGTGAACTGAAAACTTATTCTCAGGTTTTATTAACATTTGTGAATACATGTTCTCAGTTGGTTTAAAAACCTGAGAACTCAAATGAAACTGAGATTACCCAATATGAAAAACCAGAAATTAAACCTGAGAATCATTGAACCTGAAACCTGAGAATTTATTTTAAATGTGTAAACTGAGATATTGAGTTAATTTTTTTATGAGGTTAACTGAGATGAAGGATTCATAACTTGAGTTGGGTTGTATTTAGTAAAACATAAGCTGTTGGTTTGGAAGTTTGGAAAAAACTGAATTTCATCATATAGTAAAAACTGAGATTTTCCTTGTGTAATGCCTGTGGTTCGTATTACGTATTTTTGAAATACGTGTACGTATTTTCTTGTATTGTTCCTTGTTTAGTTTTCTTGGCTTGGTTTAACTCTCGGTTTGGGTTGGCTTGGTTTGGCCGGCTGGTTGCTTGGTCCAATCATGGACCAAGGTGAACCCCCTACCTACCATAACCCATGATATTTATTTCCCCACCAACCTTCTCTCTCCTCCATAACTCTCATTTATTTCTTCTTCTTCCTTCCTCTCCACAACTCCCCAACCATAGGCAAGTGCAACTTGCTTCCACAAGAGAACTCCTTTTGATGGTTTCATTAGCTTCTCCTCATGATTTTAAACCACATTAGAACTTGTCATTTTCCATTTTGAGGCTTTAATTCTTGTAGATCTAGAGTTTTGCTATTTTCGGATTTTTGGTGTTTTGATCTATCAAACTTGCTTGTTTTCAAGTTTTGATGATTCCATGTTTTAGAGAATTTCATTCTACCCAATTTTGACCTTTGGAAAGTTGGATTCGGACTTGTTTTGACCAAGTTATGAGTATTTGGAGTTTCGGGTTCCATCCTTGGAGTTCTTGTTGTTCTTGCCATTTGGAGAAGACAGTGAACAGTGAGCTAGCTTTTTAGCTTACGCCACTGAGCTGTACGCTGCTGTTTAGCGAGCGTACGCTAGCCTTCGTACGCTGCTGTTTAGTGAGCGTACGCTAGCCTTCGTACGCTGCTGTTTAGCGAGCGTACGCTAGCCTTCGTACGCTGTTGTTTAGTGAGCATACGCTAGCCTTCGTACGCTGCTGTTTAGCGAGCATACGCTAGCCTTCGTACGCTGCTGTTTAGCGAGCGTACGCTCACCTTGATACGCTGCTTGTTGGCAGTGTGTCTTGAGCGTACGCTAGCTTTCGTACGCTAGCTTGAGCGTACGCGTGCCTTGGTACGCTAGCTTAAGCGAGCAAGGCGTACGCTGGCTCCTTTCGTACGCTAGCTCGAGCGTACGCAGTCTTGAGCATACGCTAGCTTGAGCGTACGCTGACCTGTAGCTTGAGCATGCCCTTGTGTACGCTGACCCTTGCGTACGCTTCCCATTGGAAGTATATGGATCCTCTGGTACGCAGACCTAAGCGTACGCTAACCTGAGCGTAGCCTGGCTTGAGCGTAGCCTGATTACCCTTGATCTTCTATAGTCCTGTATATTGATATTTTATTAGATATTTAACGTCCATTTTATATCCTTACGCCTTTTGTCATGAACTTGATAATCATGGATTTGTTTAATATGTTTGGAATGATACCTGGGCATGACACGATAGTGACCCGTAGTGGTGCACTCCTGACATGAGTAACCTGGCATGACCTGATAGTGGCCCGTCGTGGCGCACTCTTGACTAGTACACTTGACCTGATAACCTGACATGTTATATCTTGACGGCTACCCGACATGACATGACTTGACAAGAATGGACATCCTGGACACCGTGGGTGATTGTGCTTGTATAAATAAACCAGTCCTGTCTTGCATTATGTCTAGGATGGGACTCCTGAGTACCACGGTCAGGAGTACCTACTGAAATGGACTAAGGTTAATAACTAGATTAATACAGTAGTCATGAAGAGATCTCCTAGCTACAGGCAATCCCGTTACCTGGGCACGCCTGGGATCTGTAGCCTGCCGTCGAGTAGGGCACATTTCCAGCATACTGTCATGTGTTGCACCCTTCAAGCTACTTAAGGGTACATACGTTTCCTGGACGATGTACCCACCTGAATTCAACCCTAATCTTTCGTCCTGGGTAACCTGGATGGTCTGCAGGGCTTGTGGCTGTGGAATAATCTCACTGCATATTGTTAGTAATTAGGCTTGTGACAACCCTAGTTAGTTAAAGTATCAAGCCGTAGTTCTTGCTTGGCCGTGAAGTGATTGGATGGAGTCTAACCAGTCTAGTCTTGCCCTGACCCTGTTCCAGACTATTGAATGACCAGAATGCTTGTATTTATTTTACCGATAAATGGTGAAAAACCAAGCTCCGTTCAGATGAAGGGTTACAACCCCGGTCCTTGTTTGGTTTACGGGTTGTAACCTGGCTATCTAAATAGTTCCATGGTTATCTCGTCGTATAGCATCCTGATATGTTTCCTTTTATTCCAGTCTTTATTTATTTATATTTATATTCCTGTGCTGATTGCTGGTTTTAGTTCTTAAGTGAAGCCTCCTTTGTGGCACTTGCTCTTTCTGGGGTCTGACCCAGCTGGTTTTGTGTGGCCAGATTTCGGAGCAGCTCCAGAGGATCTACCGACTTTCCAGCCAGATGGTGGCCACTAGACGGAACCCTGGCAACGAGTGGGTTATTTTTGGCTCTCCCACTCTATTGTAAACATTATTCTTTTGAGGCGTTTTAGCCGACGAGCACCTGTTTAGCTCGGTTGCACTTATTTACTGTCTGCCTACGGGCTGTAACATGATTAACAGATCCTAGGGTTGATTATGTATGACTAAACTCTTGCTAGTCCTAACATTTTGTAACGACTAGCTTCATGATCAGCTGAATATGTAATATTTGGGATGCCTTATCATTGTATATTTAATGATCATACATCTTGTAACATTTACTTACTTACTTGTGATTGAGACACTAGGCTTGTTCATGACCATAGGAGACTGTTGGCTTGTAGATAAACCCTCATGTATCCTAGACAGCCGTGACCGTATAGCGAGATGGAATCCATTTCAATATACGTAGCTGGCTATGTCTGCCTCCGCTCTCCAGTATTCTGGTTCTGGGGCTTGACATGGTTTAAGTGGTGGCCCATGCAGGTCTTGTAAATCAAGATATGTGAGGGTTTACCGAATAGATGTCTCAATCAGTATTCGCCCTTGAACTCCGCTCGTATCCTCTGAGTCCCTGGATTCTTGTCCTGATCACCTGCTTGCATCGTTGGTCTGTCCTGGTCCTTCCTTATTGTTTTCTATGTCGTCTTCTTCAGCGGCATAGTACCTGACCCGGCCGATCAGCAAGGCGGAGCACCTCCCGCGGACCAGCAGCAACCTCGAGATCAAGTCCAGCACTCCGGAGTAGCCTCCAGAGTCGTGCCTTCTGGCGGAGAGCCACCAGTCCAGCCAGTTCAACCTGTAGAACCTGATGACGGCACTTTGGTAGGACTCGTCAGGACCTTGATAGCTTCCCAAGACCGGCATGGAGATACCTTGCAACAGGCAGTGGCGGATGCTTTGACCAGAGGCGGTCATCCAGGGAACAGCGCTGCCAACAGCTTCAAGCGCTTGAACCCTCCATTCTTCGACGGTAGTGAAGATGCTATCGCGGTAGATGCTTGGCTTCAGGACACAGAGGTGATTCTAGAAGCAGCCAAGACTCCAGAGAACGAGAAGGTGGCAGTTGTGCGCCTACAGCTATTAGATCTTGCCCGCAGCTGGTGGGCAGCGCAGGCCGTTGGATTAGCAGCACCTATTGCTTGGGCAGTATTCCGGGAGAGATTCCAGACCAAGTATTTTGATGCTGTAGCTCGGTACGATCTACAGACGAGGTTCACAAATCTGAAGCAAGGAGGCAGGACGGTCGATGGATATGCGGCCGAGTTTTCGAGACTCAGTCGGTTTGCTCCTACCTTGGTGGCAACCGAGTATGGTAGAGCCCAGCGATTCCAGCAGGGGCTTCACCTAGAGATTCTATTGGCAGTTGAGCAGTTTGAGCATCAGACTTTTGATACAGTCTTGAGAGCAGTCCGGAGGCATGAGTATACCTCCCAGAGGATTGTGGATAGGACCGAAGGTCGGAAGAGATCTCACGGCCAGATGAATCAGTCTTCAGCACCAGCCCCGGCAGCCAGGGCCTTGACCATTGGAGCTCCGAGGCGGGCGGCCTCCGTGACGTCGGTTCAGCATTCCACCCCGACGTACCCTCAGCAGCAACAGCAGAAGCAGAAGCAGTCTTCCGCAGTGGGATGTTCTCATTATGGGAAGCCAGGCCATGTGGTGGCAGAATGTCGCAGGGCACAGGGATTGTGTCTGGCTTGTGGAGCACCAGACCATAGGGTTAGATCCTGCCCAAATAGGGGTGGTTCATCATCATCCAACCTTTCTAGTTCTTCGGTGAGAGGACCAGCACCAGTCCAGCAGCAGCAGCAGTATCCATTGATGGGGCCCTTGCCGCCTCAGTCCCAGGCGTTTCAGCAGCAGAGCCCTCAGCAGTATGTGCAAGCCCAGGCCTTGAGTCAGAATAGGCAGCGAGGATATCAGCAGAGGGGACCAGCACCCCGAGGGTATGGTCAGGCCATGATGATGACCGTGGAGGAAGGATTGGCACCAGGAGAGGTAGTGGCAGGTACTATTCTCGTCAACTCCTTTCCAACTTCAGCTTTATTTAATTCTGGTGCATCGCATTCTTTTATGTCTGCACGATTTACGACACGGGTAGGATTGGAGCCCGAGTTATTATCAGTAAGGCTGAATATACTTACTGGTAACGGACTTGTGGGAGTAGATAGAGTGTTTTCCTCGTGTCAGATCGTAGTTAGCGGTAGAGAATTCCCCGCTAGATTGTTAGAATTCCCGATGGCCGATTATGATGTGGTCTTAGGGATGGATTGGTTGAGGAACCAGTATGCTAGAATAGACTGCCATATTGGTAGGGTTGTTTTTAACGTTCCAGGTGAGCCGGAGTTTTCTTTCTCTCGAGGCGAGGTTGAGCCTTCTCCTCCGATATTGCGGATGGCAGTAGCAGCAGTTCAGTTGCCCAGGATAGTGGATGAGTTCCCAGATATTTTTCCAGAGGAGCTTCCAGGTATGTCTCCGGAGCGGGAGATCGAGTTCACTATAGACTTGATTCCCGGGACAGCCCCAGTGTCAGAGAGAGTCTACAGGATGGCGCCATCAGAATTGGAGATCTTGTACAAGATGATTGAAGAGCTTAGAACCAAGGGATTCATTCGTGCTAGTGGATCGCCTTGGGGAGCCCCGATGCTTCTTGTGAAAAAGAAGGATGGTACGTCCAGGTTATGTGTTGATTATCGTACCTTGAACTCAGTAACAATCAAGAACAGATATCCTCTTCCGAGGATAGATGACTTGTTTGATCAACTCAAGGGGGCTTCAGTATTCTCGAAGATTGATTTGCGCTCAGGTTATCATCAGATTAGAGTCAGAGAGCAGGACATCCCGAAGACAGCTTTTAGATCGAGATATGGGCATTGGGAGTTCCTTGTTATGCCTTTTGGAGCAACCAATGTGCCGGCAGTATTCATAGACCTCATGAATCGCATCTTCATGCCTTACTTGGATCAGTTTGTGATCGTGTTCTTGGATGACATTCTGGTCTACAGCAAAAGTGAGGCAGAGCATGAGCAGCATCTTCGTGTGGTTCTTCAGACTCTCAGAGAGCACCAGTTATATGCCAAGTTCAGTAAATACGAGTTCTGGCTCGATCGCATTTCGTACTTGGGTCATATCATCACTCGAGGAGGAGTAGAAGTGGATCCCCAGAAGATTGTGGCTATTGAGTCATGGCCAGTGCCCAGCACAGTTGCAGAAGTTCGCAGTTTTCTTGGATTAGCCGGCTACTAACGGCGGTTTGTTTCGGATTTTACTCGAATTTCAGCGCCATTGACGCAGTTGACCCGCAAGGATGCACAGTTTGCTTGGACAGCAGAGTGTCAGAATTCTTTTGAGCAGTTGAAGCGAGGCCTGATAACAGCTCCTATTCTCACGCTTCCAGATGGAACCGGAGGATTTTCAGTGTATTGTGATGCTTCAGACAGAGGTTTAGGATGTGTTCTGATGCAGCATGGAAAGGTAATAGCTTATGCGTCACGACAACTTCGTGATCATGAGAGGAATTACCCAACCCATGACTTGGAACTGGCAGCAGTGGTGTTTGCACTTAAGTTGTGGAGACACTACTTGTACGGAGACAGGGTGGAGATTTTCACCGACCACAAGAGCCTGAAGTATGTTTTCACCCAGAAGGATCTTAACATGCGTCAGAGGAGGTGGCTGGAGCTTCTTGTGGATTATGATGTCAGCTTACAGTATTATCCTGGGAAGGCCAATGTCATAGCAGATGCATTGAGTAGAAGAGCCGGAGCTTATTTCCTAACAGCAACCAGAGCTGTTAGCAGATCTTCAGAAGATGGGTATTGAAGTTGTTCTCCCTTCCAGTGTGGCGTTGATGGCCAGCATGCAAGTTCAGTCCACTATAGTTGAGAGGATCCGGATGGCACAGTCAGCAGATTCCAAGCTTCAGCGACTCAGAGCAGAGTGCGAAGCAGGACGAAGACCAGAGTTATGTATTCATGAGGATGGTACTCTCAGGCATGGTAAGCGTCTTTGTGTACCCAGTGGAGATATCAGACAGGAGATCATGTCAGAGGCGCACAGTTCTCAGTATTCCATCCATCCTGGCAGTACGAAGATGTACCGTGATATCCGACAGCATTTCTGGTGGAATGGCATGAAGCGGGAGATAGCTCGGTTTGTCTCTCGGTGTTTGGTTTGCCAACAAGTTAAAGCCGAACATCAGAGACCGGCTGGACTTCTTCAGCCCTTACCGATTCTAGAATGAAAGTGGGAGCATGTGACCATGGATTTCGTGACTGGATTACCTAGATCCCCAGCTAGTAGAGATGCTATTTGGGTCATTGTGGATAGGCTTACCAAGGTAGCGCACTTTCTCCCGTTTAGAGTTGGTCAGTCGATGGCTCAGCTAGCGGAGATGTACCTCAGGCAGATTGTCAGATTGCACGGAGTGCCAGTCAGTATCACCTCGGACCGGGATTCAAGATTTACGTCGCACTTTTGGCGTAGCTTGCAAGAGAGTTTGGGGACTCACCTCCAGTTCAGTTCAGCATATCACCCGCAGACAGATGGCCAGTCGGAGCGCACGATCCAGACTCTTGAAGACATGTTGCGGTCTTGCACACTTGACTTCGGTGGTTCATGGGAAGATCATTTGCACCTGGTGGAATTCTCATACAATAACAGCTTCCAGGCCAGTATCCAGATGGCACCGTTCGAGGCACTGTATGGTAGGAAGTACAGATCCCCGCTAGCCTGGGATAATGTTGGAGAGAGGCAGATGCTCGGTCCAGAAATGATTGTCCAGACAGTTGAAGTGGTCAGGCGTGTCAGAGATCACCTTCGAGTTGCCCAAGATCGCCAGCGTCATTGGGCCGATTCTCATCGGCGCCCTCTCGAGTTCTCGGTCGGCGATCATGTATTCCTGAGGATTTTGCCTAACCGTGGCGTCATTCGTTTTGGCGTACGGGGCAAGCTTAGTCCTAGGTATATAGGACCATTTGACATTCTGGAGCGAGTAGGAGATGTATCCTATCGTCTCGCTCTTCCACCGTCGCTAAGCGAGGTGCATGACGTGTTCCATGTATCCCAATTACGACGGTATATCCCAGACCCGAGCCACATCCTGGATCATTCGGAATTGGTTGTTGGTACCAACCTTTCGTATGAGGAGAGGCCCGTGTCTATATTGGATCGAAGAGAGAAGATCCTTAAGAACAAGACTATCAAGTTAGTCCGAGTTGCTTGGGGTCATCACTCTTTGGGGGAGTCAACGTGGGAGCGTGAGGACGACATCCGATCACGATATCCCGACTTGTTTGACTCGTGAGGTATAATATCTTTCTTATGCCTCATGCCATCAATTCTTTGCTTGCATGATTGATTGATTGCCTAGTATAATTGCCTGTGAATAGTATAGCTTGTTCTTGTCCCTCTAGCCTCTTAATTAAATTCTGAGGACGGAATTCTTTTAAGGTGGGTAGAGTTGTAATGCCTGTGGTTCGTATTACATATTTTGGAAATACGTGTACGTATTTTCTTGTATTGTTCCTTGTTTAGTTTTCTTGGCTTGGTTTAACTCTCGGTTTGGGTTGGCTTGGTTTGGCCGGCTGGTTGCTTGGTCCAATCATGGACCAAGGTGAACCCCCTACCTACCACAACCCATGATATTTATTTCCCCACCAACCTTCTCTCTCCTCTATAACTCTCATTTATTTCTTCTTCTTCCTTCCTCTCCACAACTCCCCAACCATAGGCAAGTGCAACTTGCTTCCACAAGAGAACTCCTTTTGATGGTTTCATTAGCTTCTTCTCATGATTCTAAACCACATTAGAACTTGTCATTTTCCATTTTGAGGCTTTAATTCTTGTAGATCTAGAGTTTTGCTATTTTCAGATTTTTGCTGTTTTGATCTATCAAACTTGCTTGTTTTCAAGTTTTGATGGTTCCATGTTTTAGAGAATTTCATTCTACCCAATTTTGACCTTTGGAAAGTTGGATTCGGACTTGTTTTGACCAAGTTATGAGCATTTGGAGTTTCGGGTTCCATCCTTGGAGTTCTTGCTGTTCTTGCCATTTGGAGAAGACAGTAAACAGTGAGCTAGCTTTTTAGCTTACGCCACTGAGCTGTACGCTGCTGTTTAGCGAGCGTACGCTAGCCTTCGTACGCTGCTGTTTAGTGAGCGTACGCTAGCCTTCATACGCTGCTGTTTAGCGAGCGTACGCTAGCCTTCGTACGCTGCTGTTTAGTGAGCGTACGCTAGCCTTCGTACGCTGCTGTTTAGCGAGCGTACGCTAGCCTTCGTACGCTGCTGTTTAGCGAGCGTACGCTCACCTTGATACGCTGCTTGTTGGCAGCGTGTCTTGAGCGTACGCTAGCTTTCGTACGCTAGCTTTCGTACGCTAGCTTGAGCGTACGCGTGCCTTGGTACGCTAGCTTAAGCGAGCAAGGCGTACGCTGGCTCCTTTCGTATGCTAGCTCGAGCGTACGCAGTCTTGAACATACGCTAGCTTGAGCATACGCTGACCTGTAGCTTGAGCATGCCCTTGTGTACGCTGACCCTTGCGTACGCTTCCCATTGGAAGTGTATGGATCCTCTGGTACGCAGACCTGAGCGTACGCTAGCCTGAGCGTAGCCTGGCTTGAGCGTAGCCTGATTACCCTTGATCTTCTATAGTCCTGTATATTGATATTTTATTAGATATTTAACGTCCATTTTATATCCTCACGCCTTTTGTCATGAACTTGATAATCATTGATTTGTTTAATATGTTTGGAATGATACCTGGGCATGACACGATAGTGACCCGTAGTGGTGCACTCCTGACATGAGTAACCTGGCATGACCTGATAGTGGCCCGTCGTGGCGCACTCTTGACTAGTACACTTGACCTGATAACCTGACATGTTATATCTTGACGACTACCCGACATGACATGACTTGACAAGAATGGACATCCTGGACACCGTGGGTGATTGTGCTTGTATAAATAAACCAGTCCTGTCTTGCATCATTTCTAGGATGGGACTCCTGAGTACCACGGTCAGGAGTACCTACTGAAATGGACTAAGGTTAATAACTAGATTAATACAGTAGTCATGAAGAGATCTCCCAGCTACAGGCAATCCCGTTACCTGGGCGCGCCTGGGATCTGTAGCCTGCCGTCGAGTAGGGCACATTTCCAGCACACTGTCATGTTTTGCACCCTTCAAGCTACTTAAGGGTACATGCGTTTCCTGGATGATGTACCCACCTGAATTCAACCCTAATCTTTCGTCCTGGGTAACCTGGATGGTCTGCAGGGCTTGTGGCTGTGGAATAATCTCACTGCATATTGTTAGTAATTAGGCTTGTGACAACCCTAGTTAGTTAAAGTATCAAGCCGTAGTTCTTGCTTGGCCGTGAAGTGATTGGATGGAGTCTAACCAGTCTAGTCTTGCCCTGACCCTGTTCCAGACTATTGAATGACCAGAATGCTTGTATTTATTTTACCGATAAATTGTGAGAAACCAAGCTCCATTCAGACGAAGGGTTACAACCCCGGTCCTTGTTTGGTTTACGGGTTGTAACCTGGCTATCTGAATAGTTCCATGGTTATCTCGTCGTATATCATCCTGATATGTTTCCTTTTATTCCAGTCTTTATTTATTTATATTTATATTCCTGTGCTGATTGCTGGTTTTAGTTCTTAAGTGAAGCCTCCTTTGTGGCACTTGCTCTTTCTGGGGTCTGACCCAGCTGGTTTTGTGTGGCCAGATTTCGGAGCAGCTCCAGAGGATCTACCGACTTTCCAGCCAGATGGTGGCCACTAGACGGAACCCTGGCAACGAGTGGGTTATTTTTGGCTCTCCCACTCTATTGTAAACATTATTCTTTTGAGGCGTTTTAGCCGACGAGCACCTGTTTGGCTCGGTTGCACTTATTTACTGTCTGCCTACGGGCTGTAACATGATTAACAGATCCTAGGGTTGATCATGTATGACTAAACTCTTGCTAGTCCTAACATTTTGTAACGACTAGCTTCATGATCAGCTGAATATGTAATATTTGGGACGCCTTATCATTGTATATTTAATGATCATACATCTTGTAACATTTACTTACGTACTTGTGATTGAGACACTAGGCTTGTTCATGACCATAGGAGACTGTTGGCTTGTAGATAAACCCTCATGTATCCTAGACAACCGTGACCATATAGCGAGATGGAATCCATTTCAATATACGTAGCTGGCTATGTCTGCCCCCGCTCTCCAGTATTCTGGTTCTGGGGCTTGACACCTTGTGTGTGAACCTCATACCTCACTGTCCAGCACACTCACACATCCCTCTTTCCCACACACAAACACACACACTCTTGTCATTTTTATTCTCTATATGTATATATATATATATATATATATATATATATATATATATATATATATATATATATATATATATATATATATATAGGTAGATAAATGTATATATGAATGTATGAAGATAGGTATATATGAATGTATATATATATATGTTAGCTAGAAGTTCTACTTTACCTAATACAACAATGTTTATACACACACAACCTATATATATATACCCTATATATATATATATGGTTTATATATGTGAATGAAAATATAAATGTGATACTAGACTAGATTACTTGGTTGTGTGTGCCTAGCTAGTTAGATGTGATGCTAGACTATGGTTTAGCTTTGTGTGTAGTATAGTTAGTTGCCTAGGCTATGTGTTGGATACCTAGAATTGACTTATTAAGCCTAGATTTGACTAACTTAGACTAGTTGACCAAGATTGACCAAACCCTAACTAATTTGACCTAATTTGACTAGAGTTGACTTAGTTTAACTTTTAGAGTTGACCAGAGTTGACCAAGAGTTGACTTTGGTCCAGACTGACCTAGAAATATGTAGATGCATTGTACTCTTCAAATTATAATCCTCTTGTATACATCATGACTTGTGTTGCTCTAAATAGGACTCGGATACCTCATTTCGGACAGTATATTTTCACAGACATTCAGATCGCAGGCGAGTACATTTTTTGATTATTTCATAACTTGCTTAAGATTATATTCCTGCTCTAGATTACCTTATTTGATGTTGTCACGATATTATCATGGATTGGTACTATATGGATCCCTACATTGAGATGTTATCCCCCTCGGGAGCATCGGATACTTCATGTCATGTGTTTCATGTACATCATGTATTCCTCGCTCTCATGTTATTCATGTGCTTCATGTTTGTTCATGCACGCTCGTGTACTCTCATGTGCTCTCATGTTTGGTCATGTATCTCATGTATAATCTATACTTCATGTGTACCCATTTATGGACCTTCATGTGGAATTTATGTGCACTCATTTATGAGCCCTCACGTATACTTCATGTGCACCCATTTATGGGCCTTCATGTGAAATTCATGTGCACTCATTTATGAGCCTTCATGTATACTTCATGTACACCCATCTATGGGCTTTCATGTGAAAATCATGTACGTAACAAAACTTGTCTGGATCCTTGTGTATTGATTGGGGTATGGGGGAGTATAAATAGTCATGTGAACAATTTTAAAGTAGTATAACCATGTGAGCCTCTTTAGTATATTCATATGCAAATCCAGTCGTTCACATGTCGACTTTGTACTCTATATTACTAGTCAATGATAGTTATCTACTTATAGTAGATATTTCTATTACAGTTCTTTCTATTTATATCATGTACATTCTTTCAGTTTTTATGTATCGTGCTCTTTTGCATGTCTATATTTCTTAACCTGCTATGATCTGTGTGAGATGTATTATGCTCGCTCCCGTCCTGACTGGACCTGTTAAAAATATTATAAATGATACCGAGGACTTCTGCCCAACCTACTATGGAGCCCATCTAGACGACACCTGTGAGTTGGACCCACAGGAGGATCCATCTCTAGCTGAGGACGTCATCCATACTGCTTAGACTAGATTAGCTAGGCTTTATCTTATTTCTTATGTCATTTGTTTTGACTTTAGAGTTGTATTATTTTCTAGATGTTGTGATGTTTTGTCGTTTAAACACTTAGACTTTCTCTTCTGTTTGTACCTCAATTTGAGGATTTCATATTTATCATATCGTGCTATTTCCATCTCTAGATTTGTGATTGAGTTGTACCTTATGTGATTTGTCCTCCGTTCGGAGAGTATATCATATTGTATTTATTTTGTGATAGTGACCTAGGATAGCGTTCTACCGCCGACACTACGGCGTAGGCTGGGCGTACCCACTTCTCGTGCCCCTACACTGGGTGCGGGTCGTGACACGTTTTTAGTGGTGGCCCATGCAGGTCGAGTTTATGTAGTGGTATTCGAACTAGAGTATCACTACAGCCTGCCGTAGGATTAGGATTATTCTTGAGGTACTCAATTACATTAGAAAAAACTCTTAACTGAATTTCTGCCATCTAAATTCTTGTCGAAGATTGCTTCCTTGAAATAACTGTCCTTCCTTGAATTATCATTTCTAACTCAGTATTGATTCCTTGTTGATCTGTCTCCAGGATGGTGATTGAGATACAATCGCATCGCCCTGGCCCAGCAGACGCTGGTGAGAGGTAAGCTACCCTTCGCCCGATTATGGATGCTGGGACCACAGCACCTCATGTTTCTGCTCATATAGGAGCGTCTTCAGCTTTTGGGAGTGCACCTCCACCTGTCCGGAGGTCTTCTCCTGTCATTTCGGATATGTTCCAGCAGCAGCTACCTTCAGGGACAGTGGATGCGGCTCAGATGTTTATCATTTTCCAGCGATTCCTGGAGACTCAGCAGCAGATAAAGCAGAGCCAGTCTGCTGATTTCCGACAGAGCATACACGATACCTACCAGTTGGTCCGGGCGACAGTAGAGCTGGTGACTGCTCAGCCACTGGGAGAACAGAAGCAGCAGTATCAGCTGAAGACTCCAGACATCTAATCCTTTAAGAAGATGGGACCACGAGACTTCAAAGGTACAGAGGGCATCATATGCTGACGATTGGATAGAGCATATTGAGGAGATATTCCGATTGGCGCAGATACCAGTTAGATTACAGATTGAGACAGCAGCCAGTCAGATACAGGACTTAGCCCGTACTTGGTACCAGACGGACCCGAGGGTTGGTACAGCCGGTCAGACTTGGGCAACCTTCAAAAAACTGTTCAAGAAGAAATTCTTTCCCGATACAGCGCTCGGTGCCTTGGAGGCGCAGTTCGAGAGTTTGGTTCAAGGGAACCAGACCGTTGGGGAGTACGTCGGGAAGTTCTGTCGTCTAAGAAGATTCGTGGAGGATCTTATTGACGCCGGAAAGACGAAAAGGTTCCACAGGGGCTTGATCAGGGAGATCAAGTCGTATAACAAGAGCAGCCGCGACGCAACTTTCGAGCAGATTCTAGTAGGAGCCATGGCAGCAGAGGACGATCTTGGGCTGAAGGAGAAGAGAACGCGAGACACTCATGGAGCTAGTGGCAGTGCGGGCCCGGCCAAGAGGCCCTACTTACAGATTCAGCAGCAATATCAGCAGCCAAGGGTCTACTTTCAGCAACAACAGTTTCAGGACCGTGTACCATTTCAGAGGTGCAGCAACAGCATGCCCCGGGACAGCAGCTTGTTATCATTTTCCCTTTCTGTAAGAAACCAGGGCACGATTGGGGCGAATGTCGGAAGAGGCTGGGCAGATATTTGCTATACGGAGGATTCGATCATCGGCTGAGAAAGTGTCCCGAATCTTTTGGACGGACAGTTTAGGGAGCAGGAGCTAGGGCTCCGGTGGGCCAGCAGAAGGGATTACCCTTACCAACTCAGCAGCAGAGGTATATGCAGTGTCAGCAGCAGGCCAGGGAAGGCCAGAAGGGGCGAGCTTACGCCATGACAGTTGAGGATGCTCAGGCCATTGGAGATCTTGTTGCAGGTTCCGTTCTTCTCAATTCAATTTTCGCAATTGCCTCTTATAACTGTCTTGAAATTCGATTCCATTTGTTCCTTGTTGATTGATCAATTTTGTTCTGTTGTACTTGTATTATGTTTGATTTTCTTCTGAAATAATCATATGGGCTAGGTCACCTCAGTTATGGGATATAGAATCTTCGATAGTCTTGTTAGCTGGCATAGTGAGGACATATAGTCGAATTTTGTACGTATTTCTCGGGTATGGGAATTTAAGGTTTTTGCTGCCAAGCATACGGTAATGCAAAAATTTTAAATACCATAATTCTAGAGGTATGTACCTTAGTCAAGGAATCTGTGATTTTTGTAGCCTTGCTCACTAGCATGACGAAGATTCTGAGTATCATGATTTTGGACAGACGCATATGATTACCGAACTGTGTGTTTGAGACTTTGATTGTTGGGGTAGTTGACCTAGAAGGAGTACGACCATCTTAATTTTTAGACAAAATTCTTCTAAGGGGGTAGACTTGTAACACCCAGTTTTCTAAAATGAGGGTAATTTTGAAATTTTGTAATTATAATCATTTAATAATGATATTTAAATCATATTATGATTTTTGGTAAATTTTAATTAATTTAAAACTATTTAAACATTGAAATGTGATTTTGATGGTTAGCTAGTGTAACCCTAGAATTGCAAAGCCTAGAGACTAACCGTGACCAAGGGAGCCTAGTCATATGATTAGAATGTCATATTACTATTTTTTAGACTAAGGGTATTTTGGTCATTTTGACTTTTAAATGAAAATGAATTTTATTAATTAAATATGTGCTATTTGTTAGGTTGAGACTTGACCTAGAAACTTAGCCTAATCTAGATTATCCTTGAGCTTAGAGTATTGATTAGGGTAACCTAGTAATGACAAGGTTAATAATATCTAGATATTCTAGGTAAGATATTTACTCTTAAGATATTTGTGAAAAAGGAAGCCCTATGACTAGTTGAACCAATAGAAAGGCTTAGAATTGGGTGGACAACTCCTAGCCACTCATTTAGACCTAAAACCTAACCCTAATTCATCTAATGGCAGCCATCAAGTGCCTCCTTCCTATAAAGGATCCTTAAGAAAGCCTTTGCCTCTTTTTACATCTACTTAGAACCCTAATAGTTCCTCCCCAAAATTCTTTTCCTAATATCCAAATTAAGTCCAATTTGATCCTAATAAATTGCATCATCATCCCCAATAGTAGAGGGTGCTAAGGGAGGCCAGCTAGCAAGGTTTCGAAGTGAATTGACCATTCAATTGGAGAAGAACGCCTTCCCTTGTTCATTTTTCATTGAGGTTTCACCCTCGATAGGAAATTGTCATAAAACCTATTTAAATTTTAGTTTCTTTCCATAGATGCATTCATTTAGGGTTCCCCTAGGTGTAGCCTAAGTTTGGTAGGAATTCGTGTCAATTTTGTATCCGTATCGGACACGTATCGGTGCTTTTAAAAGAGTGTTCGATGAAATGCCATATAGAAAATTATTTTAGTAATTTTTAAAACTAAATACATGGTTGTGTAGCCCTTGGTGTGTAGATTCCAAATCTATTCGACTGAGTCAAAGATTGTGTCATTTTTATGTCGAAATTGGACACGTACATACGCAGTACCACCCCGTGCACATCCCCTGCTACTCGACCCTAAATTCTCCCTGTATAGACCACGTGGACACGTGCCACTTGGCATAGAGGTAGGGGCCATCACTGACAGACCCCCTTCGAGTTTCAGGATACGTCGTGTCATGTCAGACACGAAAATACGAGTGCACTGAAATTATACTACACTGTTCCGCGCGAACAGTGGCTTCTGACACGGCTTTCGTGTCGCGTGCAGACACATTGAGGACACATGTCAGGGTGTTCAATCTCTTGCCCTACCCGTACTCTATATATGTACGTGATCACGTGTCGTCTCGTGGCTCGTGTCGTGTCCACGAGGCTGTGTCCTTACTACACGAGGCAGCATACACTGCATGTTTTTGTTGGTCTGTTTAAATTGTTTCTGGACACTTTGTGTCCATTATGTGGACACGAGTTGACTCGTGTGACATGAGAGTATGTACACGACACATCACCTACCTTAATTGGATGTTTATTTTCCAAATTAATTCCTAAATTAGGGTTCGAGCTTGAACCTTGACACTGTATAGAACTGGGTTCTGATACCAGTGTCCTGACACAGTTAGATTACATATTTTGGGACACGACTCGACCCTTGGACACGTGTGTTACACCCCTACACGTGTACCCCTCTGACACGAGTATGAATTTGTGGTTGCATGTGTAATTTAGGTTGTTTGGGTTCGAATTTGTAATGACCAGGGAATTGTATATATGTTAGTGAAGTTTTGGTTAAACTCAATATGAAAACTGAGTTTGTTGATACTTAAAACTGAGTTTTAAATGATAACTAAGAATTTATTTTAAATTTTTAACTGAAATTCGATTTTGAATTAAAGTAGAGATTGGGAATTGATTTAATGCATTGCATGTTAATTTTAAACTGAAACTGTGAACAATGCAAACCTGGTATTTCGAAATTGAATGAAAACTGAATCTGAGATTATGTTTGGGGATTTCAAATTAATTTTATCCATTACCTAGGTTTCACAGTGGTTTACAAGGTTGGTTTTCAAGTTGAATTGGATTCGAATTTGTATGTATCATTGGGGTTTACATTGATGCAAAACTGTGAGTTGAATTTAACTTTTAAACTGAAAATTAGATAATATGTTAACTGGGATAAGGTTGGTATACAACCTGAGTTCATATGCAAAACCTAGAATTTGTATTGGATTTAGTTGTTTTTGAGTATATGCTTGCTGTTTTTTAGTTTTCGAAATGATTTATTGTCATTCCTTATCCCAGTTCTCTGAGTTTTGGTTGGGTTGTGAACTGAAAACTTATTCTCAGGTTTTATTCACATTTGTGAATACATGTTCTCAATTGGTTTAAAAACCTGAGAACTCAAATGAAACTAAGATTACCCAATATGAAAAACCTGAGATTAAACCTGAGAATCATTGATCCTGAAACCTGAGAATTTATTTCAAATGTGTAAACTGAGATATTGAGTTAATTCCTTTATGAGGTTAACTGAGATGAAGGATTCATAACTTGAGTTGGGTTGTATTTAGTAAAACATGGGCTGTTGGTTTGGAAGATTGGGAAAAACTGAATTTCATCATATAGTGAAAACTGAGGTTTTCCTTGTGTGTGAACCTGAGACCTCACTATCCAGCACACTCACACATCCCTCTTTCCTACACACATACACACACACTCTTGCCATTTTCATTCTCTATATGTATATATATGTATATGTAGGTAGATAAATGTATATATGAATGTATGAAGATAGGTATATATGAATGTATACATATATGTTAGCTAGAAGTTCTACTTTACCTAATGCAACAATGTTTATACACACACAACCTATATATGTATATATATATATATATATATATATATATATATATATATATATATATATATATATATATATATATATATATGTGTGAATGTAAATATAAATGTGATACTAGACTAGATTACTTGGTTGTGTGTGCCTAGCTAGTTAGATGTGATGCTAGACTATGGTTTAGCTTTGTGTGTAGTATAGTTAGTTGCCTAGGCTATGTGTTGGATACCTAGAATTGACTTATAAAGCCTAGATTTGACTAACTTAGACTAGTTGACCAAGATTGACCAAACCCTAACTAGTTTGACCTAATTTGACTAGAGTTGACTTAGTTTGACTTTTAGAGTACCAGAGTTGACTTTGGTCCAGACTGACCTAGAAACATGTAGATGCATTATACTCTTCAAATTATAATCCTCTTGTATACATCATGACTTGTGTTGCTCTAAATAGGACTCAGATACCTCGTTTCGGACATTGTATTCTCACAAACATTCAGATCGCAGGCGAGTACATTCTCTGATCATTTCATAACTTGCTTAGGATTATATTCCTGCTTTAGATTACCTTATTTGATGCTGTCACGATATTATCACGGATTGGTACTATATGGATCCCTACATTGAGATATTATCCCCCTCTGGAGCATCGGATACTTCATGTCATGTGTTTCGTATACATCATGTATTTCTCGCTCTCATGTTATTCATGTTTCTCATGTGCTTCATGTTTGTTTATGCACGCTCGTGTACTCTCATGTGCTCTTATTGTCACGACTCGCACCCGCTTTTCGGATGTGAGCTCGTGAGCAAGCTAGCTACGTATCGAGCGGACTCCAGCCCGACTCGAGTAAGTATAAGCTGTCAAGGTCATGGGTATCATGTCTAATCTAAACTGTATCTCAATCCACAAGAATCAAATAAAACAAGAATGAACAATTATGGGTTATGGTCTGCAGTCCATTAGCATATTGTCCGATTAGACTCTAAGAATGATATGAGTCTATAAAATAAGCAGAAAATATCATGGTACTGAATATAAAGCACGAGAGGATAATAAAAAAATATCACAAGCAATACCTGTATCCCTACAAGTGTAATCACTACCATCATGTGCCGCTAACTAAACTCCACCCAGTCGCTAAACCTGAAGAGATCATTAGGTCCTCAGAGGACTAGCAAGATACATAATATACAAGCCAAATGTAATAGTACAAATATACAAAGAAGTAAGAAATAATCAAGGGTATCCAACGAGACAAAATAAACTAAGACACAAGATCTAAACACAAGGATCCTAAGACACTGGCATGCCATACTAGAAATGGCTAATAGGTCAAAGCTATAAACTACAGTCAAGGCAAGCACTCACAATCTATAGTGTCTCAATCGCAGTCAAGGCAAGAACTCACAACCAAGATGGTAGCCAATCCTAGTATAAAAATCCTATAGACCGTAGTCAAGGTAAGTACTCACAATCTATAGAATATCAAAGTCAAGTCCTACTCAAGTCATGTCAAGTCAAGTCAAGTTATAATCAAGTCGAGGGAATCGTAGTGTAGGACTAGACGACTCTATCAAGGAATACATATGAAACTAACACAGTATAACAGATAGAAATATCATAACAGAAAGGAACAAGAATGTGCAGACAACAAGAAATATATAAAGTAAAACTATAACAGGATGAGTGTACTAAACATGGAACAAAACAATCACGAATATAAGGAAAAGAACAGCAGCGAGATAATGAACATGCATATAAATTATATTGAACAAGTTGGTAAGGTATACTTGCCTGAGGGTTGCACAGAGAACCAACAAGATTTAGTCAACTGCTAAGCCATAAAGTCCAAATCATCACAACTGTCTCCGAAACTGCGTAAGTGACTCGACAAACGGATGAATGTGCACGATGATACGTCATCGCGAAACCATCCCACATGTTGCGGCTGCTCTGTTCCAGTCTGCGCGCTGTCGGCAGCCCTCGGTGGCGCACGCGCGCGTAGGGCAGGGTCGCCTGTGATGGAGAGAAGGGTGGCGGTGGTTTGGCCATGGGTTTTAGGTTTTTCCGTTTCCTCTTTTTTCGCTGTGTCTTCTTTATATATATGCATATATGCATATATACCCATGGGTCTGAAACCAAGAGGGGAGGGGTGCTCTGGATTGGGCCGAAATTCATTACTGCTTGTGGGGGTTTAGTTAGTATATACATCTAAACATAAATGCCTATTTACATCTAAACATAAATGCCTATTTACATCTAAACATAAATGCATATTTACATCTAACCATAAATGCCTATTTACATCTAAACGTAAATGTAAATGCCTATTTACATCTAAACATAAATGCCTATTTATATGTTTACATGTATATTTATCTACATCTAAACATAAATGCCTATTTCCATTATATATATATATATATATATATATGCACATATACAATATATATTTATAAATACACATATATACTTTGTATATAAGTACCATATTTAATCTAAAATATTTAAATTTAATATAAAAATATATTTCCAAATAAATTATTTATATACACATGTGGATACACTTATGGCTCGGCCTTCCCTGGCATGGCTAATACACTAGTCAAGGCACTCCACTGCACTATCAGTGCCACGATTTCTAGTCACCTTGTACTTCAAAACTCAACCATGGCTAAAATCATCTACCGTAATAACTAACTAAATAATCATTTATAAAATCTAAAAATCACCATTTAAATCAAATAAATAAAAAATAATTCAAAAATTTTCGGAAAAGAAAGCTACACTTATGTTCGGTCATATTTCTCATGTATCTCATGTATAACCTATACTTCATGTGCACCCATTTATGGACCTTCATGTGGAATTTATGTGCACTCATTTATGAGCCCTCACGTATACTTCATGTGCACCCATTTATGGGCCTTCATGTGAAATTCATGTGCACTCATTTATGAGCCCTCATGTATACTTCATGTACACCCATCTGTGGGCTTTCATGTGAAAATCATGTATGTAACATAACTTGTCTGGATCCTTGTGTATTGATTGGGGTATGGGGGAGTATAAATAGTCATGTGAACAATTTTAAAGTAGTATAACCATGTGAGCCTCTTTAGTATATTCATGTGCAAATCCAGTCGTTCACATGTCGACTTTGTACTCTACATTACTAGTCACTGATAGTTATCTACTTATAGTAGATATTTCTATTACAGTTCTCTCTATTTACATCATGTACATTCTTTCAGTTTTTATGTATCGTGCTCTTTTGCATGTCTATATTTCCTAACCTGCTATGATCTGTGTGAGACGTATTATGCTCGCTCCCGTCCTGACTGGACCTGTTAAAAATATTATAAATGATACCGAGGACTTTTGCCCAACCTACTATGGAGCCCATCTAGACGACACCTGTGAGTTGGACCCACAGGAGGATCCATCTCTAGCTGAGGACGTCATCCATACTGCTTAGACTAGATTAGCTAGGCTTTATCTTATTTCTTATGTCATTTGTTTTGACTTTAGAGTTGTATTATTTTCTGGATGTTGTGATGTTGTGTCATTTAGACACTTAGACTTTCTCTTCTGTTTGTACCTCAGTTTGAGGATTTCATATTTATCATATCGTGCTATTTCCATCTCTAGATTTGTGTCACGCTCCAGTACCGAAATACGGGGACGGACTAGGCCAGCTACTCCATATGAGGTACGTAACGTCATACGGCAATCGTGGCTGTCGAGAGACTAGGGGGTACATGCTACAATCAAGTCTCCTATGGTCCCACAGAGTTCTATGTCTCAATCAATCAAGTCACATCAGCAAATAAATGAACATTCAAGATAAAGCAGTAAGGCGTCCCCGACGCTTCATCAAAATGGTCATGAGAGACTAGCTTTATAATTTAGCTATCTCGGAGAGTCAGGAGTACAAAATTATACACAGCTGCAGTCTGTTTATTTACAATTCTGTACTGACTTAAAATATCAAGTAGTCCGGCTAACAGGTGCCGGTGGCTAAACGCCGCAAAAGTATAAGCAGGAGTGGTGGAAAAGAAACCCACTCGAGTCCCTGAACCGCCATGCTCCTAGTATGCACCATGGATGTCAGGAAGGAAGATCGTGTCCTCTGGCTCTGCTACGAGATCTGGCCAAACAAAACCAGCGGGGTCAGCCCCGAATAGCAAGTACCGCCAAAGGGGCACAAGAGTTAAGATTAAAACCCAGATAATAGAATTGATTGATAATAGTAATACTTATGCTACCATTATAGGGTAGCGCCACATCCTCGAACCCATATGGTACCCTTACAACCAAACAAGGACAAAAGGTGCCGCATGGAGTCGGGACGTGTCGTACTCTATAACTTTCACATAAGTTAAAAGGTATAAACAATAAAATCTCCTGATCGTGACTTCGGTCGAGAACCTATCGCAGCACAATAACCAACCCAACAATCAAACAAGAACATGGGTTGGATCATGCACCATGATAGACCATGTTCCTCAGTCATTCACAGAAGTAGCACTTCACAACCAGAATAAGTCTTCCGTTCATAACTTCGGTCCACAGCCTGTCATAGTACGATAACCAACCCAACAATCAAACAAGAACATGGGTTGGATCACGCACCATGACAGTCCGTTTCCCTCAGTTATTCACGAAAGGTAAATAGGAAACATGCAAGTCATTTTCACGGCCAATCAAGTCTACGAGTTTCTAGTGGAACGAGGTTATCCTCGCGTCATGTTATGTAGAAAATCCTCAGATCGTATCTTTCCAGCAAGGCTAGCCAACCCAGGGGTTCGCGTAGACAGGTGTTATTGAGCACAGGTCCCTCGTAAGGCCACCTTGCCAAAATATATATTATATAGCAGGAATTAATCGGATACAGTCATCCACTCGTTGCAGATGACACAGTATCCATGGAGACCAGCCGGCGCGTCAAGACAATATCTCAAGGCGGCTGGTGTAACACGATCTCGGGATTCTGCCCTCCCCATGCATCTAGTATATTTAGTTGCCTAGTTTAACCCTAGGTGAAATCTTGGACTCACATGCTGTGGCCTGTATGATTATCCTCCTAGAGTCGTACTTTAGTACGAGTACCCCAAAGAGGATCCATGTCAATCAGTATGTCAACATGTTCTACCCTCCTTAGTGTAATGCATCATTGCAAATATGCCACGTGGAGTTACGAGTCATTTGTCGAGCATGAACAAGAACTGGGACATTCAGGTACATACATCAGGTAGGAACACTTTGTTCACCGGGGTCACATTAGTGCTCATATCATGCTCGGGACAAAAGGCGTAAGGATATAAAATAGGCATATAATATCTAATAAAATATCAAAAGTGTACGCACAAAAGCACGCACGCTCAAGGGGTGAGAAGTCACGCAAGCTCACTCAGGCTCACTCAAGGCAGCGTGCGTGAAAAGTCACGCAGACTCAAGGGAAGAGCTGCGTGAAAAGTCACGCAAGCTCAAGGAGAGAGCTGCGTGAAAAGTCACGCAAGCTCAGGGAGAGAGCTGCGTGAAAAGTCATGCAAGCTCAAGGAGAGAGCTGCGTGAAAAGTCACGCAAGCTCAAGGAGAGAGCTGCGTGAAAAGTCACGCAGACTCAAGGAGAGAGCTGCGTGAAAAGTCACGCAAGCTCAAGGAGAGAGCTGCGTGAAAAGTCACGCAGACTCAAGGAGAGACACGCTTCTAACAGGAAGCGTGCTCAGACGGAGCACACTGTTCACTGTCTTCTCCAAACAGCAAGAACACCATGGCTGAACCCAAACTTCAAAGCATCATAACTTGGTCATCCGAACTCCAAATCCAGATTTTCAAAGTTCCAACTTGGGTGAAACTGAATGCTCTTCCACATGGAAGCATCAAAAACCCAAAAAATCCAACTAAAGTAGATCAAACCATGCAAAATCCGAAAATGATTAAAACCTAGATCCACAAAAATCAAAGCTTCAAAATGGAAATTTTCAAGTTCTAAACTAGTATAGATTGAGGAGAAGAACATGTTTTGGCAAATAGTTTTGTAAGAAATCATTAACAAAATTATTGATCCATCTCTTGAGCAAGTTGGTACTTGCCTTGGTTGGTGGAGGAAATAAATGAGATGAAGTAAATGAGAGGAGAGAGAATGAGATGAGTTATATATATAGATCTTGGACCCATGGGTTCATTATGAACCAAAGGGTTCAAGATGAACCATTGGTGAACCAAGAATAGGTTACCCAAATGAGCCAAAACTGTAGGCCCAAATGCAGAAAATAAATTAGTAAATAATATTTTGTCGAATATTTTTGGGAAATGCATGAAGAAATACTGCATAATAAATATCGTATAAATACAAGGTAAATACAAATTGTTGATTTCACATATTAAAATACGTATTCCAGGATTGGGGAGTGACATCTCTACCCTTCTTAGAAAAATTCCGTCCTCGAAATTCCAGCCAAGACAGGATAGTAAAATCACAACAAGCAGGGCATAATTATATACAAGTTAACTATCATAGCGGTTATTATCATACATCACAAAGTATAAAACAAGCAGGTGCAGGTAAGCATGGAATCGTGTCAATAAGGTGCAAAAATATACCTTATTAGTCAAACAAATGCGGATACCGAGATCTGATCTCGTCCTCGCGCTCCCAGGTTGACTCTCCCGGAGAGTGATGGTTCCAAGAAACCCGGACAAGGCTTATCGCCCGATTCTTGAGTACCTTCTCTCGCCGGTCTAAAATAGATACGGATTGTTCCTCGTAAGTTAGGTCGGTACCCACGACTAACTCAGAATGATCGAGGACATGACTCGGATCTGGGACATACCCACGTAATTGGGACACATAAAACACATCATGTATGCCAGTTAACGAAGGCGGAAGGGCAAGTCGATAAGCCACATCGCCTACCCGAGCGAGAATCTTAAAAGGACCAACGTATCTTGGACTAAGCTTTCCTCGGGTTCCAAATCTGATGATACCCTGAGTAGGCGAAATCTGCAGAAACACTTGGTCGCCAACTCTGAACTCTAGAGGCCTACGATGCTGATATGCCCAATGACGATGTCGATCATGTGCAACTCGAAGGCACTCTCTGACCAACTTAACTATCTCCACCGTTTGTGTGATCATCTCTGGCCCCAACAACTTCCGTTCTCCGACGTCGTCCCATGCCAAAGGGGACCTGCACTTCCTTCCGTACAATGCTTCGAACGGGGCCATCTGAATGCTAGCCTGATAGCTGTTGTTATAGGAGAACTCTACTAGATGAAGGTGGTCCTCCCAAGATCCGCCAAAATCCAAGGTACATGCCCGTAGCATATCTTCTAACGTCTGAATGGTTCTTTCTGATTGCCCATCGGTTTGTGGATGATAAGCAGTACTGAATCTTAACTTGGTTCCCAAACTTTGGTGTAAGCTCCGCCAAAAATGGGAAGTAAACCGCGTATCCCGATCTGATACTATACTAACTGGAACACCGTGCTGTCTTACTATCTGCTTCATGTACATTTTTGCTAACTGCTCAGTAGTCTGTCCAACTCGGAAGGGAAGAAAATGAGCGACCTTCGTGAGTCGATCTACTATTACCCAGACTGCATTCTTGCCAGCCGGGGATCTAGGTAAACCGGTCACAAAGTCCATCGTGATGTGCTCCCATTTCCATTCTGGGATAGGAAGCGGCTGTAGCAACCCTGCTGGTCTCTGCTGCTCGGCTTTCACCTGCTGACATACCAGACACTTGGATACAAATCTCGCTATCTCTCTTTTCATGCCATTCCACCAAAAGTACTGCCTGATATCTCGATACATCTTCGTTCCTCCTGGATGAATGGAGTAAATAGAACTATGAGCTTCGGACATAACTTCTTGCCGAAGGTCTCCACTCGGTACACAGAGTCTGTTTCCAAACCTGAGCGTACCATCTTCATGAATCACTAACTCCTTCCTACGGCCTGATTCACACTCCGACCGCAACTTCTGAATCTGTGGATCTCCTGCTTGTGCTGTCCTTATCCTCTCTACTAAGGTTGACTGAATCTGCATACTGGTCATTCTTCCTATATCCCTTGGCAAAACTACTTCGATTCCCATACTCTGAAGGTCTTCTAAAATATGCTTCTGCGAGGTCAAGATAAAGGCACTGTCTCTCCTACTCAGTGCATCTGCAACTATAGTCGCCTTGCCTGGATGATACTGAAGATCTAAGTCAAAATCCTTCAGTAGTTCTAACCATCTTCTTTGTCTCATGTTCAAATCTCGCTGCGTGAATACGTATTTCAAACTCTTATGATCAGTATAGATCTCTACCCGATCTTCGTATAAATAGTGCCTCCACAACTTGAGTGAAAACACCACAGCTGCTAACTCCAAATCGTGAGTCGGGTAATTCTTCTCATGGTCTCGAAGCTGTCGAGACGCATATGCTATTACCTTTCCGTGCTGCATCAATACACATCCAAGACCCTTCCCAGATGCGTCACAATATACTGTAAAGCCTCCAGCTCCTACTGGAAGCGTCAAGATCGGGGCTGAGATCAATCTCTTCTTCAATTCTTCAAATAATGCCTGACATCTAGCTGACCAAACAAACTCTACATCCTTGTGCGTCAAACGCGTTAAGGGCGCAGAGATCTTGGCAAAGTCCGCCACGAACCTTCTGTAGTAACCAGCTAATCCTAAGAAACTTTGCACTTCTGCAACCGTTCTCGGGACTGGCCAATGCTCTACGGCCTCAATCTTCTTCGGATCCACTGACACTCCTGCCCCAGAAATTACATGCCCCAGGAACGAAATGTGATCTAACCAGAATTCACACTTGTCAAGCTTCGCATAAAGTTGATGCTCCCTCAATGTCTGTAAGACAGTCCTAAGATGTTTCTCATGCTCCTCTTTACTGCTAGAATAGACAAGAATGTCATCTATGAACACCACCACAAATTTATCCAAGTACGGCAGAAAGATGCGGTTCATTAAATCCATGAATACTGCGGGGGCGTTGGTTAGTCCAAAGGGCATTACTAAAAACTCATAATGCCCATATCTAGATCTGAATGCTATCTTCGGTATGTCTTGCTCCCGGACTCTTACTTGATAGTATCCTGACCTAAGATCGATCTTGAAAAAGACGCTGGCCTTGCTCAACTAGTCAAACAGGTCATCAATCCTTGGCAGCGGGTACTTATTCTTCACTGTTACTGCATTCAGCTTGCGGTAGTCGATGCACATCCTCGTCGACCCATCCTTCTTGGGAACTAGAATCACTGGCGCGGCCCAGGGCGATTTACTGTCTCGGATGAATCCCTTAGACTTCAACTCTTTTTCATGTTGATACAACTTATCCTGTTCTGACGGCGACAATCTGTAAACTCTGTCTGCAATAGGCCTCGTTCCAGGGTTCAACTCAATGCTAAATTCTATCTCTCTGACTGGGGGTATCCCTGGGAGCTCATCAGGGAAGACGTCGAGAAAATCTTTGACCACTCTCGGAATCTGTCCTGGCTCTGACACTGCTGCTGAGATGACGCCTCCGGCCTGATTCTTTAAGGTTCGAGTAAAGATGAACTGCTCCATCCCAGGAACACTGAATATGACCCTACCTCCTCTACAATCAATTGTCGCATGACTGTCTCTCAACCAGTCCATGCCAAGAACAACATCAAAATTCTCCATAGGGAATTCAATCAATAATGCGGGCAATAAATGCCCACACACCTCTACCGGACATGAAAAGCGCACCCTGCTAACCTCTACGAGCCCATTGCCGGTGAGTATATCCATCCTCTCCGGCAATGCCTCAAACTCTAATCCAATCCGTGTAGCATATTGTGCAGAGATGAATGAATGAGTAGCGCCTGAATCAAATAATGCTACAGCGGAAAATGAGGTGACAAGAATTTTACCTGCCACCACGTCACTAGACGCAAGAGCCTCTCCCAAGGTCAATGTGAGAGCCTGGCCCCGCGGAGCCCCTTGTTGCGGCCTTCCTCGACCAGGTTGTTGCTGCCTCTGAGGGCCTTCGGCTTCCTGTGCCTGGCGGAACATCTGAGCGTGCGTTGGTAGACACTGGGCTAGGGGCCTTACTGCTAATACTGGCCCTCCACT
This sequence comes from Iris pallida, assembly GCA_029216955.1. Classification (NCBI taxonomy): domain Eukaryota; kingdom Viridiplantae; phylum Streptophyta; class Magnoliopsida; order Asparagales; family Iridaceae; genus Iris; species Iris pallida. Next base: position 32,479,200 of record JANAVB010004800.1, on the reverse strand, counting down.
CGGGGTTGCCATCGGAGCTGGCAATGCTGGAAACTGCTGAGCTGGCCCTCCTGGCCTCTGCATCATAGGACAAGTGGAAATACGGTGGTCTGAACTACCACACCTCAAGCATAAGCCATTCGCTGACCGGCACACCTCCCTCGTGTGCCCTGCCTTCCCACAGAATGTACAGCCCTGGGGTGCTCCCTGACGCTGTTGCTGGTTCCTCGGCTGCTGATGCCGAACTGGCGCTGTATTAGTTGATACGGTCGTCCTCCGCGGTGCTCCTGTATCATGAATACGTACACCGGGTGCTGGTGCCGATGTTCGCTGCATTGCTCCTCCTCCAACCTGGGAATGAGATCTCTTCTGACCTCCTGTCCTCGATGCCAACCTCTGCTGGATAAGCTCGTGCCTCCAGGCTGCCGTCAAAACAGTGTCGAACGTCTGGTAGTCGTGTCCTTCCACAAGCTGTAATAGTTCCAAATGAAGTCCCTGCTGGAACCTCATAGCTTTTTCTGGCTCCGTTGCCACCATTGCTGGTGCGAAGCGGCACAATCTGCAGAACTCTGATGCATACCCATCTACGGTCTTGCCTGCTTGCTTGAGACTGATGAACTTCTGCTGGAGCTCATATCGAGCTACTACGCCAAAATACTTGGCCTTGAATCTGTCACTGAAGGTGGTCCAACGAACAGGGCGTCTTGCGCCAACTTCTTCTGATGCCCACCAGTCGCGGACAAGATCCTGAAGTACCAGTTTGACCTGATCAACCTTCTCATCATCTGGAACCTTGGCTGCCACAAGAATGGCTTCGATGTCTTGAATCCATGCATCCGCAGTGATGGCATCCTCCGTGCCATCAAAATATCTCGGGTTCAAGCGACGAAACCTTCCTGATGCTCCCGAGTCGGCCCCGACACTCCTCTCAAGAGCTAACTGAATCCCTTGGTTCAGCAACACGTTCTGCTCCTGCTGCCGAGTCTGTTGCTGTTGGTTAGTGACAAGAAACCCCCGGATGATCTCTAGGAGTGCTACGGCGTCTGGTACTGCCGTCGCTGCTGGTGCTGCAGGAGTTTTAATAACCTGTGGCTGCACTGTCTCTGGTTCTATTTCTGCTCGTGCCTGCACTGGAGAAGGTTCTCTCCCATGTTGCTGCCCAGTCGAGCCATGCTCTTGCTGCTCTTCCTCATGGGCCTCACCCGCTACTGAGAATGAAGCACCCCTATAGAGAAGAATTTAAGATTATCAAGTCCGGACGAGGAAGATTTCGAGGATGCAAGTCAGGTTAGAGATCAAGGCAAGGACAGAGAATTCGAAACAGAATTTCAAGGGGAACAAGTTTTGATTGAGACTCCTAATAATTTGCAATACCCCACAAGTCTGAAAATCAGACCTGCATGGGCCACCACTAAAACCTTGTCACGCCCCAGTACCGAAATACGGGAAAGGACTAGGCCAGCTACTCCATATGAGGTACGTAACGTCATACGGCGATCGTGGCTGTCGAGAGACTAGAGGGTACATGCTACAATCAAGTCTCCTTTGGTCCCACAGAGTTCTATGTCTCAATCAATCAAGTCACATCAGCAAATAAATGAACATTAAAGATAAAGCAGTAAGGCGTCCCCGACGCTTCATCAAAATGGTCATGAGAGACTAGCTTTATAATTTAGCTATCTCGGAGAGTCAGGAGTACAAAATTATACACAGCTGCAGTCTGTTTATTTACAATTCTGTACTGACACAAAATATCAAGTAGTCCGGCTAACAGGTGTCGGTGGCTAAATGCCGCAAAAGTATAAGCAGGAGTGGTGGAGAAGAAATCCACTCGAGTCCCTGAACCGCCATGCTCCTAGTATGCACCATGGATGTCAGGGAGGAAGATCGTGTCCTCTGGCTCTGCTACGAGATCTGGCCAAACAAAACCAGCGGGGTCAGCCCCGAATAGCAAGTACCGCCAAAGGGGCACAAGGGTTAAGATTAAAACCCAGATAATAGAATTGATTGATAATAGTAATACTTATGCTACCATTATAGGGTAGCGCCACATCCTCGAACCCATATAGTACCCTTACAACCAAACAAGGACAAAAGGTGCCACATGGAGTCGGGACGTGTCGTACTCTATAACTTTCACATAAGTTAAAAGGTATAAACAATAAAATCTCCTGATCGTGACTTCGGTCGATAGCCTATCGCAGCACAATAACCAACCCAACAATCAAACAAGAACATGGGTTGGATCATGCACCATGATAGACCATGTTCCTCAGTCATTCACAGAAGTAGCACTTCACAACCAGAATAAGTCTTCCGTTCATAACTTCGGTCCACAGCCTGTCATAGTACGATAACCAACCCAACAATCAAACAAGAACATGGGTTGGATCACGCACCATGACAGTCTGCTTCCCTCAGTTATTCACGGAAGGTAAATAGGAAACATGTAAGTCGTTTTCACGGCCAATCAAGTCTACGAGTTTCTAGTGGAACGAGGTTATCCTCGCGTCATGTTATATAGAAAATCCTCAGATCGTATCTTTCCAGCAAGGCTAGCCAACCCAGGGGTTCGCGTAGACAGGTGTTATTGAGCACAGGTCCCTCGTAAGGCCACCTTGCCAAAACATATATTATATAGCAGGAATTAATCGGATACAGTCATCCACTCGTTGCAGATGACACAGTATCCGTGGAGACCAGCCGGCGCGTCAAGACAATATCTCAAGGCGGCTGGTGTAACACGATCTCGGGATTCTGCCCTCCCCATGCATCTAGTATATTTAGTTGCCTAGTTTAACCCTAGGTGAAATCTTGGACTCACATGCTGTGGCCTGCGTGATTATCCTCCTAGAGTCGTACTTTAGTACGAGTACCCCAAAGAGGATCCATGTCAATCAGTATGTCAATATGTTCTACCCTCCTTAGTGTAATGCATCATTACAAATACGCCACGTGGAGTTATGAGTCATTTGTCGAGCATGAACAAGAACTGGGACATTCAGGTACATGCATCAGGTAGGAACACTTTGTTCACCGGGGTCACATTAGTGCTCATATCATGCTCGGAACAAAAGGCATAAGGATATAAAATGGGCATATAATATCTAATAAAATATCAAAAGCGTACGCACAAAAGCACGCACGCTCAAGGGGTGAGAAGTCACGCAAGCTCACTCAGGCTCACTCAAGGCAGCGTGCGTGAAAAGTCACGCAGACTCAAGGGAAGAGCTGCGTGAAAAGTCACGCAAGCTCAAGGAGAGAGCTGCGTGAAAAGTCACGCAAGCTCAGGGAGAGAGCTGCGTGAAAAGTCACGCAAGCTCAAAGAGAGAGCTACGTGAAAAGTCACGCAAGCTCAAGGAGAGAGCTGCGTGAAAAGTCACGCAAGCTCAAGGAGAGAGCTGCGTGAAAAGTCACGCAGACTCAAGGAGAGAGCTGCGTGAAAAGTCACGCAAGCTCAAGGAGAGAGCTGCGTGAAAAGTCATGCAGACTCAAGGAGAGACACGCTTCCAACAGGAAGCGTGCTCAGACGGAGCACACTGTTCACTGTCTTCTCCAAACAGCAAGAACACCATGGCTGAACCCAAACTTCAAAGCATCATAACTTGGCCATCCGAACTCCAAATCCAGATTTCCAAAGTTCCAACTTGGGTGAAACTAAATGCTCTTCCACATGGAAGCATCAAAAACCCATAAAATCCAACTAAAGTAGATCAAACCATGCAAAATCCGAAAATGATTAAAACCTAGATCCACAAAAATCAAAGCTTCAAATAGAAATTTCCAAGTTCTAAACTAGTATAGATTGAGGAGAAGAACATGTTTTGGCAAATAGTTTTGTAAGAAATCATTAACAAAATTATTGATCCATCTCTTGAGCAAGTTGGTACTTGCCTTGGTTGGTGGAGAAAATAAATGAGATGAAGTAAATGAGAGGAGAGAGAATGAGATGAGTTATATATATAGATCTTGGACCCATGGGTTCATGATGAACCAAAGGGTTCAAGATGAACCATTGGTGAACCAAGAATAGGTTACCCAAATGAGCCAAAACTGTAGGCCCAAATGCAGAAAATAAATTAGAAAATAATATTTTGTCGAATATTTTTGGGAAATGCATGAAGAAATACTGCATAATAAATATCGTATAAATACAAGGTAAATACAAATTGTTGATTTCACATATTAAAATACGTATTCCAGGATTGGGGAGTGACAATTTGTGATTGAGTTGTACCTTATATGATTTGTCCTCCGTTCGGAGAGTATATCATATTGTATTTAGTTTATGATAGTGACCTAGGACAGCGTTCTACCGCCGACACTGCGACGTAGGCTGGACGTACCCACTTCTCGGGGCCCTACACTGGGTGCGGGTCGTGACAGGGATGGTGGCAACCGAATATGGAGATGATGCCTAAGTTTGTTTAAATGTAAATTATTATCGTAATATATTAATATACTAACAATCGAATATATATATATATATATATATATATATATATATATATATATATAGAAAATATATATATATATATATATATATATATATATATATATATATATATATATATATATATATATATATATTTTCTATATATATATATATATATATATATATATATATATATATATATATATATATATATATATATATATATATATATATATTTTCTATATATATATATATTTTTTTCTATATATATATATATATATATATATATATATATATATATATATATATATATATATATTCAAAATAAAGTAAACCACAATATAATAATTTTGGAATATCGATTGATGTTATCAAAACCAATCAACGTTATATAAACAATTTTGAATCTTACAAATATAAATAATTAAATAATTGGTTGTCATGAAAATATTTAATTATAGTTTGATATTATCAAATGGTTTAAATCACTTACACTAAAAATCTAAAACGAATAGTTAGTTACTAAAACAATTTAAAAAATCATTTAATATTCAAATAAACAATCATCCTAGAAGTATAACGATATATTCAAACCATTTAATATATATTCTATAATTTCAAAACTCAATTTTAAAATACTTGGATAAATCTTTTATCGTTTCCAAATCGCTAATGATTGTCCAAACCCCTTTTTGGCAAACCAATTTCAATAAAACCCGAAATAATAATAACGAACGTCTTTCGATTTAATAAAATGTTTTTATAAAAATACGTTAGCACTTTGTCAAAATATTTAAAACTAGTTGTTGATATATCATTCACAAGTCTCGATGAAAATTCTACTTTTACACAATATTTAGAATAACAAAATTTAATTTTGAAAAATTCGGAAAGAGGGTTTACAAATCTACCCACCTTAGAAATAAATTCGTCCTCGAATTTAAGGACTAGGATGATCAAATCTTCCTAAGATTTAAATAAATATTGGATCTAACAAATCAAAATCAATCCATAATAATTTTTAAAATAATTCAAGATTTTATTAAAATATAAAAATGCATTTGATCGAATCTAATCATATTACAATAATAATTTAAATGAATAATATGTTTATCAAATAACTTGGAAAATATTGTATATATTATCTAAACAGTACATATCTTTATTAGTCCAAGACTGAATCAAACTACTTATAATATAACAAAATGAATTTAATTGATAATTAATATTGGCAAATAATTTAAACGATATTTTATAAATTCTAAATCCAAAATAATTTGACAAAAATTCTGTTGTCATCAAAATATATTCTATAGGGGTTACAATTAAAATCCATTTTATAACTAAATTTTTTAAAATAAAACAAAATAAAAAAATTGAAATCAGGGATGTGGGTTTACCAATCTACCCACATTAGAAATATTTCGTCTCCAAAATTTCAAAGAGCACGATTAGGCACGACTAAGAAAAATAATCAAAAAACCAAATTTTTAATTGCTATGAATAAAACGACGAATGGTATAATTAAGGGAGTAATATGATTCATGATCTAATTAATCACACGTAAAATGATAAAGATAATGTACAAAAGGAGAGTGTGATTTGGTACGACCTGTATTCGGTCAAATAGTCTAGTTGACAAGCAAATGTTTTTAAGAACGATCAAGAGTGAAATGGTTGGGCACGACCAATCTATGGTCAGCATGGTTAAGTCACTACCAGCTTTTTAAGTAATGACCAAATTTTTTGATGAAATCTAAACAAGATTTTAGTCACACTAAAGATGCAGTCGCGATCAAGGCTAATCGTGCAAGTCATTCAAACATGATGAAAATAGGAAGTTGGCACGAGTATGATCATGATCAAAATAGTCATGATCGTAGTTGGATTGGAAAAATAAAACTTTTATAATTAAGTTGAAATATAGGCACGATTATAGAATCAAATTCTAGAATAACATACGAATTGGCCCGATTGAAATAAAATCGAATAGTCTAGTCTTGATCGAAAGGTCGTTAAGGATGGTCTAAATTGAAACTTTTCTAACACGATCGATTGTGTAAGCATGATCATAGAATCGTAATCTAGGGGTGATTATGAAACTAGTGGAAGGAATCAAATTAGATTTAAAAGATGACGATTCAAAAATAGGAAGATATGGAGGAAAAGAACAACCAGTTTATTGAGAAGTTGGTAACTAGGGATAAGGCACAAATCAATTTAAAACCTTTTAGTCGTATGCCAATAAAAGACGTAGCCTATATGGTATTCGAATATCATAAACATATCTGAAGTCGTTTTACCGAAAATTTATGCCTCGCCAGTGTACAACTAGCTACAATAAACACTTGGTTCCATGACTCAAATGAGGATACGGTAATGAATACCCTATCAACTCTATCCAATCTTGACATAATGAATCAAGGATGAAAAAATTAGGACAACTAAGATATAGCTTTAATGACATTCGATAACTCACGCTTACCTAAAATTATTTCAACATGGGGAACATGCCACGCCAGTGCGCTGCTGGCTGCAGTGAACCCGTAGTCTCGATAATTCAAATAAGTGACGACAGTATGCTGTTGTCTTGCCATCGCAAGTCAATGAACATTCTTTTAACTATACTTTATGAAATTTCAAAGGAGGTTCTAGAATTTTAAACAAGTTCCAAGAGGGTGTAAGTAGCTGTCCTTCAAGTATGAATATCAGGTCTTGAAAAGAAAATAATTAGTTAGGAAGGATAACTCTTGAATCCAAAACTTAACTTGAGATTAATGCATAGACAATTGAGTGAGAAATTATTTAAATAGATATAATCCCTTGGGTTCAAGGAAAATATAAGTGGTACAAACTCATGATATGGCGATGTTTAGAGAAGACATAAGATAAAGTTATACAAATGATCAAGATCAGTAAGAAAAGGACCGAAGGCAAAAGAAATATAAACTTTAATCTCTATTTCTCTAATATTCAAGTTCGAGGGAAATATGTATAAAGCACTATGCCTACTTATTACGAATATATTTATGCACAAGTATAGTCTGAATAAATCCTGAAATATCATTTAAGGGAAGGTTACCATATTCCCAAGTAAAATACGAATTTAAATAGCAATAACCCATCTATTTTATTCAATATACAATTTATAGAAATTATTTACAAGACCAAAATGGACTACCAATATGTATACACATCCATATATCTACATGGACGTCGTTGGTCGCACTACATGACTATCGTGGCTTGGGTTGGGTTCGGGCTAGTTTGGAACGATCGAAATTTCTAAAAGCCAATAATCCTAAAATAAATAAATAAATATACATATTTTGGGTCAAGTCACAACTTGGCCTATTTTTCCTAGTTTGGACCCACTTATTGTTCGATCTTCCCAACCACAGCTAATACACTAATCAAAGCACTTGACCACACTTTATGTGCTAAAAATTTGGTCATCTTGTACTCCAAAACCTAATCATGACTAAGGTATTCTATAATAATAATTAATTAAATTAAATATTTATAAAATCCTAAAAACATATTTTAATTCAAATAAAAAAATAAAGAGAATATCTTCAAATTTTCGGAAAGAAGGCTAGGAAGAAAACAAAGGGAAGCCTCCCCTATATATAGGAGATGGAAAGCTCTGAATAGGAAGGATCAAATCTATGAATTAAATTGGATTTGATCCAACCTTATTCCAAATTAATCACAGAATATTATCTTATATTATTAAATAATCTTAAAATATAATCATTTATCAAAATATTGTTAAGAAGAATTTAAATATTTATAGATGTACATTTATCATAAATGCAATACCTTCTAAAATAATATAGCAATAATTTAAAACTAATCATAACACTTGATAATAATCAAATAATCCTAGAAAAAATTCTCTTCTAAAATTTGGCAATCCCCTTTCTTTTCAAAATATCTGTAATAGAAATAGAAATGGAAATTATTCTCTAACTAGAAAATACTTAAACCTAGAATAAAATAAGTAGAAAATTTTCAAAAATTTGGGAGGTGGGTTTACAAATCTATCCACCATAGGTCATATCGTATCGAAATACAATAGTGCATCCTTTTGTGAAAGTCACCTAATATGGTTTAGAATTCAATGAGACCTATGTAGCTACCCAACAGTCAAATTAAATAAGGGACTCCTAGTCCTAGTCATTCTCCTAAAATTTAAATTAATTCTAATTGTGAATGAGCACTTCCTAGTCGCAGGCTCGCGGCAGCACGACTAATATTGTACTACCACGAGTTCGCATGAATTATAAAAATGGACCTGCGTGGGCTACCACAAAAACTTGTCACGACCCGCACCCACTTTTTCGGATACGAGACGTGTCCCTGTCAAGCCCGCAAGAAATAATTGCTCAAAATAAACTTTATTGCTCATTCACATTTCTAAATTTATTACAATATTTATAAAATTTAAAATTAAAGAAAATATAAAGTTCTCACGATTAATGAAAATGATACAACTGCTATCTATTTCTAGGTTGACCTCAGCATACCCATGCCTTCCTAGTGCTAAGAGTGATCGCGACTAAACCTGAAAATGTTGGTTTCCAGTCAGGAATGGAACAAGCACACAAACTGATGGCAATGCGAGAATACAATAGAATTAACAAGACATGAAAATAACATAAAAGGGAAGAAAACTAGAAAGTACTGATGAAATGGCAAGTGGTGGAGAAGACAAGGAAAACAAATAAAATACAACTATCTATGTGATTTGAAATATCCGTTTCGACATGTGAACGGCTAGGGGGTAAATCCGGCACCCTGCACGTGTCGTGTGCAGCTGCTATTCTCCACGAAAGACACGGAAGATAGTTCTGGATAGTCCACATGTCTACTAAGGTATTTTCCCTCCCGACTACTCCGTGTGACGAGCGTGTCAACAAGCAGCAATACATATGTATAAACATGAAATTTATAGACTACTATGAATCGAAAAGCAATCAGAAAGTGTACTTGCCTGAGGTCCTTAGCTGGTGAAACCGATACTACCATTGCGTTCAGAATAGTCAAGTTGGCTTGGTCATTGTGAAGGATTTCGGAATTTGCAAGAAATGGAAGACTGATTAGTCATGATCAAGATTTATCTAATTTAATAGAGAAGGAAAATCCTAATAAGAGAATATATATATTTTATTAGAAGAATACTTATAACTATTTTTGGAAAATACTTTATAATATTAGAAACTATATTTCAGAATACTTATAACAAGTTAGAGGAATTAAAATCCCAAGAGACTTATTTGGCCCCAAAACATTTATAGGTATATAGGTCCATTGAAATATACTTATAGGTATAAATTTATTTGAAAGTACTTATATGAAATATCTAATAAAAACTTTTATTTTAAAACCTAACTAAATAAGTAAAATTCTATATATATTTGGGCTTGGGGCCCAAATTACCCTAAGAGCCCCAAATAACTGTTGTAAGAGTTATATATATTCAATAGGCTTAAGCTCAACACTAACATTTTTCACAAAACATTTGTAAAGAAATTATTTAATAACTAAAATAATACTAATTATAACAATAAAATAATAGTATAATAGTATAATCACATATACCTGTACATATTCTAATACATATATATAAATGGGTCTATTTACTCAAAATAGGAATTTAACAAACAGCCCAGCTACTCTGGCCCAATCCCTGGGTCGAAATTACATGCTTTAAAGTAAAAGTCACTACTCATGTTTAATAGATACTAATAAATCAATTAACCAAATTATTAATTAATGATTAACTAATAGTTTAATTACATATGCTAAGAATCCATTTATTCTGTCTTTCCTGTCATTTCCGATGAAAACTTTCGCGAAGAGAGAGAGTGAATAAAGGGGAGAATGCTCACCGAGGGAGAGAGGGGATCGAGGAGACGTAGTGCTCCTCGGCTCGGTGCGGAGGCGTAGGCTTGGATCTGCGGAGGTGACCGCCGGAGAGGCAACAAGGGACGCGTGCAGGCGCTGGCTATCGCGACGCCGGTACGGTCGGCTATGCACGGTAAAGTGGAGTCATGCGGCCTGGGCGGCTCTTGGGGAAACATCGGTGAGCGCGGTCGCTCTCCGATCAAGAGGGAGGAGGCAAAGCAAGGGGTCTCGATGGCTCACCGGAGGAACACCGATCGACGCAAAGGGAAGAAAGGAGGAGCGGCACAGGGCGGCGGCTCCCGGCTACAGCTAGACGGAAGGAGGGATGCGAATCTGGCGTTGGTTGCTCGAGACAGCTGGAAGTCGGCACCGCTCGTGGAGAGGAGGAGGGCTGGGCTAGCCGTCGATCGACGGACGAGTTCGAGGTGGGCGGCGCACGACATCTATTCTGTGGGAGGTTCGTAAGCTCGGCGGTGCTCCGGTCGCGAGAAAATCAACCGTGCCGGAGAAGAGGGCTCGGAGGCGGAGACTAGCCAACGCGGTCGGGGTTGGTGGAGGTCTCGACCAGGTGCCAAGCAGCGGCGGCCGTCGGCACAGCCACGGGAAGGTTATAATTTTTTTACTGTGTACTTGTATCGCCCCTGATTCTGGAAGTTTCTGAGTCTGACTTGACACGAGAATTTGTATCATTGTAAAGAATGGAATAAGAGGCATGATGCCGACACGAACATCACGGGTCCGGACACGGATGACACGATGATGGTGATGTCATTATGGTGGCGGTTTGACCACGAAAACTCGGCCAGGGACGGTGGTTGCTACTGCTTCTTGTCGACTTCTTTTCTTATTGATGGCAACTAGAAATTGGAAGGAAACCAGAAATCGGCTGGGTCGTAGAGATGGTTTTTGCGAAAGGAGAGAGGGAACGAGATCGCATATCAGGCAGATGTTGCCTATGACTATCAAATATATATAACACTAGAAGGTTTCTCTAATAGGTATATAGATGTGATAATTCACAGGTCACAATTAAGATAGACCGGAATAGGATTTGCATATGTCGGTCACTACGAGGAATGGGGATGGTGGCTACCGAATATGGAGATGATGCCTAAGTTTGTTTAAATGTAAATTATTATCGTAATCTATTAATATACTAACAATCGAATAAATATTAACAACAAGTCAAGTAGTTTTAAACCAATCTAAAATTTAAATATTTCAATATATTCAAAATCTGTTAGTAGATGGGGAATACCCATTTAAATTAATTTTTGTTCAAATTATATATATATATATATATATATATATATATATATATATATATATATATATATATATATATATATATATATTTTATATATATATATATATATATATATATATATATATATATATATATATATATAAATTATTATGTTGTGGTTTACTTCAAAATATATATATTTATATATATATATATATAAATTATTATGTTGTGGTTTACTATATATATATATATATATATATATATATATATATATATATATATATATATATATATATATATATATATATATATATTCAAAATAAAGTAAACCACAACATAATAATTTTGGAATATCGATTGATGTTATCAAAACCAATCAACGGTATATAAACAATTTTGAATCTTACAAATATAAATAATTAAATAATTGGTTGTCATGAAAATATTTAATTATAGTTTGATATTATCAAATGGTTTAAATCACTTACACCAAAAATCTAAAACGAATAGTTAGTTATTAAAATAATTTAAATAATCATTTAATATTCAAATAAACAATCATCCTAGAAGTATAACGATATATTCAAACCATTTAATATATAATCTATAATTTCGAAACTCAATTTTAAAATACTTGGATAAATCTTTTATCGTTTGCATATCGCTTATGATTGTCCAAACCCCTTTTTGGCAAACCAATTTCAATAAAACCCGAAATAATAATAACGAACGTCTTTCGATTTAATAAAATGTTTTTATAAAAATACGTTAGCACTTTGTCAAAATATTTAAAACTAGTTGTTTATATTCCATTCATAAGACTCGACAAAAATTCTACTTTTACACAATATTTAGAATAACAAAAATTAATTTTGAAAATTCGGAAAGAGGGTTTACACTCGTCGTCCCAGGGGAGTGGTTTATACAGATCGGCATCCGTACAGTATGCTTTGAGACCTCAGAATGGGTCGATATCAGCAAACTTCGTCTTGATGGTCGGCATCACTGGCTACGTACTTCATGCACTGGTGAAGGGTGGAGGGGATGATCATGTACTCATAGATCTATGGCCGTCCAAGCAACATGTTGTAGTTTATGTCCGCATCGATGACATAACAGGTAACCTCAGTGTGAAGATCACCTATTTGGTACTTCAATCGGTTCTTGCCTAGAGGCTCACTCTTCCCCGCGTTGAAGTCGCTAATGGTGGTGTTCAATGCCGTGAGGCGGTACATCGAGATCCCTAGAGCTTGGAGCGGACTTCGAGGGATGATGCTGAGCGATGAGCCCGGGTTAGTGTGAATGCGATTGACCTTGATGGCACCCACGTATCATGTGTAGTACAAGGGTCGGTTGTGCCGGTTGTTCTTTAGTAGCATATCATGCTGCACGAAGGTAATGTTAGGAATCACCTCGACCACGCTATGGCAATACGGACATGTCGTAGGGTCTTCCTTGAGCTTCTTCACTTGTGTGAGGTAAGCCTCTGCATTCTGCAGTGCCTCGTTCAGGGCGTCCCGAGTCGCTTTAGAGAGCCGAAGAAGCTCGAGGAGTGATAACCGAGCCGGCGTGCTGGCCAACTGTGCCAGTATATCAAAGTTGTAGGGCTTGATCGGGCCTACTACCGAATCATTTCGTAGAGGCTTATCGAAGCGGACCTCCTTCTATTTTTTATCTCTACAGGAGGTTGAGAAGGTCCAACTTGTGCTATATCGGGAGTAGAATGGGTCAGCGGCGAGGGCGTCTCTTCTTTAGGAGCTTGGTCTTCCTCTCGCTGTAGAGTCGAATGAGTGGTCATCCTGGTGTCTTCTGTCGAGGAGGAGACCACGCGACATGTCCTGACCTTCCTCCATTTAGCTGGGCGTGCTGCTGGTGCAGTCATGTCAGGAGTGAGATCTGGATGAACCCACATTACTTCACCTTGCGGTGTTGTGAAGGGGATGAGGCCCTAAGCATTGTCCCTGGAGGGTGGAAGGTTGACGACTTCCATCATTGCTTTTAGGATGGAGACGACGCCGTTTTGAGTCTCGACTACCGGGAAGCTCCCGAACTGTATCATGACCATGTTGGCCGTCACAGTCTTTTCCTTATAATCGAGGAAGATAACTTTGGTGTCGATAAGAGGTTGAATTTGTCTTTTCAACACGTAGCAGTCGTATGTTGAGTGGTGGATGTACTGGTGGTAATGGCAGTACTTAGGATTATCTACCTTATTTACTTCGTCAGGACGCTTGGGAGGTGGAAGCTGCAGCCTGCCGCCCTTGGTCAGTATCTCGAATAACTTGAGAGTGTCTTCGTCATTGAAGGAGTAGGTTTCCTTCGGCTGGCTTGGAGCTCACGAGCGCTGGACCCTTTATAATATTGATGGCCATAGCTTGCTTGCCTTTACTGTCTCTTACTCGCTTCCCTTTATCTTCAATAGAAGGAAAGTTCAGGCCCAAGAGTTGTGCGTCCTGTACCTTCATTTGAGCTACGTCTGCTTTAATAATGAAGGACGTCCACTCGGTGTAGGAGCACTGTGCCACAGTTTGATGGCAGAGAGCATATTCTTGCGGCATGAATCTATGAGCATGAGCTCAGGCATGCTTGGAGGTAGTCTTAGGGCGGCCTGGCAGAAGCGTTCGATGTACGCTGGTACGGGTTCATTTTCTTTTTGAACAATGTCTATAAGAGTAGATATCGTCATGTCCAGCCCTCCTTCGTAGAAACCATTCCAGGAACTTGTTCTTCAGGTCTTCAAAGGATTTAATGCCGTTGTCAGGCAAACTGCAGAACCATTCATAGGCCACCCCCTGTAGAGCTCCAACGAAGATGTTGGTAAGAAGGGCATCGTCCTTTGACAGGTGTCCTGTTACTGAGGTAAAGTACCTCAAGTATCGTCTGGGCGACTCCTTAGTATTATAAGGGGGATAGTCTATAGTTTATATTTTGAAGGATAAACTACATCGTCCCAATCAGTAGGATAAGGCTGCCGGATGCCCATCTTTCGGAGTGTGACTCACCTTTTTTAGCATCATGGCGAGCGTATAACTCCTCGAGTACTTGCTATATCTCGCTGGATACTACTGGATTGATGGTCGACGGAGTGGTCGACGAATGCATGACTTGGTTTATGAAGGGCAGGGTACTAGACCCATCACGAACTATCGGGGCCACAGGTGTGGAGCCAGTGGGAACCAATCTGTCCTTGATCTCCAGAATAATAAAGGCTAAAGTCTGCATGGATATGTTCAATGCGTTAAGACTTCCTTCGAGAGCCTCAATATGTTTCTGCTGATCAGCACTTCCGCTTGATTCTTTGTTGTCATCAGCCGCCATGTACACAGATGCTATGTGCGTGTAAGTAGAAGGGATGGTAGATCTTTCGCTGTCTAGTTCGGAGTGCTGATGCTCATCGTCTTGTAGAAAGATGGGTAAGTTACGATCGTCCTCCGACTCGACATTGTTCCTACCCCGGTCTTCTGACTGCTTGTGCCCATAGAAGTGTCGGTATCATACGTCTCTTCGTCATGCTGAAACGAAGGGTTATTATACACCGTAGTAGGCTAGCTACCCCCAGCAGGTGCAGCGGTCGATGAACCATCTTCTTACGATGATGATCCATCCTTGGAGCGCGTGTGTTGGAATAAGCCTTCCTTGGGCACAAACTTTTTGCTACCCCTAGGCCGGTATTTGGACTTACCAACCGAGGAAAGGGGTTTCTTGGATAGCTTCTTCTGGAATGGAGAGTCCCAAGCAATATTGCATGAAGCAACGCAGAGCTCTTCTTCTTCACCAGTTCTTTGTCGCAGCCTTTGAAAGATGGACCTCCTCTTTGGCGGTGATGGATCTGCTTGACAATAGCATATGGTAATCTGAGTACAGTTGGGTCTTGATTTAGACACCAACAGCATCTCAGATTCTTCTCTCGTCTTACGCTCGCAGGAAGCAGACGAAGTCTTCATGCCTCTACTTCCTTTGTGTACACAGGAGCACTGTACGTAGTCGAAGAGATATGGAAAAGACATTCTTCCTTCAAATTCCTGTGGGTGAGGTCCGACTATGCCTCGATCAGAAAGTTGCTGATGATGTACCCCCGACCTTTAGTAGTACAAGTGGGTGCTCAAGGGATGATGGGGTTCCGTCGGATGAGGCTTCAAAGAGTCTGGGGTGGTCTTGTATAGCTTTTCATCGGTTACGCACGTTACTGTCAATACGGGCCTCCGGTCCGCCATAGGCATAACATTTTGATCGCATGGGGTGAGTGCTACCTTGGTTCTCCTCCTACCACGATTAGATGATGCGTAGTATTTAGAATCCAGCATGGCCATACCCGATGGACCGGTTATTCTGTCGAAGATAGAAGTTCTCACCGGTACAGCATCCTCCACGAACAGGCGAACCATCATCTGCTCCTTTTGGTGTTGCGCCTTTGTCACGCTTGCTATAGGATAGTCATGCTCTTCTCTATGTTTCCTGAGCATAGGATGAGAGAGAGATGGCCTGGCATCATCGGTCGAAGGGATCTTTGGGGCTTCATCGACGAGGAGGGTCTGAGGCACAGCCCCTCCATCGTGCTGCTTGTCGTAGCCGCCTTAGGCACCCAGATTCGTCGAGTCTTCTTCAGTTTTATGAACTGCTTCGAAGGGCTCGATTTCTTTTCAGAAAGAAGATCTTCAAAAGCTTGTTGGTCGAAGCATACGACCAACATCTTCTGAGAGGATCCCAGCAAGTTATTATCGGATTACATTACCACCTTCTAGTTGGAGGAGAATGTAGTCCCCAGCAGAGTCGCCATCTTGTTCGATATGACAAAAGGTTAAACGAACTTTTTGTATTATGAACATAAAAAGGAGTACAATTGATTCTTATGCGAAGAAATCTAAGTACATAAGTTTCTGGAAAAGTGTGACGGTGGATATCAAGCACTGCAGGATCTCCTTTACTCCATTGACGATCCGATGATGATATAAGACTTGTTCTGACTTTCTGGTGCCTTTGAAGGAATTCTAGGGTTGCCGATCAAGAGGACGCCGAAGTTGAAGATTTGATAATTCTGTGGATCTTCTTCTCCTTGTCCATCCTCTTATCGAGGGCAAACCTCTCCTATTTATAGGGGCAGAGGGGCACATATGTAATGTGTATTAGGGTTTTGAGATATGAAGGAATCGGTCGTCCTTGTACGGTACGGGCTTCTGTGGCGCTGACACGTGGCGGGTGCTGAGATTTCCCTTAAACGAGATCTTTGGTAGTTATCAAAATAATCGAAAGAGGTGACACGTGGCACGTGCCGATTTGCTTGTTCGGATGTAGCCGAGCAAATCTTGGGATTTCATCTCATATTTAGATTGTATGTAATCTTCGTCCGAGATTTAAATCAATCCGCATTTATCAACTTGATCAATCCTAAACCTATCTTTGAGAGAGGCAGTTTAAGCAAACTGATTTGGTAGGACCATGCCGTCTGTACTTCAGACAAAGCTGGCTGTGCTTCTGGGGCGACGAGTAGACTGTGCTTCTAGAGATGACGGAACATCTGTGCTTTAGGGCGATTAGTGGACTATGTTTCGAAGATAACGGGGCTTCTGTGCTTTTAGGGGCAACGAGTAGGCTATGTTTCTGGCGAAGTCACTATGCTTTATGGTGACGAGTAGGCTGCGCCTTAAGATAGACCACTTTATTGTGCTTTAGAGTAGCAATCGGGCTTGTGCTGGAGGCAAACGGTGTCTTCCAAGTCTCTGACGAAAGATAGTTAAGCTTCTGGGTCGGAACAGAGTGCTGCGTCGTTAGAGTTGAGGTGGTATGAAAACATCACCAGTCTGTACCTAAGGTTGGCGCAGGAATGTAGCTGCACCTCTGGATTAAAGGCCTTGGTTTTGAAGTCTTCTTTTAAAGAGCAATGAATGACTGCTCCTTAATGAACGACTCCCTCTTAATTGCCACAGTTATTTAGAAAATTTTAAAGGGTCCTAGGATAGTCTAGGACTTAGTCGAATTAACTGTATTTAATGATGTTCATCGTGCTGAGTCCTAGGTTCATCCCATTAATGTGAGAATTTTGACCGTCGGCCATGTGGCCCATATTTTGGACCACTCCCACCCTATATAAAGGGAGAGTTTCTTCTGATGAGTCACGTCTTCTTCCTGGCACCCTTCACCACCATGCTCGATCCAGACTTAGCTTCAAGCGGCGGTTGGCGTTGTATAAGTCAAATTTTGGTTTAGGATTCCATCGTTCAAAGGGGCTACACCTTCGTTGAAGAACTATTGATGAGTCTTGAAACGTACTGGAATGCTTCTCATGAGGAGTTCGAACCTGGGCGATACCTTGAAGGTCTTCGAGGTCCTGACAACCTAGCTTATGGGTGGATGGCCAGCCCGAAGAGCCACATGATGTGCTCTGCCTTGCCCATTCTGGGCTTTTAAGACCTTCTGTGCCTTCTGGAAACCCGGACCAATTGCTGCTTCAGGAAGTTGCTCGCTTCAGTCGAGTAGCTGATGTGCTTTTGGAGGGTTGTACCCAAAAGAAAGTCAGAATATGCTTCGATGGGGATCAATCTTCTAATATGCGTACCGAAAAGAAGGGGGACTGCACTTTGACAAAGACTAAACCCCTTGTAGACTCCTCTAGGCTTTGCTGAATCTGTAATCGATCCTTTGTAGAAGAAGTAGGATCAGTCATTTACGTATAGCCTTGATGAATCTGTACTAGATCTTTGTAGGCATAATAATAACAAAACTTCTTTCTGTATCTTCTGTTGTCTTTTTAATACTTGGTATGTGCCTTTGTATCATCTGCGCTGCGGTGGAGAAATTTATCAGCTGAGATTTTTTATGCTTCTACAGTCACACACGACTAGAACGACCCAAGTTGTCTAGTTTGGAGTTATTAGTCATACGTGAATTTTTGTGTGTGATATATATTTGTTTATGATTTGGGTTGATAGATATTACATGGAGTATGGTTCAATGGCTCATGGATAGTGGGATAGACTTTGGTACTGTAGTCTCAGCACAATCTGGACAACTTTAGGCAAGTTTACCTTGCCACTTGATTTACAGTATTTATATGCTTATATTTCTTATCAGTTGATCACACTAGATATACTGTTCATGATTTTCATGTTCCTTATCAGTATACTATCATGATTATACCTGCTGATACATAGATATAATTTATGGATTTATACTGCTTGGCATACAGGTGACTCATTTATGATCTCTCAACATTTACTTGATGATTACTTCCTGTGTACATATTGATCGAATTTGTGGACCTATCATTTGTTAGAGTCGGGCTAGACATGTCGTGGATGCGACACGGATAGTATCATTGGGTGGTAACGACAGTCACTAGGTGTTAGGGTCTACGAGCAGAGTTCACTTTATTATTGCTGTATGACGGGTGTCTGGAAGGAGCATCACTGCACGAGTACCCCAGATCCCATAGATAGCCCCTGTGTCGAACGTTGTCCTCAAGTACATTTTATACATACTAGATGGTCAGCCTAGTTATAGTATTACTGGATCACATTATTATTACCTTGATCCCTCCTTATTACTTGGTTCACATGTTAATTCCTTCACATATTATTTACTGTACTTTATTTTGGCATGTATATATGTTTCTTGCTACGTCCTATTGTTGACCTGATTTTCCTTCCAGGTATACAATGAGATCTGATATAGGATATTAGGGATACTTCTTCGAATTTTCTTCAGGTATCGTTAGCCGATGCCTTCTTATCATCCTTCTGTAGTATTTCATATCCAGTTTTTCTTAGTAGTTTAGTAAAATTTATGAATGTATACTATGGATACTTGGACACTTGACAGCTTATACATATTCGAGTTGGACTGGAGTTCACTTGAATGCATAGCTGGCCATTACCATGTAGCCTAGTCCCGTATATTTTTGGACTGGCACATGACAACTTTATATTGATTAGATTTCTGTTGTCAGAACATTTGCTGAGTTGTACTATATTCTGAGTATTACTATATTTGACTATCTGATTTGGACTCTGTGGACTTGTCTTTCTATTTTATATCTACCTACTAGTACTTGTGATTGAGTTGGATCTTTATCATGATTTACATTATATTGCTGGATTTGGATATACTTGAGGATTGACATCTTACTACCGCCGACTCTGCGACGTAGGCTGGACATGTTTCCATATTCGTGTCCGAACTTTCGGGTGCGGGTCGTGACAAAGCTGCTTTTGCAATGACTCAAAGTTGCTTCCATGAAGAATCAAAATTGCTTCCACGATGACTCAAGATGCATCTGCAATTATTCAGTGTTGTTTCCAAATTATTCTAAGTTGCTCCCTTGACTGAAAATCCGTTATCCTCCCGGTCGCTCACTAGGTGTTCCATACAATAAGTCTAAATATGTGGGCTATGATATGTGCTTTATTGAATTCTTAATAATACCAAAATGAATAACAATGATGTAATGCAATAATAAGTTGGTAATGTGTGCTTGATGTCTTAAGTGTGGGATTCATAGAAGTCGATTGATATGTGGCAATCAGCAATGGGTGATGGCATGGTATGTTGACACAAAAATTGTGCATGATTTCAGTGAGTGGGAATCGA
Organism: Iris pallida; assembly: GCA_029216955.1. NCBI lineage: Eukaryota > Viridiplantae > Streptophyta > Magnoliopsida > Asparagales > Iridaceae > Iris > Iris pallida. The sequence continues at coordinate 32,459,044 of JANAVB010004800.1, read as the reverse complement.
CAAATTTTGAGTTGGCTTATCTATGTTGGCTTGGTTATGTTTAGATGCAGATGCGAGGGAATTAGTTGGTATTCATGGTCAGGAGAGCCACTATGTAAGCCCCTGAATTTAGGGCTTATTATTTTTTATTTTTTTATATAAATCAATTATTTTGAATAAATATTATTATTTGATTATTGTTTAATTTAATGCTCTTTACCGTGACTTGGAATTCTAGAGCATCAGGGATGCCAGTCTCTGGAAACTTCCTTCTTGGAGTTTGTAGTAGACGAGATTATCTTCATTTGGATATATCATGTCCCACTTGAACTTGTTCCCTTGTACTCTTTTTGTTTCGCGCAAGTTCGGGTCAATTTAGACCATTTTAATTATTAATTGAATTCCCACTCTTTTCCTGGATCCTCATATGCACGTTACCGTGACTTTTAATTTATGAGCACCAGACCAGTCGTTTTCTCAGAACCAACTTGTTATGCCTGATCTACTCGAGACGCTCTTCACCTCTGACCTTCGTGTCCCACTAAGACACTCCATTTTGTGCTCCATTTCCTTCGCACAACTTTCGGTTCAATTTAGGCCAATTAATTATCTACCGTAAAACCTGATTTAATTTTCAATTTAATTTCGGGACCCGACATCGACCCAACCTAGTCGACCCCAAATATGGACATGGCCCCCATGAAGCCTACTACCTGCCTGACACTTGTGTCCTATTTATTTGAGTCCCCGCATGTTATTTATTTGCCCATGATTATAAACACCCATTTTTAATTCGAATATTGCCCCCTGTCCGATTTTGGCCGACCCGGCTCGACCGAACCCGAACCCAAGCTCCATATTGTTCTCTCGTGACTGCCCAAATATCCTACATAATTTTCCTATTTTTTCTACTTTGAAAATATATATTTCTCTCTCTCTCCATGTGTATATAAACACATATATATACATATTATATATATATATATATATATATATATATATATATATAGAAAAAATAGAAAAAAAAAAATATATATATAATACATATCTATTATACAAAACACAAAGGTTTTTGAATTCTAGGGCTGACTGTGCAAGATAAAGAGTGGTTGGGATTTAATCTTGGTGAATCAACGGTTGTAGGGTTTTATGGGAAGAGCATTATTGGGAGTGAGGTTTTATGGGGAAGAACATTATTGGGAGTGGGGTTTTATGGAGAATCCAAAGATGGGGATTTAATATTTTGATGGTTGGGATTTAATATTTTGATGGAGGCCTCATAATGGTTGTGGATGAGCATTATTGAGAGTGGGGTTTTATGGGAAATCCAAAAAAAATTCACATCCAGCAGTGGTTGGAATTTAATATTTTGATGGGGGCCTCAAAAATATTATTGTTCGTTTAAAATTGGGGGTCCAAGATTTTGAGAGGGAATACCTTAAATGAACCATGCCCTATGGGCACGGGTTATGACTAGTATATACATATTATATATATATATATATATATATATATATATATATATATATATATATATATATATATATATAATATATATATATATATATATAAAATATATATATATAGAATCCCTCTCTCTCATCCTCACCTCACTCTCTCTCCTAACTCCCCCCGTGTGGCCGACCTCTACTCTCTCTCTACTTCTCTCTCTAAAATATCTCTCATTTTCTCTCTCTTCTTTATATAATATATACACATATATTATATATATTATCTCTCTCTCTAAATATCTAAGTCTCTCTATCTCTCTCTCTCCCCATCACACGAGCAGCCCGCCCACCTTCTGTACGAGCAGCGCCCCCCATCCTCTCATTCTTCTTCTTCTTCACTTCTTCTTCCCTTCTTCTTCTTCTTCATCATGCACCACCATCATCATCTTCATTCTCCTCCTCTTCCTTCATCTCATCACCATTCTACCATGCACCACCTCCACCGCGACCACCTCCGACGTGTTCCCGCCCACCAGCTGGCCGCGCCGTCGTGCCCACCACCGTACGCTGTGCCGCGCCAGGCCGAGCAACCGCGCGGCAGCAGCGCACAGCCGCAGCAGCGCGCGGCGCTGCAGCAGCAACCGCGCGCGCGCGTGCGCCGCCGCGGTCGGCAGTCGCCGCCGGCGAGGTCCCCCGCCGCGTGGCTGGCCCCCGACCCCCTGGGCGACCACCTGTGGCGGCCAACGTCCTCCGGGACGCGCCGTCTAGGCGATTTCAACATTTTTCTCGGAGTTCCGTCGACGCGCGCGCGGAGAAATTCCAGATTTTGCGCTCCGTCGCAGCGACTTCGCACGTATTTCGTCGTTAGATACCTCAATCTCGGTATATCCCTCTTCACTCCTGTCAAATTTTACCCATTAATTTCGTCGTTAGATACCTCAAAACTTGCCACCAAGTTGACGTTTTAATTTGAACTATTTTTGGACAGTTTTGTGATGTCAACTTCGCGGGTTCGTATCTTCGTCGTCGTAGCTCCGTTTTGCGTGCTACCAGTTCCGGTGCACAGCTGGTATAACCCTCTTTTTGCCCCCCTTTAGATTTTATTTCAGTTTGAGCTTGTTAGGTTGGTCGAATTCGACGCCAAAGTTGGCCGTTCGAATTCTTAATGTTGCACTTGTAAAATTCCATTTTTTGAACCTGGGACTTCGGATTCAATTTTTGATACCACAAGAAGACTTGTGGCATCGTTCTGGCATGTTTTCATATAAAGTTTGCTTGATTTGGAGAACGTGGGCCCTGGCACGCATTTCGGTGCAAAATGGGTTCCACTTTCTGGGTCAACGTGTCATTTTGAGTTCGGCTCATCTGAATCCAATTCCGGATATACCGTTGAGTTCGTATCGTCATTCTGGACTCGTTGACATATAATTTGCTGAGTTTTGAGGACATTGGCTCCGACACGCTTTTTCGTGCAAATCGAAATTTTAATGTCCTGGTCAACGGACCAATTTGAGATCTGGTCAACGGAATCCAATTCTGGATATACCGTTGGGATCGTATCGTCATTCTGGATTTGTGGACATATAATTTGTTAGGTTTTGTGCACCTTTATTTTGACACGTTTTTCGGTGCAAAGTGTGTCCAACGGCGGACATCATTTTGGCCCGAAATTACCTTTTTTGCCCCTGTGTCCAAATTGGACTTTTGGACAGGCTATTCTAGCTGATTTGACCATTCTGGACACGTTGGTAATGATTGTTTCATCATCCGACAATATCTGTAGATTTCTTCCCTTTTTGTGTCACCCTATTATTATAATATTTTTCCCTTTTTGGTTGTTTTAGAGACCCGTCGATTCCAGTGATTTCTAAATCACTGAAATTCATAAGTTGACCTTGTAGATGTTTGTAGAGACTAGCTTTGACCCAGTTTGACCTTGGTTGACTACTTTGACTAAACGTCGAAGTAGAGTCAACATTTGACCTAGGTTAGACTAGTTTTGACCTTGGTTGACCACAGTTGACTATTTTGACCAAAAGTCAACCGAAAGTCAACCGTAGCCTAAATTGACTAGAACTGGACCGAAGTTGACCAGTTGACCCAAAGTCAACTGTTAGTCAACGTTAGTCAAGTTTGACCTAGAGTTGACCTAGAGTTGACCTAGGGTTGACCAGAGTTGACCAGTTGACGAAAAGTCAACTGTAAGTCAACCCTTAACTTAGATTAACCTAGTTTGACTTGCCTTGACCTAGTTTGACTTCTTGTGACCTAGTTGACTTAGCATAACTTGATTTTACTTCCAAACCCTTATATTGATACAGTATTCCACCTATAGGTCCTCGAGGCACTGTTCTTGGACCATTTGACATATTCCACCAGATCTCAGGCGAGTACATTCTCTGATAATATTTATGTTTTATGATATCGTCTATGTTTCTTGTATTTAGTGTAGATATCCTTGTTCTCTTGACACATTGTTCACACAGATTGGTATTTCCCTGGATCCCGTCATGAGATATTATTCATCGCTCTCCTTGGTATATCTTGTGCAAGTCTTTCTTGTTTCTTGTGCATTGTATAGACACAATTCGTGCGAAGGCTAGCTACCCTCTCGGAGAATCGCGTGTCATGATGTGTCATGGTTGGATCCACTATACTGGTCGGGGACGGGGAGTATTAGTGTAGATGTGTGGTCATTATCCACCTTGTTTATTTTTGTAGACCTTGAATGCTACCAATCCTACACTCCACGTAGGATTGGCTGATCAGTAGACCTTGTGCAGACCCAAGCCGGCCACATGTTGAAACTAGTACTCACACACTTAGACAGATGATTCTTGATTCTTGTACATGCTATGATCAGTTTTACTTGCCTTGTTCTAGCTCTAGATTTACAGCTTACCTTGTCATGATACTCACATGTACATTTCATAATTTCTTGTATATTCTCTCTATTTACTGCTACATGTTCAATATCGTCTAATTAGAACTGTTATTTGAGATTTGTGCTCGTTCCATCCTGACTGGATATGTTGATAAAATTTTAGGAGTAGTTGTGTCCTCAGTATGGGACTTCATGATGTTGCTAGCTGAGGTGGATCTCACTATTCTTCTATGTGAGTTGTCTGGTAGTTATCTTTAGTTAGTCTTGTTGTTCCTTCTTTATTTTCTGTCTTGTGATCATTGTAGATTCTAGTTGTTCTAGTGATATTGTAATTATTTCTTGTCTTATCTTTCTTAGTTTTTGTGATGTGACATGAGTACATTTCATAGTTATGGATCTTAGAAGTTGTAGTTAGTATAGTATACTTGACAGCGTTCTACCGCCGATACCGCGGTGTAGGCTGGGCATGGCCCACGTATTCGTACCCGTATATCCGGGTACGGGTCGTGACACACTACGGGATGGATAGTCCAGAATAGACATCAGTTTGGTACAATAGAGGAATATTGTGTCGGAAATGGCTTGAGCTCTGAGTGGTATATGCCTCTACCCTCTTAGTGATAGGATGTCCCTTGACCCTGTTCATAGTATAGTGATGCTTTACTTGTAAGGTATTGGGTAGTATCGAGTCGTAGCTGGGATTACAATTGGTACATGACGGCTAGGCGTGTCCCTTGATCATTAAATTCGGATAACTTGTTGCAAGATTATGATGATTAGCATTATTCTGAGTAATGAGAAATTGAGAATATAGAATGAATGACTTGGTTGTGAATGGTATGAATTATAGATTCAGGTGATGACTTGAATCAGTTGGGTAAAAGGATTGTTGGCTCGGTAATGATGGTGGGGTGTTGCTGTCAACAGATTTGGAAGAACAAATATAGACTGAATATTGAATGATATTGGAATTGAGTAGATAGAATTGCATGTTGGACATCGACAAATTGATGGTGATGGCAGGAGCTTATTGAGATGTTTCGAATGATTTAAAATATGCAGAAAGTTGCATGAACAACCCAAAAGTAGAGAATGGACTTGATGAAATAGATAACTTTTGCACATGTGCAGTTGTGCGTGAGAGAGTTAGACGTATCCCAAATTAACAAGTTATGACCCTTGATTATTTTGAAGCATAGAGAATGAGCACTTGCCTCTTTATGCAAGAAAGATTAGATGTTTTATGAGAGTCTGATGGCTGAAATACAAATAAGTATCGAGATGCAGAAATATGTAATATACCCGGTCGGTGGATAATGTTGTCGCCTGAATAACGAGTTTGGGTGGAATATAGAATTACTGGATTATGACTTAGCTAAATAAGTTATGTCATATCCACTAAGAAGACCGATATACGGATGCTAGATGATTGGTACCACAGTGATTGGATAGGTGCACGAATAATGAATCTTCATATGGAATCACAAGAAGATGATGTAAAACGAATATTGATGGTTAACATAAATTGCTGAGAGATGACCGTATTCGGTGTTACACCCCGGTTTCGCAGATCGGATCGTCCTCGCTAAGGCGTGATTCTGCGTGAGACTAGGTTGCGCTCACATAAGGTGGGTTCCATAACGGCCGATTACAGTAGCTTGCGATGGGGTCGTCATACAGAAGTCCAAAGGCAGAAATATTGAATAATCAGTATGTCACCGGCAAAAAGTTAAAACAAACACAAGCCATGTAAATAGCTATTTTTTGATATTAAAACAAAGATTACATATGTGGCATGAGGCCAAGATTACAACACTCAATCTAACACTTCCTCATAATACAAGTCGCTCAGCTCTCTCTTATCTCTCAATACAAAAGTTCAAAGCTGCCACTTGCGGATGCTTCAGAAGGCGATGTCCATACATTATATCCTGTATATGTGAAGTATTCAATACGGCCTCACAACTCGAAACGCTAAAGAACTCCATGCCTCACCACGTCCAAGCAAGCTCCGCCTCGATGAGTAATTACCTATAACCTGTGCATGAAAATTGTTGGGTGGTCAGTACACAATCGTACTGGTGGTATGAGCTCCTCGCCTATTCATTTTTGAGTGCAAACTATTCCTTTTTATTGTCTTTCTATTCTTGTCTTAGGATCAATTTTAGGACATACACTCCTGGCCTATTTTGTGTCTCTAGACCATCATCATACCTGGTACCAATAACTTACTTATCTTTGTGCCTCCAGACCGTTCTTGTGCCAACAATATCAACATACCGACTCGTGCTTGCCTTCTGACTCATACTTTGAGATGCAACAACATGATCGTACCATAAACTCTATTCGTGTATCATCATCGAAGCCGTACCTCGCAACATAGTGTATCTTTATTCAATACTTGTCCTACGGCCTTTATTTTATTTCATCTCTGATTAATCATAGACTCCCATTTTGCCTTCGAAAATGGCTTGGTCATAAACTCATGAACTTAGTGTCTACCACTCAATTTATGGCACTATATCTCATGCCCAAGTACGTGTTTCCGTTATAGCCAAATCTTAGGCTCAAACGTTGTGTTGTATATCGTGTACACATTTCTTGACTTATTTGTATCGTGCATACACTTATGACTCAATCCAAAGGCATGCATGTAGATTGCCGCTATTATGCCGACTCATTTATATAAAAGATTATTAGCACCAGAAGCTATCATAGACTTATAGTTTGTTAGACGGTGATCCTTTCAGTGTAAGTAGCGAGCCCGATGAAAGTTTTCGACTAACCTGAGTGGTACCCCTAGCTCGGCTATACCGTATTTCCTCGTAGGCTGAAACGGTCCTAGGGCCCCAGGTTGTCGTCCGAGGAAACTTTCTCTTGTGCACAAGTTGTCCAATGACCATGCAAGACTCGACTTGAACTACCATCTTACACAGTCATTACTCTTCCAGTGTTACCATATTTTTCAGAACTACATTGGCGACTCTCAAAGCCAGAGACTACCTTAACGACCCACAGTCGCGAGCATTTTCATGTTACCATATCATTGACTCAACTCAGAAATAACTATTTGATAGCCCTTCTACCAAACTCAACTTGAATCAACCGTGTTCCATATCAGTACCACGACTGTGCCATAAACCATATAATATAACTTAACTTGTGGGACGAGCAAAGGCTATGCCAAGCCTTGTATTATGGAAGCGTGCATTGAGACTTGTGGGACAATTATCACTCCCGTTTCCTGTTATACGTATTTTCGTATGCGTATACGAGATCTCTGACGTTTGTCAGGTGACCCGTAGTTAGACTTGACTTGCTAGCCTAGTCTTCGTTGGTCATGACTTGGCTTGGTTTATTTTGGTTTGGCTTGGTTTGATTGGGCTTGGTTCATTATGAGAAAACCCTCTCTTTATAAAGCCCAACTACCCTTTTCTCTCTCTTCATTACTTCCATTTATTTCTTCTCCTTCTTCTCCATTACTCTCTCCACCTACCAAGAAACTCTAGGCAAGTGCAACTTGTTTCATGGAGAAACCTAATTCTATTTGTTCCATTATCTTTCTTACATGATTCTATGACACTTTAGGACTTAGCATTTTTTAATTTGGTGGATATTTTCTTGTAGATCTAAGTTTGTGCTATTTTTGGTTTTTTGGGTTTTGATCTATCAAACTTAATTGTTTTTGAAAACTAAGTGTTCCATGTGGTAGAGAATTTGATTCTATACAATTTTGACCTTTGAAAAGTTAGATTTCGACTTGTTTTGAGGATGTTATGGCCAAAATAAGATTTGGACATCTTCTATGTTCATCTGTCCTGATTCTGGCAGGAAAGTTGAATAGTGCCGCAAGCATAAATAGTGTCGCATGGATGAATAGTGCCACATGCATGAATAGTGCCGCAGGCATGAAAGGTACCGTATAGATGAATAGTGTTGCAGGCATGAATAGTACCGCATGGATGAATAGTGCCGCAGGCATGAATAATGTCGTATGGATGAAGCATGAATAGTGCCACAGGCATGAATAGTGCCACATGGATGAATAGTGCTGCATTGCTTGCATAGTGCCGCAGGCTTGCATAGTACCGTATGGATGAATAGTGTTGTAGGCCGCATAGTGTCGCAGAATGCCGTATAATGCCTATTTTGGCTGTTTTATTTCCTATTTGGCTGATTTGTGGCCAGAATTTCTTCCAACTCCCAACATGAAAGTTGTAGATCTTTTCCTTGGCTTCAAGAATATGTTACTAGCTATTTATGTAAGTTTCTCTCATTCATGATAATGTAAGGATAGAACACAATAGTGGCCTATTAAGGCGCACTCTTAACCAGTAACAAGTAACATGACATGATAGTGGCCCGTTGTGGCGCACTCTTAACAAGTAACCTTGACATGATAATACATGATAGTGGCCCGTCGTGGCACACTCTTGATAAGTAAACCTAACATGATAATCTCGATATGCTGTTGTGACGGCTATCTTGACTTGCTAAGTAACTCTTGTCTTGACACCGTGGATGTTTGTGCTTGTATAAGCTATATGTCTCGTCTGGCATCATGTCTAGGACATAAATTCCTGATTTCTATGGTCAGGGATTCGTACTGAATATGACTAGGATAATGACTAGATTGATGAAGTAGTCCATGAAGAGATTTCTCAGCTACAGGCAGTTCCGTTATCTGGGTGCTCTAATTGGACTTGTAGCCTGCCGTCGAGTAGGACACATTTCCAGCACACTATCATGTGTTGTACCTCTAAGTCATCTAATCCAACTCTCTCAACTTGTGACCGGATAACCTGGATTAAGACTACACGACTTGTGGCTGTTGGAACATCTCAATGCATCTTGTTAGTAACTAAGCTTGTGATAACCCAAATTAGTTAAAGTATCAAGCTGTACTCATTGCTTGGCCGTGATTGATGGATGGAGTCCCGTCTAGTCTTGTCTAAGCAAGACTAGTACATGGTTATTTTAGCACATTACTGTTATACTTTACCTTATCAATAAATAGTTAGAGACTAAGTTCTGTTCAGGTGAAGGGTTACAACCCCGGTCCTTATTTAGTTTACGGGTTGTAACTTGGCTATTGGAATAGTCCTTTAGTTATCTTATCGTTTATCGTCTTGTTTCTCTAACTAATGTTGTTTGTTATCATTGATGTATTTATGTGCTATTATGATGGTTTTAGTTCTTAAGTGAAGCCTCCCTTGTGGCACTTGTTCTTTCTGGGGTCTGACCCAGCTAGTTTTGTATGGCCAGATTTCGAAGTAGCACCCGAGGATCTTCCAGCCAGATAGTAAACACTAGGCGCAAACCTGACAACGAGTGGGTTTTATTTTGCTCTCCCACTCTATTATAAATTATTCTTTTGAGGCGTTTAGCCACCGAACAAGTGTTAGCTCGTGTTAAATTTACATTCATGTCTGCCTAAGGGCTGTAACATGATTGAAAAATCCTAGGGTTGATCCTGTATGACTTAAACTCCTGCTAGTATTCGCATTTTGTATGACTAGCTTCATGATCATCTGAATATGTAATATATGGGATACCTTACTTTATATGTCTGATGATCAACCATCTTGTTACATTTACTTGCTTCCTTGATATTGAGACACTAAGCTTATTCTTGACCATAAGTGAATGTTGGCTTGTAGTAAAACCCTTATACATGTAGACAGCCGTGACCGTACATCGAGGTAGGTTACACTTCAATGTACGTAGCTGGCTGTGTCTGTCCCCCGCTCTCCAGTATTCTGGTTTCGAGGCATGACATGGTTTAAGTGGTAGCCTATGCAGGTCTTGTAAATCAAGATGTGTGAGGGTTTTATGGAATAGATGTCTCAATCAGCACACGCCCTTGATCTCTACTCGTGTCTTCTAATCTTTCTGAAATCTTGACCTGATTATATGGTTATATCTTCGATCTATCATGGTCCTTCCTTATTGTTCTCCATGTCATTTTTTCAGCGGCATTGTTCCTGGTCCTACGATCAGCAAGACGGAGCACCTCCAGTGAACCAGCAGCAACCTGGAGACCAAGCCCAGCACTCTGGAGCGGCCTTCCGAGTCATGCATTATGGGGATCCAGAGCGCCCAGTTCAACCAGTCCAGCCTGCAGAGCCTGATAATGGAATCCTGGTAGGTCTCATCAGGGAATTGTTTGCATCTCAAGATCGTTGGGGCGATACCCTGCACCAGACAGTAAAAAATGCCATGGGCAGAGTTAGTTATCAAGGGAACAACGCGGCCAACAGCTTCAAGCGTCTGAACCCTCATTTCTTTGACGACGGTGAAGATATTATCGCTGCTGACGCGTGGCTTCAGAACATAGAAGTTATCCTGGAGGAAGCTAGGATTCCTGAGGAAGAGAAGGTGGCTGTTGTGCGCCTGTAGTTATTAGACTTAGCCCGCAGATGGTGGGCGATGCTAGCAGTTGGATTAACGACGCCTGTCTCATAGGCGGTATTCAGCAACAAGTTCCAGACCAAGTACTTCGACGCAGTAGCTCGGTATGATCTGCAGACGAGATTCACCAATCTTAAGCAGATGGAAAGAACGGTCGATGGATATGCGACCGAGTTTTCTAGACACAGTCGGTTTGCTCCTACCTTGGTGGCAACCGAATTGGATCGAGCCCAGCGATTCCAGCAGGAGCTCCACCTAGAGATTATTATATCGGTGGAGCAGTTCGAGCACCAGACGTTTGATGCCGTCTTGCGATCAGCAAAGAGGCATGAGTATACCTCGCAGAGGATTGTAGATAGACGCGGAGGATGGAAGAGGTCTCATGGACAGATGTTCCAGTCATCAGCACTAGCCCCGGCAGCTAGGGCTTTGACTATTGGAGCTCCTAGGAGGGCGACCACAGTTTCGTCGGTTCAGCACTCGACGTCGGCGTAACTTTAGCAACAGAAGCAGAAGCAGTCTTCCGTAATGGACTGCACTCATTATGGGAAGCCAGGATAAGTAGTATCAGAGTGTCGCAGAGCACATGGATTGTGCTTAGCTTGTGGGGCACCGGATCACAAGATATGGTCCTGTCCGAATAGAGCCAGTTCATCATCATCAAACCTAACCATTCCATTGGTTAGGGGTCCAGCACCAGTGCAGCACCAGTACCAGCCTCCGAGGCCATTGTCGCCTAAGGCTCAACGGTATGCCCAAGCTCAAATTCAGAACTGGCAGAGAGGTTTCCAGCAGAGGGTACCGGCACCAAGAGGACAAGGTCAGCTATGGCTTTGACCATAGAAGAAGAATTGGCATCATGTGAGGTAGGGGCAGGTACCATTCTCGTTAACTCTTTTTTAGCATCAGTATTATTTGATTCGGGTGCATCGAATTCATTTATGTCTGCTCGATTCGCAACACGGATAGGACTGGAGCCCGAGTCATTATCAGTAAGGCTTAATATACGTACTGGTAACGGTCTTATGGGAGTATATAGAGTGTTTTTCTCGTATCGAATCGTAGCTAGCGGTAGAGAGTTTCTGCTAGGTTGATAGAATTTCTGATGGCCGACTATGATGGGGTCCTAGGAATGGATTGGTTGACGGAGCAATATGCAAGAATAGACTGCCATATTGGCAGGATTATTTTTGGTATTCCCGGTGAGGCAGAGTTTTCATTCTCTAGAGGCAAAGTTGAACCTTCTTCCTCAGTCTTGCGGATGGCAGTAGCAGAGGTAGTTCAGTTTCCCAGAGTAGTAGAAGAATTTTCTGATGTATTTTTCGAAGAGCTTCCAGGCACCCTAGAGAGAGAGATAGAGTTCACCATTGATTTGCTTCCAGGGACGACACCAGTGTCAGGAGGAGTCTACGGGATGGCACCTTCAGAGTTAGAGATCTTGTACAAGATGATTAAAGAACTCAGAACCAAGGGATTCATTCGTGCTAGTGGATCACCTTGGGAGCCTCGATACTTCTTGTGAAAAAGAAGGATGGTACGTCAAGATTATATGTTAATTATCGTACCTTAAACTCTGTAACAGTCAAGAACAGATATCCTCTACCAAGGATAGATGACTTATTTGATCAGCTCAGGAGCGACGGTATTCTCAAAGATTGACTTGCGATCAGGATACCATCAGATAAGAGTTAGAGAGCAAGACATCCAGAAGACAGCATTCAGATCAAGATATGGGCATTAGGAGTTCCTTGTTATGCCATTTGGAGCGACCAATGTACCAGTCGTATTCATGGACCTCATGAATCGTATCTTCATGTCTTATTTGGATCAGTTTATGATAGTGTTTATAGACGATATCTTGGTCTATAGCAAGAGTGAAGTGGAGCATGAGCAGTATCTCCGAGTGGTCCTTCAAATTCTCAGGGAGCACCAGTTGTATGCGAAGTTCAGTAAGTGCAAATTTTGGCTTGATCGCATTTCGTACTTAGGTCATATCATCACCAGAGGTGGAGTGGAAGTTGACCCCGTAGAAGATGGTAGCTATAGAGTCATGGCCAGTACCCAGTACAGTCGCCGAGGTTCATAGTTTCCTTGGATTGGCCGGCTATTACCGGCGGTTCGCTTATGTATCACGTCAGCTTTGTGACCATGAGAGAAATTATCCTACCCATGACTTGGAGTTAGCAGCGGTGGTTTTTGCACTTAAGTTATGGAGGAGATCGGGTAGAGATTTTCACCGACCACAAGAGTCTTAAGTATGTGTTTACTCAGAAGGATCTTAACATGCGTCAGAGAAGATGGCTAGAGCTACTTGTAGATTATGACATCAACCTACAGTATCATCCTGGGAAGGCCAACGTTGTTGCAGATGCATTGAGCAGAAGAGCCGGAGTTTATTTTCTAACAGCGCAACCAGAGTTATTAGCAGACCTTCAGAAGATGGGGATAAAGATCATTCTTCCTACCAATATGGCATTGATAGCCAGCATACAAGTTCAGTCCAGCATAGTTGAGAGGAACAAGATGGCGTAATCGACAGATTCTAAGCTACAGCGGCTCAGGACAGAATGTGAAGCAGGACGGAGAGCAGAGTTATGCGAGCAGAGTTATGCATTCACGAAGATGGTACACTCCGTCATGGAAGGAATCTTTGTGTACCCAGTGGTGATATTAGACAGGAGATCATGGCAGAGGCTCACAGTTCTCAGTATTCAATTCATCCCGGTGGCACGAAGATGTACCGAGACATCCGTCATCATTTCTGGTGGAATGGCATGAAGAGGGAGATAGCTCGATTTGTCTTCCGATGTTTAGTTTGCCAACAAGTTAAAGCTGAACATCAGAGACCAGCTGGACTTCTTCAACCTTTACCGATCCCAGAATGGAAATGAAAGCACATTACTATGGATTTTGTAACTAGGTTACCTAAATCCCAAGCTGGTAGAGATGCTATCTGGGTTATAGTTGATCATCTCACGAAGGTAGCTCATTTTCTCCCCTTCAGAATTGGCCAGTCGACGGATCAGCTTACAGAGATGTATCTCAGGTAGATTGTCAGATTGTATGGAGTGCCAGTTAGTATCATATCAGACAGAGATTCAAGATTCACATCGCACTTTTGGCGGAGTCTTCAAGAGAGCTTGGGGACTCGCCTCAAGTTCAGTTCAGCTTATCATCCGCAGACAGATGGTCAGTTAGAACACACGATTCAGACTCTTGAAGATATATTATGATATTGTACGCTGGACTTCGGTGGTTCATGGGAAGATCACCTGCACCTAGTGGAGTTCTTCTATAACAACAGTTTCCAGGCCAGTATCCAGATGGCACCCTTTGAAGCACTGTATGGCAGGAAGTGCAGATCACCTTTAGCTTGGGATGATGTCGACGAGAGACAGATGCTTGGTCCAGAGATGATTATGCAGACAATCGAGGTGGTCAGACTAGTCAGAGATCATCTTTGAGTTACCCAAGATCATCAGCGCCATTGGGCCAATTCTCATCGTGTCCCCTTGAGTTTTCAGTTGGCGACCACGTATTCCTTAGGATCTTGCCTATCCGTGGCATCATTTGATTAGGCGTGCGGGGAAAGCTTAGTCCTAGGTATATAGGATCGTTCGATATCCTTGAGCAAGTAGGTGATGTGTCCTATCGTCTCGTTCTTCTGCCGTCGTTATGTGAGGTACATGACATATTCCATGTATTCTAATTGCGACGGTATATCCCGGATCCGAGTCATGTCCTTGATCATTCGGAATTGGTTGTTGGTACCAACCTTTCGTATGAGGAAAGGCCCGACCGAAGAGAAAATGTACTCAAGAATAAGACTATCAGTTTAGTCTGTGTTGCTTGGGGTCACCACTCTTTGGGTGAGTCAACGTGGGAGCGTAAGGATGATACCCGCTCGCGATATCCACACCTGTTTGACTCACAAGGTATAATATCTTCCTTATGCCTTATGCTTTTAATTTCTTGTTTGTATGAATGATTGCTTGATTAACTGCTAGTCATAGCTTTCTTATGATTAATATAGCTTGCCCCGACATCTCTAGCCTCTTGATTAAATTCCGAGAACAGAATTCTTTTAAGGTGGGTAGAGTTGTCACTCCCATTTTTCGTTATACGTATTTTCGTATGCATATACGAGATCTCTGACATTTGTCAGGTGACCCATAGTTAGACTTGACTTGCTAGCCTAGTCTTGGTTGGTCATGACTTGGCTTGGTTTATTTTGGTTTGGCTTGGTTTTATTGGGCTTGCTTCATTATGAGAAAACCCTCTCTTTATAAAGCCCAACCACCATTTTCTCTGTCTTCATTACTTCCATTTATTTCTTCTCCTTCTTCTCCATTAGTCTCTCCACCTACCAAGAAAACCCTAGGCAAGTACAACTTGCTTTATGGAGGAACCTAATTCTATTTGTTTCATTGTCTTTCTTACATGATTCTATGACACTTTAGGACTTGGCATTTTTCAATTTGGTGGATATTTTCTTGTAGATCTAAGTTTGTGATATTTTTTGTTTTCTTGGGTTTTGATCTATCAAACTTACTTGTTTTCAAAAACTAAGTGTTCCATGTGGTAGAGAATTTGATTCTATACAATTTTGACCTTTGAAAAGTTAGATTTCGACTTATTTTGAGGAAGTTATGGCTAAAATAAGATTTGGACATCTTCTATGTTCATCTGTCCTGATTCTGGCAGGGACGATGAATAGTGCCATAGGCATGAATAGTGCCGTATGGATGAATAGTACTATAGGGATGAATAGTGCCATATGGATGAATAGTGCCGCATGCATGAATAGTTCCGCACGGATGAATAGTGTTGTATGGATGAATAGTATCGCAGGCATGAATAGTGTCGCAGGTATAAATAGTGCCATATAGATGAATAGTGCCGTATGGCTTGTATAGTATCGCAGGCTTGTATAGTACCACATGGATGAATAGTGCCGCAAGCCGTATAGTGCCGCTGAATGCTGCAGAATGCCGCATAGTGCCTATTTTAGCTGTTTTATGTCCTATTTGGCTGATTTGTGGCCAGAATTTCTCCCAACTCCCAACATGAAAGTTGTAGATCTTTTTCTTGTCTTCAAGAATATATTACTAGCTATTTATGCAAGTTTCTTTCATTCATGATAATGTAAGGATAGAACACGATAGTGGCCTGTTAAGGCGCACTCTTAACCAGTAACAAGTAACATGACATAATAATGGCCCGTTGTGGCGCACTCTTAACAAGTAACCTTGACATGATAATACATGATAGTGGCCTGTCGTAGTGCACTCTTGATAAGTAAACCTAACATGATAATCTCGATATACTGTTGTGACGGCTATCTTGACTTGCTAAGTAACTCTTGTCTTGACACCGTGGGTGTTTGTGCTTGTATAAGCAACATGTCTCGTCTGGCATCATGTCTAGGACATGACTTTCTGATTTCCACGGTCAGGGATTCATACTGAATCTGACTAGGATAATGACTAGATTGATCAAGTAGTCCATGAAGAGATTTTCCAGCTATAGGCAGTCCCGTTATCTGGGCGCTCTAATTGGACTTGTAGCTTGCCGTCGAGTAGGGCACATTTCCAGCACACTGTCATATGTTGCACCTCTAAGTCACCCAATCCAACTCTCTCAACTTGTGACCGGATAAAGATTGCAGGGCTTGTGGCTGTTGGAACATCTCGATGCATCTTGTTAGTAACTAAGCTTGTGATAACCTAGTTAGTTAAAGTATCAAGATGTACTCATTGCTTGGCCGTGATTGATGGATGGAGTCCCGTCTTGTCACGACCCGCACCCACTGTGAGGGTACGAGAACGTAACAACGCCCAGCCTACGCTGCAGTGTCGGCGGTAGAGCGCTGTCCTAGGTCAACATACATCTAACAATATATATCTAAACAGTTTATACTCCCCGAATGGGGGTGACATAGCAATAGTAAACTCAATCACAACTAAGGAAGAGATGGCACGATATGAATAGAACTCAAGGAATAAAATAGATAAAAACAGTCTAAGATAATCCCAACAATATCCAACAGTACAAGGTCTCAGATGAAAGAATATATACAACTCATAACTCTAAATAAAATCTAACTAAGACATGTCTCAAGACTGCAAAAGTAAGATAAGCCTAACTAGTCTAGTCTAGGCAATCGGGGTGATCTCCTCAGCTAGAGCTGGGTCCTCCTGAGGGTCCAGCTCGCAGGTGTCATCTAAGGCTGCCCCGTATTAAGTGTCCAAGCAAGCCTCCTCCTCGTCCTCTGTAATATTTCAACAGGTCCAGTCAGGACAGGAGCGAGCACAGTACATCTCAACAGATCATAGCAGGTTAGAAAATATAAACATGCAGTAAAGTAAGATACAAGTACTGAAAGAAGTACAGTATGTAAACAGAGAGAGAACTGTAATAGAAATATCTACTATACATAGAGAACTAGCAGTGACTAGTGAGTCAGAGTACAATCATGAACATGTAAATGGCCTGGGATGATTCTGATACTACACTATGGAATGATTCTGATGCTACACTACTGGTGTATTATTCACATGTCCACTTATACTCCCCCGTACCCCCAATCAATACACAAGGATCCAGCCAGGTTATGTTATATGATGTTATGTAACAGCCCCCGAAGGGTAGTAGACCCCGAAGGTGATAGACCCCGAAGGTGATAGACCCCGAAGGTGATACATAGTAGTCCCATAAATGGGATAAGGATTCTAGGAAGACTCTACGATCATAAGAGTATATGTCGTAAGTGATCAAAGAACCAATGAAGCATATGATACGCCATGTAAGTGAAACGAACAGAACATGTAGTACCTGATACTCCCTAAGGATAACATCTCAAGAAAAGGATCCATATAGTACCAATCCGTGTGACCCTCGTGACAGTACAAGTAAAGTAGTCTACTGCAGGAAATAATTCTAAACAGGATATGAAATGATCAGAGAATGTACTCGCCTGTATCTGAGTGTCCAATATGAAAAGTACCGTCCAAGGAGTGGTGTCTGGCTCCTAATCAGAACAGCACAAGTCACAACAAGTCCAGAATAGTAAAATGGAGTTCTACTATGCATTCTACATGATTCTAGGTCAATCTAGGCCAAAGTCAACTCTTGGTCAACTTGGTCAACCCTAGAAGTCAAACTAGGTCAATCTAGTCTAATCAAGTCTAAACTCAACTATCTAGGTCTAACCAGTCATGCTAGGCTCTAACAAGTCTATACTAGACAACACACAATATTCCAAGTATCCATTCACCTATGTATATCCAACATATATATAGATACATTCATATTGAACTAACACTAAGTATACCTAGGCTAAATACTATATATATACATATATACATACAACTCACAAGTACACATGTATACACATTGCCTAAGCATTGCACACACCACATATAGACACTCATATCTAAAATATGCATATACTTGATCATAAAGAGAGGGAAAAGTGTGTGGCAATCAAGAGTGTATGTGTGCAGGAATTACTATATATATATATACAGGAAAACACAAAACAGTGAAGAGAATGTGTAAAAACTAGGGAGGAAGGTGTGTGTACTAGTGAACAGCTTACAAGGTGATGTGTGAGGTGTTATACAATACAGTGATCACATACATATATGCAGGAATTTAAATCAACAGTGAGCAAGAGGACAGTGGTGCCAAGGGAAGTGTGTGTGCCTTGTGTGTTTGCAGGAATCATAGCAGGCTATAAGTGCAGGAATCAAACATTGAGAAGAGGGAAGCATGAGTAAACAGGAAAGGGAAATCAGTAGAACTGGACTGTCAAGTCCAGTTCTCAGGTTTTTAATTCATCAAGTTGATACACTATGGCACTAAATGTCACGACCCGCACCCTAGAGTAAGGGCACGAGAAGTGGGTACGTCTAGCCTACGCCGCAGTGTCGACGGTAAAACGCTGTCCTGGGTCACAACATCTAACAATATATAATACCAGGCAGTTTATACTCCCCGAATGGGGGTGACATAGCAAATGTATACTCAATCACAGCTAAGAAAGAAAGTACGATATGATATAGAACTCAAAAGTGAAGTACAGATAATCAGAAGAGTCTAGTGTCTAAGATAACATCTCAGAAACATTCCGAGTACAAGTCTCAACTACAGAATATGAAAGAATATATACATCTCAAAACAACAACTGAAAGCCAAAAGCAATGCTGAAAAGAAAGATAAAGCCTAGCTGACTAGCCTAGACTATGGGAGTAGTATCCTGAACTGCAGCTGGGTCCTCCAGAGGAGCCAGGTCGCAGGTGTCGTCTAAGCCTGTTCCGTAATAGGTGGTACAAAGGGCCTCGTCCTCATCCTCTGTAATATTTTCAACAGGTCCAGTCAGGACAGGAGCGAGCACAGTACATCTCATGCAGTTCATATCATGGCAGGAAATATAAAGCAGGCAATAGAATAAAATACATGAAACGCTGTAAGAAGATGTACATGAAACAGGAGAGATATTTGATAACTGGAAATATATACATGATAAGTAAGAACAGTAAGTGACTAGTAATTTAGAGTACGAGATGGCATATAATTGGCTTAGGTTGTACATGATGAACATAAAAGTAACAGAGTGTACATGATGGTAAATCACATGACCATTTATACTCACCCCTACCCATAATTAATACACAAGGATCTAGTCCCGTTACGTTACGTACATGATGTTTTGGTTACACAGGAAACACATGAGGAAACATGAGCGTACATGGAAGAACATGAGAGTACATAAACGTACATGTAAGAACATGAGAGAACATGAGTGTACATGAATAACGCCGAAGCGAGGAATACATGATGTACATGAAACACATGTCATAAAGTATCCGATGCTCCCGCTAAGGGGGATAACATCCCAAGAAGAGATCCGTATAGTACTAATCCGTGATGATAACGTGACAGCATCAAGTAAAAGTAATCTAGAGTGAGAATATAAATCGTGACAAGTATGAAACGATCAGAGAATGTACTCGCCTGTATCTGAATGTCCAGTATGAAAAGTACTGCCCGAGGAGTGGTGTATGGCTCCTAATCAGAGCAACACAAGTCACAACAAGTCCAGAATAGTAAAATGAAGTCCTACTATGCATTCTACATGATTCTAGGTCAATCTAGGCCCAAGTCAACTCTTGGTCAATCCTAGAAGTCAAACTAGGTCCACCTTGTCTAAACTAGGCTAAACTCACTAGCTATGTCTAAATAGGCTATACTAGACTCTAACAAGGCTATACACACAACATTCAAGAATTCATAATACCTATGAATATACAATATATCTATAGATACACAATAAACTATACTAAACATTAGGCTTAAACACTATGCATTCTCACATTAATGTGCATCACACATATATCTATAATACACATATGCATAAAGGCATACAATATACTCATGAAACCTATGGGAAGAGAACATGTGGGTGTGTGCACTTGTGTAGAAAGGTAGCTAACAGTTAGAGTAGTGTGTGTGAGTGATACATATATACCTTTATATAGGCATACATACCCATTATCACAACACTAGTACATTTTATCATGCATCACTACATTGCTATATTACTTGCATACATTGCATACATACATTTATATATATATATATATATATATATATATATATATATATATATATATATATATATATATATATATATATATATATATCATGTACTTATATATGACTTACTATATATAATCTAACACATATACAAAATATAGGAGAAAAGGGAAAAATGAGAGTGTGAGGGTGTATAAAGTGGACGGTGTATGTGTGTTGGATGTATAGGCAGTTTAGATGGACTGAATTGACCATGGGCTGTGCAAAATAGGCCTACCTTATAGTACCATATCAGGGCTGTGGAATCCTGAGAATGAATTGGCTTGAGTACTCAGGTTAACAGTTTAAGTGAAAGAACCTAGGTTCACATTTCAATACAAACTCAGGTTAACAAGTCCTGAACCCTCAGGTATTTGTGTGACAGTGTCTATGTGTGTGTGAGGGTTGATAGAAATATGAAATCAAGTGTGTGTGTACTGTGCAAGTTCTCAGGATTAATCAACCATGTGTGTGTTGACAATTTTCCAGGAAAAATCTCAGGTTTGAAGGCTGTGTGCACTTGTATGGATAACAGTATTACCTAACCCAGATTTCAGGTTAATCATAAACATAGATACATACAGAAAACTAAATTATATGGAACCTATGTGAACCAAACTGAAATCCCAATTTGAATGCCAAGCCAGTCAAGGCAAGTGTCAACATGTTGGAAAACAAAATATCTAGTGTCTCAGGTTTTTGTTAAACATTCTCAGATTTGTGCACATGAGAGTGTGTGTAAATTCTCAGTTACAAGTGTAGATTAGGGTGTGTGTGTACTAGGTGTGAGCAGGAAATATAAAGGAAAGGAAACCAATTCAGTTATTCACAGTTTCCAGTTAGCATATAAATCAAACTCAGGTATTGTTCCCATTTCAGTTTTGAACCAATCTCAGTTTTCAGGTTATTAGGAAATCCCAGATTTCAATCATGCTACCCAATTCAGATTTCTCAGTTTTTCTTACAAACTCAGTTTTGATTAAAATCTCAGTTTTGTCAATAAAACAAATTCTCAGGAATTTGAAATGACAGTTCAACTTATCTTGAAATCACAAATCCCTGTCATTTCCTCACACCAACCCATCAACACACAGGTTAGACACATAGATGAAATGAAAATCACATGCACACATAATCATTTACCTCACTTTTATAGGTAGAAATAAATCTCAGGTTACCTGTTTTATAACAGTAAACTAAATTGGAAACCAGTATCAGTGAACAATTGGGATAACCAAATAACCAAACAAAAATCGAAGTGAGATAGTGAAACAGGGTGTGCAGGTGTCTAGCAGTTCGTGTCAACCCATAGGCGTGTCCTCGTGTCCAAAACCCAAGCCAAAACAGTGTATATATCAACCTATATATGTATCAGAAAAAGAAATGAAACACAGTCTCGTGCACGTGTGCACGAGGCTCATGTGCACAACAGGGCTCGAACCAAATCTCGTGCTCATAAGCATAGATTAACTACCCATAGGGCTATCCATAGGACACCCTGCATCGTGTCTACATGGTGATAGGACACGACACGAAGTGCGTGTCAGTGCCCAAATTCGACAGCCGCGCGCACAGTGCATTCCCCGTGCGCGCGCTCGTGCGTGCCCGACACGACACTAAAGGTTGTGAAACTCGAGGGGGGGTCTGTCAGTGATGGCCCCCCCCCTCTGTGTCAAATAACTCATGCCCAAGTGTCGTGTCCACAGAGTTATCACCCCCGAGTAGCAGGGGAAAACTGCAGCCGCGTGCGGCCGTGTGCACGCGCGTGTCCAAGCACGAAAACGACACAAACACGACACGAAATCAAGACACCAACACAGGAATCAAAAGACCACAACAAAACTAATTTTCCTATTCAAAAAGAATCAAATCAATCGATCGAAATGCCCTTTGAGGCATTTCGTCGAACACAGTGCCATTGGCACTGATACGTGTCCAGAAAGGACACGAAACCTCCGACACCAAGCTCGAATCTAATCCAAACCCTAGGGGGACCCTTAGGGCTTCCTATTCATGGAGATTGACAGGGATTTCATGAAGATTTGGAGAAGTTACCTTAGTGTGAACTTTCAATAGGAAAGGGGCCTTTCTCTACACTTTGCTTGATGTCCCAAACACCTCAAATCATTAGCAAGCTGGACCAAAACATCATAACAGCAAGAATACTGATATTAGAAGGGTTTGCAACTGGTTTGAGGATTTTAGGAATTAAAATGGAATTAATAGAGAATTTACTAGGGCAAGAACTCACCTCTTTCTTCTTGGATCTAATTTTTCTAAGGAGGGAGGCTAGCCCTAAGTTGAGAGGGGTTTTATAGTGGGAAAAAGGGTATGATGGCTGCCATTAGGTTAGGGTTAGGGTTTAGGATGAGGGGCTAAGGTTCCTCCAACAATTTCTAGCTAATCCAATGGCTCACAATTAAAGTAGCATCCTTTAACTTTTAGCCTAAAATATCTTTCAATAATATCTAGATATTTCACTAAGGTAATTACTTTAATGAAACCCTCTAACTTAGTCTCTAGGGTCATGATTAACAATGTAGATTAGGCTAACTTCTAGGTCAAGACTCAACAATTTAACTAACACATATTTAATTAATATAATTCACAAAATCACAAAAGTGTCAAAATGACTAAAATATCCCTAGGCTTAAAAGTAGAGATTTGAAATCCTAAATACATGATTAGGTCTCATTGGTCATGATTAGTCTTCTAGGTCATGTATGACTAATGTTACACTAGCAAAACACCAATTCACATTTCACTCAATTAAATAGTTTTAAATTAACTAAAAATCACCAAAAATCATATCATGACTAAAATCAATATTTTAATGATTTAAAATGCAAAATTTCAAATTTACCCTTATTTTGGAAAAGTGGGTGTTACACTAAATCCAGTTAGGAAGAAAGAAAAGGAAAGCAATTTGATGCCCCAAAAATCTCAGTTAAGAAGAATACCCAACAGTGAGGTATTCCATGAATCTCAAGTCTGTGTAATCTCAGGTTTTATAAGAACTCAGGAATCAAATGACAGTGTATACACAGGTTTATATATACCAAAACAAACTCAGATAATAATGATTATCAGGTTGAAAGCCATTTCAGTTTGTATCAATTCTCAGGTTTGAGAACAAACTCAGTTAAGTTAAGGAAACAGGGAAAAACTAATGAATGAATCATTCATTCAATAAATCTCAGTTAGAAACCATCCAGTTTTGAAGAACACAAACAGTAAATTTCAGTTCATATCTTATATTATGAAACATAGGCTCCTATAGCAGTCCACAACCCATCAAACCAACACCAAATTTCCAATCATGGCAAGACAATATATAGGAAACATGTTTAGAATCAAACTCAGTATTAAACATCAATGCAGGGGTTAAAATCATTAAACAACATGATTTGGAAAAACTGGAAATGACAGGAAACTAATAGCAGTATCAGGACATGGGTTTTAATGAGGAAATCGAATAGCAATTAGTTAATCATGAACCTAATGTTTGGAAAATGAAAACACCCCTCGTGCACAAGCCCCACAACTCATCTCGTGTCACCCATAGCCTGACACGGCGTATCCATAACCAGAAATCAAAATTACATACACACAGTGCACTGACAGTGCACTGTCTCGTGCACACGTGCACTTGTGTCGTGTGCACGACACAAGACACGAAAGGATCTCGTGGTGACACACATGGGTAGCCCACCTATAGGGCTACCTCATGGGCCCACTGGCCTGTGTCCACGAAGTGTCAGGGTCGGACACGAGACCCGTATCAGTGGCCCAAAACTAGTGTGCACAGACACAGCAAAATGCGTGCACAGCTGATATCTACCTAGACACGACACGGGGACACATGGGGCTTGACACATGGGGTGTCAGTCATGGCCCCATGCCACGTGTCAAGTCTCGTGTCCAAACGATGCGTGTCGTGTCCGCTACAGGGCCCGATAAGCAGGGGATCCCTGTAGCACGCGCGCGAGCGTGTGCACGCGCGTGTCCACACCACATAACCGACACACCACGACACGAAAACCAAGACACAATGATAGGAAATAGTAAGCAAGAATGAAACCCTATTTCCTATTCAAAAAATATTGGACAACTCGATCGACATGTCCTTTGAGGCATTATGTCGAACACCCTGTCCAAGCACTGATACGTGTCCAGAACGGACACGAATCCTCCGATACTTGACACGAATCCTATCCAGACCTTAGGGGGACCCTTAGGGCTTCCTATTGGTGAAGACAAAATGAAAATCCATAGAGAAATGGGAAAGTTACCTATTGGTGAACAATGGGTAAAAAACCTCCAAATGGAATGATTTCCACAACCACCCAAATCTCACAAATTGTTGTTTCCCTGCAAATAACCAATACCAACAGCAAAAGCATTAATTTTAGGTCCTAATGAAATTGGTTTGGGAAAGAAAGGATTTAAATTGGATTTTTAATGAATTTTGGAAGATGGAACTCACCTCTTTCCTTAGAACTTTTGGATGAACCCTAAAAGAGGCTAGCCCTAAAATCTAGGAGGGACTTTATAGTGGGGGAATCCCTAGGTTAAACCTAGTTGGCCGGCCAAGTTGGGTTTGGGTGGGGTTTGAGCTAGGTTAGCTAGTCCTATCAAGTTTAGTCACAAAATGACTTGTGAAACCACAAGCCATTTATCAAAACACTTGATTCCTAAATTCCTAATTAAATTTCTAATGAATCAAAAACTACTAACTTAAGTCATAATAGGTTAGCCTAGAGTCACTTGACCTAACCATGTCCAACTAACTAGGGTTAGCTCCTAGGTTGGTCTACAAGGATCAAAACTAGTCAAAAATCAAACTAGTCCAAATAAATCCAAAATAATTCCTAAAAATTCCATAAATTCTAATTAATTCCAAAAATTTAATTTACCCCAAAAATGACAAATTTATCCTCAAACTAGAAATGTGGTAGTGACACGTCTAGTCTTGCCTAGTCAAGACCAGTATATGGTTATTTCAGCACATTACTGTTATACTTTACCTTATCGATAAATGGTTAGAGGCTAAGTTCTATTCGGGTGAAGGGTTACAACCCCGTTTCTTGTTTGGTTTACGGGGTGTAACTTGGCTACTGGAATAGTCCTTTAGTTATCTTATCGTTTATCGCCTTGTTTCTCTAACTCATATCTTTTGTTATCATTGATGTATTCATGTGCTATTATGCTGGTTTTAGTTCTTAAGTGAAGCCTCCCTTGTGGCACTTGCTCTTCCTGGGGTCTGACCCAGCTAGTTTTGTATGGCCAAATTTCGGAGTAGCACCCGAGGTTCTTTCAGCCTTCCAGCCAGATGGTGAACACTAGGCGCAACCCTGGTAACGAGTGAATTTTATTTTGCTCTCCCACTCTATTATAAATTATTTTTTGAGGCATTTTGCCGCCAAGCAAGTGTTACCTCGTGTTAAATTTATATTTCTGTCTGCCTAAGGGCTGTAACATGATTGACAAATCCTAGGGTTGATCATGTATGACTTAAACTCTTGCTAGTCTTCATATTTTGTATGACTAGCTTCATGATCATGTGAATATGTAATGTATGGGATGCCTTACTTTGTATGTCTGATGATCTACCATCTTGTTACATTTACTTGCTTGCTTGAGATTGAGACACTAGGCTTGTTCTTGACCATAAGTGACTGTTGGCTTGTAGTAAAACCCTCATGCATCTAGACAGCCGTGACCGTACATCGAGGTGGGTTACACTTCAATGTACGGCTGGCTGTGTCTGTCCTCCGCTCTCTAGTATTCTGGTTCTGGGGCGTGACAACAATTATGCTATACCAAGCATTAGACGGTAGGATAATGAATACCTTACCAAACATTTATATTGTGCGACGCCAAAGTATATGCTAAGTTCATAGTCTTGTGGCAACATAGACCAACTTTTCCTTCTTCCAAGCAACGGAACGAAGGACCAAGTGTCAATTTGAAAGCACGTTGTTAACATTTCTAAGCCGACCGTAGGACATTTCCATATTCTAACTCAATCTGACCCAGAATTATTCCCTTAGCTATGTGAATTCATCTATTTTATTATCAAGTCTAACTTGTGTATTTGAAAATATCTAATTTATTAGTGTGAAAGCCAAATAGAAGCAAGTTTACCGAAGCCACCCACCTAAGCAAGGAGTTGCCTCGACCGAGCGGGACTTCGAGCAAGCATTGCATGGCTAAGTCCAAACGTCATTATGTTTTGATTCCTCCGGTTGAACTGAGCAGGACGGGGCATTACATAATACACCACTCAAAAAAAATCTCATCCTCGAGACTTTCTGAGTGTAAGTCATCCTACCATTCCTTAATCCATACCGTGTGCGTATCTTAGGCAATTCCTATCGAATGGCTCTATCCTTTAGTAGTACCGAACTATACTCAAGTATCTTTCTAAGTTTCGTGTTGCTTACACTTTGGCCAATTTCATTGAATGACTCTACCACTCAATTCGAGTTGAGATACTCACTCAGTCATATTATTTCTACGACTTGATCGCAATTGCGCCCTTGTACGGGACTATAACGGTCACACGAGGTACGTTATAATTTATCATATACGAGGGTCTTAGGCTGAGGCTAACTTACTCATCCATACGCATCTCAACATATCTACTTACAGCTGCATTCAAGTTCAGCATATCGCTGAGTTTGGATCGTGCACATATTCAAGACGTCTCTCGAATATGTACATTTCAACCAATCTTAGCGATAGCAAAGTCGGGCAAGCTACTCATGGTAGTTTTGAATTACTGGTCGTTCTGCTAACTCGACTAAAATTGAACTCCAGTTTATTTGATTATCATCTATCTTGATCCTCGAGATGACACGATTGATTTCTCAAGTGTTCTCGGCTTATGAAATCATTACGATACTTCTAGCGAAGTTGACCAAATCTAAGTAATTCCAGTCATATTCAAGACCAAGTATTGCACTACCATCAAGTATGTCTTCCAAGCAATAATTCAATTCATTATCCCAACTTTACTTGTGCATCACCGATTCCTATCATCCGCTTCGTTCGGATCCGATATCAATGTCGCTAGTGCACCCTTCCAGTTCCAAGTCCTAACTCTAATTCTTGTTGCCCCAGATATATCGTCCACCCGAACGTTACTCTAAAGTCGGTCGCACAGGTTCAATCACTCGGCACAGGGTTGTCTACCTATCCACTAGGTCAGCTCACAAAGTTATAAGTACAACTCAAGTTCGCGGTTTATCATGAAAACTCGTTTCACGACGCTTGCCCCAATCCTAATGTCAAACCATTATTTGTTTGTACGGGATACTCAACGCAAGCTCGCTTCACTCAGATTTTTATCGAGCCACGATCATCCTACACACATCAAGACATTCGTCGCACGGGGTCCGAGTTCGTTCTGCAAAGCTATCCTACGGTAAGTTTAGCTCAACTAATTTCTCGGCTATCAATATCGCACGTCCAAACTAGTAATTTGTGTAGTCTATCTCTTCAAACATGTTCGATATAATCAACATATCCATCCTATCAAAGTCAAGTACATCACGACACGATTTATCACTAAAACATAATTCTCACACTATATTCCCTAAGTTATTTAACCTAATTTACGTATTCGATCATAAGGTCGTCTAGTATAGTAATATGTTATGTTCCAATCTCCTGCAAGTTTGATTATCTACATCGGACATGAAATCACCATGCCAACGCTTCTTCAGGATAGTCTTCCTCATCGGGGCGTAACTCTTACCTTGAGTCTAGACTAATTCATTCTTGATACGTCCATTGGATCTACTTAATCCTCAAACATACTTTATCGTCAATTACAACTCCAAATAATCCTCGAATTCACCTTCGTATCAAACCACAAGTCAAAATCATCCAATTGCCACACCCTAATCTCCCGCAAGTTCAATCATCCCTGCTAGACATGAATCACCATGCCAACGCTCCCGCAGAATTATCACCATAATTCGGCATGACGCATGTGCAAGACTGGAGTTGCGCTCGTACAAGACAAGAACGTCAGCGTTGTGGTTATCATTGAAACAATCAAGACATTTTTATTTTCATCCAAGTAATATATCAATCCATTTTCAGACTCCTCGATGCGTTTCAACATCATCAAGTATGTTTACATAACAATCACATTGTATAACTCGTTTTGTGTTTTAGACAAGTACTATCTTTCGACCCAGATTAAAGATCACTTGTCCAAAATTAAAGTTCCATTCGACTAAATTTGAAATCGCACGTACGATCCACTAGGTTTCCTTGACCAAGAAATTTATACACCACTCAGGATCCGAGCCACTCGACCAATCGTCAAAACTCACTCTTATTCCTATTTGAGGACATTGCATACACCACTCAGGAATCAAGTCATTCAATCTAGTCTTCAATTATGTTCACATCATTCGCTTATACATTTCTCCTATCCGTTTCTCAAAACTCTAGCACGATCCCTTGCGCCGCCTCGATAATCTAAGTCATGTATACCTTTATCGATAGTCCATCGTGCAAATCATATTTATGATTCATACTCCTCGACATAATTAATCGTTCGAACTATTCCTCAAAACCCAAACACTATTCTCTGTGTTCGCCTTAGCGTTGGTCTGATAGCGTCTTTATCGATATACACACTAAGTCTAACTTATTCTCGTCCGAGCGATATCAATCTCACTCACAAACTTACTCGTACCAGAAGGTCTAGGTGTGCGATACTCGGCACAACTTAGCCAAAAGACTGTGTGCATAGCCATCCCATTCGAACTATACTCTGGTCTCACACACTCATTCATTAGTGTCAGCATAAGGTTATTCAGGTGTGCACACCACATGCTAACTTTAGCATGGGTTCTTTTCAACTCAAGTTCGACATAGTTCGACACAAAGGCCTCTGCATATCGATCCTGTCCAACTGAATACTTGTACGAGCTTTTGAAAATGTTAGACTTGTTATATGGAATATCTCGCAGAACATTGAAATAGAGAGCACCAACGATATCCATTGGTGAAAATGACATTTAGCATAAAGAGAACATCAGAGTTAAAGAATTCAATCGAAGTCCAAGGACGTAAAGCCGTGTCCTGAAACCATTATGTCACGCCCTGGTTCCGCAGAACCGATCATCCTCGCTAAGGCACGATGCCGTTTGAGCCTAGTTTGCGCTCACGTAAGATAAGTTCCACAACGGTCGATTACAGCAGCTTGCGACGGGGTCGTCGCACAGAAGTCCAAAAGCAAAAAAATTGAATAATCAGTAAATCACTAGCAAAAAGTCGAAACAAACACAAGTCATGCAAATAGCTATTTATTGATATTGAAACAAATATTACATATGTGGCACGAGGCCAAGATTACAACACTCAGTCTAGCACTTTCTTACAATACAGGTCACTCAGCTCTCTATCATCTTTCAATACAAGAGTTCAAGGCTACCACTTACGGATGCTTCAGAAGGCAATATCTATACATTATGTCCCGTATAAGTGAAGTCTTCAATACGACTGCATGCCTCAAAATGCTAAGGAACTCCATGC
The DNA here is from genome assembly GCA_029216955.1 of Iris pallida. Classification (NCBI taxonomy): domain Eukaryota; kingdom Viridiplantae; phylum Streptophyta; class Magnoliopsida; order Asparagales; family Iridaceae; genus Iris; species Iris pallida. The sequence goes on along the minus strand of JANAVB010004800.1, from coordinate 32,429,122 downwards.
CTCAGCGCGTCCAAGCGAGCTCCGTCTCGACGAGTAAGTACCTGTAACCTGTGCATAAAAACTATTGGGTGGTCAGTACATAACCGTACTTGTGATGTGAGCTCCTCGCACACCGTGTTGGAGTGGGTGGGGTTCCCAACCTATGTGGAGAAGATCCCGGAGTGCGACAAGCGCCGTCCGATGTCGGAGAAGCTCGGGAGTAGTTGTTGCTGCTGCTGCTGCCCCAAAGGGGGTTCTGGACCAAGTCTGCCGAGTTCGGGCCGAACTCGGTCCCAGGCCGAGTTCTGGCCGAACTCGATCTGGCCGTTCCAGGGTTTGGCCATCCAGTGCTGGTTGCCCCACACAGAGTTCTGGCCGAACTCTGTGTGTCGGGGGGCTGAAGCGAATTTCAGGATGAGTTTTCATCATTGGATTTAATCCAACGGTCCAGGTTGGTTGCGGGATTAGGGAGATATATTGAGTTTTCTCAACCCTAATTCATAATCGTATTATCGCATTGGACAACACAAGTTTGAGAGAGAAGGATGCAAGAGTGCCATTGCAACTTCGGAGAAGAAGACGGAGGATCGAAGGTCGTTTTCGAAGGAGATCGTGTTTCGGGTAATCTCTACTCGTCGTTCTCGTTCTTTGTAGCCTTGTGATCATTGTTCTTGTCTCTGAGTGTTGTGGGGATCCGATTTGGATCGGGAGGAGTTTGTAGAGGGTGTAATTCTTCTATTCCATTAGTGGAGGCTTCTCAGGGTTGGACTCCGATCGTCCTGTGGTTTTTCCCGCAAGGGTTTCCATGTCAAAAATTCTCTGTGTCTGCGTGGTTGTTTTTGTGTGCTTGTTTTTGGGTTCGTGCATTGTTTGCTCGGTCCTCTCGCAGGTACTCTCCGGTTTGGGGAAAGGTTTCCGCACTTCTTTTCCAACAGAGTGGTATCAGAGCTTTGGGTTCAAAGGGTGTCAGGAGTTGATAGAGGAACCAGAGAGGAGAGATGGACGCGAAGTCGGTGCGCATGGTGAACCTTAATGGCACAAACTATCATTATTGGCGGAGCAAGATGAAGGATTTGCTATTTGTCAAGAAGCTGCATCTACCTGTGTTTGCAACCGAGAGGCCCAGTGATAAATCCGAGGAGGACTGGAAGTTCGAGCACATACAGGTGTGTGGGTACATACGGCAGTTTGTTGATGAGAACGTGTACAACCACGTTGCCAATATTGAGCACGCGAAGACGTTGTGGGATAAGCTGGAATCCTTGTATGCGAAGAAGACCGGGGTAAACAAGTTGTTCCTGATCCGAACGATGATGGGTCTGCGGTACAAGGATGGGGCGTCTATTACGGATCACTTGAGTGATTTCCAGGGCGTGGTTGACCAGCTATCTTCTATGGGAGTCAAGTTCGACGACGAAGTTCAGGGACTGTGGCTGCTGTGTACCTTGCCAGACTCGTGGGAGACCGCACGAGTATCTATGATCGCTTCTGCTCCAGAAGGCGTGGTCAGTCTGGAGTTTGCCAAGAGCGGGGTGTTGAATGAAGAGATGCGGAGACGTTCTCAGGGCACTTCATCCACATCCCACCACTCAGAGGCACTTGTTTCAGAGAGCCACGGAAGGGGCAAAAGCAGGGGTCCAGGTGGTGGCAGAGACAAGAGCAGGGGGGAGTCCAAGGGTCGGTACGAGGACTCAGAGTGTTACCATTGCGGTAAGAAGGGCCATATCAAGCGGAATTGTTTCGCTTGGAAGAAGGAGAAGAAGGGCGACAAGGGGAAGCAAGAAGAGAACACTACAGCGGCGGCCTCGGTACATGGAGGCGATGTGATCGTCGTAGGTGATGAGGTCATTACTAACCTCGCCTGCGATGACAATTCTTGGCTGGTGGACTCAGGGGCTTCAGCACATGTATCTCACAATAGGGTACTGTTTGCCACTTACACGACAGGCGACTGTGGCGTGTTGAAAATGGGCAACGGAGATGTGTCGAAGGCGGTTGCCATTGGAGATGTGCATTTGAGAATGAAGACGGGTGCGGTTCTTGTTCTCAAGGATGTTCGTCATGTCCCTGATATCCGTTTCAACCTGGTATCGGTTGGAAGGTTGGATGACGAGGGATTCTTCAGTCTCTTCGGGAATAGTCAGTGGAAGCTTTCCAGAGGTTCGATGGTGATTGCCAAAGGAAGCAAGAAGTCCGGTCTCTACTATATGGAGGGGAGCGCAGAGGGGGCACAGGAGGTGAACGCAGTCAGTGATGCGTCTACCGAGTTGTGGCACAGGCGGCTCGGCCATATCAGCGAGAAGGGGATGAGCTACTTGGTGAATAGGAAAGTGATTCCGGGGCTCAAGTCTACAAAGTTGGAGAAATACACGCACTGTTTGGCTGTGAAGCAAAATAGGGTGTCTTTCCAGAGTCACCCAAGTTCGAGGAAGCCGGCGTTGCTCGAGTTGATTCACTCGGATGTCTGCGGTCCTATGAAGGTAAAATCTCTTGGTGGTGCTTCTTACTTTATGACTTTTATTGATGACTGTTCCAGGAAGGTTTGGGTCTATGCCTTAAAGACCAAGGATCAGGTGCTGCCTACTTTCAAGGAGTTTCAGGCCTCCGTTGAAAGGGAGACGGGCAAGAAGTTGTTGTGTGTTCGGTCCGACAATGGCGGCGAATACATCGGTCCCTTTGATGCGTATTGCAGAGAGCAAGGGATACGACACCAGAAGACTCCGCCAAAGACACCTCAGCTCAATGGTGTAGCGGAGCGCATGAACAGGACACTGATGGAGAGGGTGCGGTGTTTGCTGTCAGAAGCAAACTTGCCGGGCAGTTATTGGGGTGAGGCTCTTCTCACAGCTGCTTATATTATTAATTTGTCTCCTAGTGCTCCTTTGCAGGGTGATGTGCCTGACAAAGTATGGTACGGCAAGGAGCCGTCATACAGTCACCTGCGGGCGTTTGGTTGTAAAGCCTTCGTGCATGTACCGAAGGACGAGAGGACCAAACTTGAGCCGAAGACGAGGCGATGCGTCTTTGTCGGCTACGGTCGGGATGAGTTTGGCTATAGACTCTACGACCTAGTGGAAGGAAAGCTCTACAGAAGCAGGGACGTGGTGTTCGTCGAGGATCAGACCATGACCAACACTCAGGATTCCGAGACGCCTTCTGAGGCTGAGGAATTGCCTGAGTTAGAGTCATTTCGCTTCGAGCAGTTTCTAGAGGACATCGCAGAGGATCCAGTTATGGGGGAGCCGGTACATGGAGTTGCTCCCAACCTTGATCATCAGCCTGCTGATGGTGGTCAGGGTGTCCCTCAGGAGGATGAGCATGCCGGGGAGGCAGTTCCTGAAGGGGAGGAGGCTGTCGGTATACAGCCAGCACCAGTGGCTCCACTGAGAAGGAGCAACAGGGATCGTCGGCCATCTACGAGATACTCGCCGGATGAGTATGTGCTACTGACTGACGGGGGAGAGCCCGAAAGTTTCGCAGAGGCTATGGAAGACGAACACAGGCAGGAGTGGATGGTGGCTATGCAGGAGGAGATGAGTTCCTTGCACACCAATTCTACTTATGATCTGGTGCGGTTGCCAAAGGGCAAGAAGGCTTTGAAGAATCGATGGGTGTTCAGAGTGAAGCAGACGGATGATGCTACTCGCCCTCGATACAAAGCGAGGCTGGTAGTCAAGGGCTACGGTCAGCGGAAAGGCGTAGATTATGATGAAATCTTTTCGCCTGTCGTCAAGCATTCGTCTATTCGGGTGGTGCTAGCATTAGCAGCCAGTTTCGACTTGGAGGTCGAGCAGATGGACGTGAAGATGGCGTTCCTCCACGGTGATCTTGAGGAGGAGTTGTACATGGAGCAGCCGGAGGGATTCTGTGAGAAGGGCAAGTCACATTTGGTCTGCCGGTTGAGGAAGAGCTTGTATGGTCTGAAGCAGGCTCCGAGGCAGTGGTACAGAAAGTTCGAGTCGTTTATGGGAGAGCATGGTTATGCACGGACGACGTCGGACCATTGTGCATTTGTGAGGTATTTTGCCGATGATGATTTCATCATTTTGTTGCTCTATGTTGATGATATGCTATTAGTGGGTCGGAATGCCACTAGGATAGCGGAGTTGAAGCGCCAACTGGGCGTGGCCTTCTCTATGAAGGATTTGGGCGCAGCGAAGACTATTCTTGGGATGGAGATCAGCCGAGAGAGAGAGTCCAAGCTGCTACACTTGTCCCAAAAGAAGTACATTCACCGGGTACTTCAGCGTTTCGGGATGGACGGGTCGAAGAAAGTGAGTTCCCCCCTCGTGGCTCACTTTAAGTTCACTGAGGAGCAGTGTCCATCTACCGAGGACGAAAAGGAAGATATGGAGCGGGTTCCATATGCTTCAGCTGTGGGGAGCCTTATGTATGCCATGGTGTGTACGAGGCCAGATATTGCTCATACAGTTGGTATGGTTAGCAGGTATCTTTCAAATCCTGGAAGGGTACACTGGAGTACGGTCAAGTGGATTCTACGATATCTTCAGGGCACTGCTGGTTGGAGACTTTCCTTTGGTGGTGACGAGCCGAAGCTGGTTGGGTATACCGACGCTGATATGGCTGGAGATGTAGACACGAGGCGATCGACTTCAGGCTACGTGATGATGTTTGCGGGAGGAGCAGTGTCGTGGCAGTCGCGGTTGCAGAAGTGTGTTGCCTTGTCGACGACGAAGGCGGAATACATTGCGGCGACGGAGGCTTGCAAGGAGCTGTTGTGGATGAAGAAGCTGTTGCAAGAAATGGGACTGAAGCAAGAGCAGTATACTTTGCTTTGCGACAGTCAGAGTGCTATCCATCTTATGAAGAATCAGACGTTTCATAGCCGGTCCAAGCACATCGAGACTCGGTATCATTGGATACGGGATGTCGTTGAGAAGAAGGACGCGGAGCTTGAGAAGGTGCATACAGATGACAACGGAGCTGATATGTTCACGAAGATTCTACCAAGGGGGAAGTTTGAGTACTGCAGGCAGATCGTCGGGATGACGACGTCCTCCCCATAGTTGTGAAGGAGGAGATTTGTTGGAGTGGGTGGGGTTCCCAACCTATGTGGAGAAGATCCCGGAGTGCGACGAGCGCCGTCCGATGTCGGAGAAGCTCGGGAGTAGTTGTTGCTGCTGCTGCTGCCCCAAAGGGGGTTCTGGACCAAGTCTGCCGAGTTCGGGCCGAACTCGGTCCCAGGCCGAGTTCTGGCCGAACTCGGTCTGGCCGTTCCAGGGTTTGGCCATCCAGTGCTGGTTGCCCCACACAGAGTTCTGGCCGAACTCTGTGTGTCGGGGGGCTGAAGCGGATTTCAGGATGAGTTTTCATCATTGGATTTAATCCAACGGTCCAGGTTGGTTGCGGGATTAGGGAGATATATTGAGTTTTCTCAACCCTAATTCATAATCGTATTATCGCATTGGACAACACAAGTTTGAGAGAGAATGAGGCAAGAGTGCCATTGCAACTTCGGAGAAGAAGACGGAGGATCGAAGGTCGTTTTCGAAGGAGATCGTGTTTCGGGTAATCTCTACTCGTCGTTCTCGTTCTTCGTAGCCTTGTGATCATTGTTCTTGTCTCTGAGTGTTGTGGGGATCCGATTTGGATCGGGAGGAGTTTGTAGAGGGTGTAATTCTTCTATTCCATTAGTGGAGGCTTCTCAGGGTTGGACTCCGATCGTCCCGTGGTTTTTCCCGTAAGGGTTTCCACGTCAAAAATTCTCTGTGTCTGCGTGGTTGTTTTTGTGTGCTTGTTTTTGGGTTCGTGCGTTGTTTGCTCGGTCCTCTCGCAGGTACTCTCCGGTTTGGGGAAAGGTTTCCGCGCTTCTTTCCCAACACACCGTACTTGTGGTGTGAGCTCCGTCTCACAGCTCCTTTCACAAAATCACTTCTAAAGTCAACATTTCATAAGATGTTGTACCATATTGACATGGGGAGACTTTATAAAATACGCATATGAATGTATATATTGAAATTATTGGGAATAGATGTAATATTCTAATTTATTAAGGAGGAGGTGTGGGTGATATTTTATTTAACTGATGTAAGACATAATGTAATAAATTTTGTGATAATTTTGAGTGAGAACATCCTAAATAATGTTCTTGTGCATTGTATTCTTCTATTATGATATTATTTCTACTGATTTTTTCCATCAAATTTTTAATGAGGTAATGTAAGTCGCACCTAATTAGATTTCTGAAAAATGATATCCCTAAGAAAAAGTTGTACTCTTTTATTTCACTAAGAATTTTTTTATTTTCTTTCACTATGTATTTTATCCCGAAGAAGATTTTTTCCTTGGCAAAGTTTTTATTGAGACAATAATCAAAAGTGGTCACCCAATGGAGAATTTTGTGAACCAATGACCTTAATTAAGTGGATGTCCATTTATTTAGAGATGATAAAAGATTGAATATAACCATAACCCTTCCTATATTTTTTAATTTTATTTTTTTTATGTATACAATACTCCTATTTTAATGTGGCTTGGAAACGGTTCAAAAAGAACCATCCAAGCCGTACGTATATTCTCCATTAAATAACTAAAAAAAATTAAAAAACTTTCTAAATATCGTATATGTATTCTCAGATAGTTAAGAAAAAAAATAAAATTTTAAAATCCTTCAAACTAAATGAACATATAATAAATCATAAAATATATTCAATATTGAAATTATATGTAAACTTAGTACATGATATCATTCAACTAACACATGTACAAAATTCTAAAGCATATCTATAACAAATTTTGATTACAACGTACTCAAATCATATTTAAAATATTTTAGTATAATATAAAATTTTATCTACTTTTTAATAATATTATAGAGTTTGTTTGTATGTACAATATATGTGAAAGTAACTAGTATGATTAATAAAGACACTATAGTGAAGGTTCCGGACCAAATCCCCTGCAAACGTCGGATCCAATCCCCTCCAATGTGAGACCGTCATATCAGTCTCATGGTGGTCAAACCGGGTTTGACCGGGCCGGGCTTAAACTGGTCGGAGGAGCGGTCCGGACCGGGCTAACCCGGATCAGAGAGTGCTGGATCCAGTCCGGACCCGTGGCCCAGTTTGGTCGGGCCGGACTGAATTGGGCCTGGGCCGGGCCGGTTCACTGCTGGACTGAACCAGCCCGATTTTGGGGGAAAAAATCTTTTACATTCTACCATTTAGATTTCTAAAAAAATACAAATTAGAAAGTAAAATTAATGTACAACATTACAAGAATATTTTCCAAAAAAACTAGAAAGTAAAAATTAATGAGGAAAAAAATATATTTTACTTTCGAGCAGAGAGGTTTAAAAAAAACAAATTAGAAAGTAAAAGTTAATATACAACATTACATGAATCTTTTGCCAAAAAATAATAGAAAGTAAAAATTAATGAGTAATGTCAAGATAACTGAATGACTAATACAAGATTTGTATAATTTAAAAACTCATACAATATTAATAGTACCTAAACTGTGATTAATGACTAATACAACATTATAAAGACTCATACAAGATTACTAGTACATAAACTGTGATTAATGACTCATACAAGATTACTAGATGTTGATACATGATTTTAAATGTCTACGCAGGGGCGGAGCCAGGATTTTGGAATATGGTGGGCTAGCTATCAGATCAAAACAATAGAATTGCGCCTCTTTAAAGGATGGTGATTTGGAGTTGCAATTCACCCTATCAGGTCAAAAGAATAGCATTGTGCACCTTTAAAGGTTTATTTGCAACGCCAACTCTTCTTTATAGAAAAGAACCAAATTCCTCAGTTTTGGAATAGAGTGCGAGGAATTCCTCAGTTGCGTCTGGAAATTCTGGACCTTTGAGATGGCGCTACCACCTCAATCTTTTTGATGTATTCACAAGATCTTCAGAACTTTTAAGGTGTCTTGGCAGCATGAGTTTGCTATCCTCAGGATGCAAATGTGTACTAGTATAGCTACATTTATTATAACTTGATTCTTTTTTAAAAGGGGAGAAAATTGTTTATTTCGCTACTTGGATGTCCCATGTATCTCGTCTCTTGGATCTTTAAATTGATAATTATGAATTCCTCGACAATCTTGTTATAGAACCTGAAGGGGATAATAACCCAAAGAGAACCTCCCATGGGATGTTGGATTGTGCATCTTTAGTGATACCTAGAGACTTGATGTATCTCCAAGTTTATGTAAAAATTAGATAATGTTGATCCTTGGTCCAATTTACAGGGCTACTATGCATTTTTAGTGTTTGGGCTAATTTGACTTCCATTAGTTACCTAGCCTGTCTGAGGTTATTATGTATAGATACTCTTATGTGTCGGTCTAGTTAGTCAATATTGCAACTTGCTTCACATTAATTAGATCATTTCTGTTACGTACAAGATATTTTCGTAGACTTTGTACTGTAGATGTGATTTTGAAGCCTTTTTAAAGCAAATTTATAATTAGGCCTGGTATTATCAATCAAGCAGAGGTCAACTTACTTCTTGAGAAATATTCAGAGAATCCAATTTCTCTTTTGTAAAAGTTTGGCATATAATTTCCACAGTAAAAGTTTGGCATATAATTTCCACATTCATGACAAAGTAAAAGTTTGGCAAAATTGCTGCAAACAGAGCCTTTCCTCTCCATATAATTTCCACAGTTCAACATGGAATCATTTATATGTTTGCTTAAAGTTTGGCAAGCTCCAACATGACAGGAAGGTACATTCACAAAGTGAGTGAATATAAAATTTAAACACATATGTATCAGTATTAGTCAAGTACTAAGGATCAACCTTAAACGAGCCACATAATTTGAGACGATAACATACACTATGCCGCATAATTAGTCAAGTACTAAGGATCAATCTTTAAGTTTTATGACAGCAAAGTGCACATAAAAGTAGTACAAAACAGTAAGCAGCAGAAGTTTAAGAAACTGAAGGTATATTTAAGTGCAAATTAGCTAGCAGGAGGTGGAAGACTTTCGCTTCGGGATGTTTCACCCCTTGGTTTAAAGAATGAAAATAGGGTTTTCTTTCTCTTGTTTTCTTGATTTTCCATTATATACTCCAAGGTCCTAATAAATAGTGAAGTAATTAACATCAAATCAAACATCAAAAATTTAGGGGTTTGTTTTACAAAAATTAGGTTAGGGTTTTTACCGGAGCGGAGAAGACGGTCGGGCTGGTCCGGCTGGAGACGGCCGGGGACTCGGGCTGGAGACGGTCGGGGGACGGGGAGAGCAGCCGATGGGTCCTATTAAATAGTGAATTAATTAAGATTAAAGCCTTATAAAATCAAAACAAAATTTTTTTTGGGAATTAGGGTTTTAGAAAAAATTGAGGGCTAGAGTTTTAACAAAGTAAGACTATGAGCCGCTGCCGGTTGGACTGGAGAGGACGAGGGAAGGGAGGAGCAGCCACCGGCGCACCACCGGTCGGACTGGAGAGCAGCGGGGGAAGGGTGACTGCCGCTCGGGCCTTTCCTTGAAACTTTTTTTTTTTTTTTTTGACAAAGAGGGGTAGTTAAGTTTGCTGGAGACTGGAGTGGTCCGTGGAGACATTACAAGAGGCTTAAGTTTGCTGGAGACATTAGCTAGAGGCTACCTGGGCTAACAAGAGATGGGCTTTACAAAAAAAAAAATTAGCAAATTTTTGCACTGGGCTACAGCCCAGTGCAGACGCACAGTCCCTCCGCCCCTGTGTCTACGTAGCTTCCCTGTACCATAGTTATGGTCCCATTTTAATTGTTTACTACAATGCAAACATACAATAAGAACTTTAGTGGAGTATCTTCTTTTGGTACCGCCACTTGCACGCTCATTGTAAACTCCACTAAAATGATGCCAAATTTTCGAATCTGATTTAAACTCTTTTTGCGGTGCGTATTGAGGTTGTGGTGTAGGTTGCAGTTGCTGATTTTGTGGTTGCTGTGAAAGTTGATCATTATCCATGATATAAATCGTCTCTTCACACGAGTTTGTTTGTAAAAATTGTAAGAGGAAAGAAATTGTTGGTGTGATTAAGTTTGAAAATTTATAGCCTATTTATAGATTTTTTGGGGTGCAAAATGACCTATTTTACCCCCCAAAAAGAGTTGTTATAAGGGTAGTTTTGGTTATTTTCAGCAAAATGACCAAAATACTCTTCCAACAGTCTAAAAACAGCAAGTAAAATTTGGGGGGGGGGGGGGGGGGGGGGGGGGATAAAACGGTCATTTGGCATGCCAACTTTTAAAAACCACACAATTTTTTTTTTTTCAAAAATCGGTCGAACCGGACCTGGACCGGGCCGTTCCGGGTCGGCCCAGTCGGGTTTGACGAATTTGACCGGCCCGGACCCGCGGTCAAACCGGGCCGGGCCGGGCCGGACTATCGGGTCCTGGGGCACAACCCAGTCCGGACAGTTTTGCGTGTGGGTCGGGCCGGTCCGGATTGTTGACCGGGTTCGGGCCGACCTAGACGAGATTTGACCGGGACAGGTTCGAGCCGGAGACCGGGCCACCCGGCCCAAGTTGCACCATGATATCAGTTTCGGGCTGATGTGCGATATCCTCTCGAATTCGAAATTGTCGTGTTGTTAACTCGGAAGAAAAGAGGTCAACATGGCACCTCTCGGTCAATCAAGCATTTTTTTTTAAACCAGAAGAAAAAGGATGAGAGAGTTATGGGTACTAGATTCGGTAAATTTCCCTGGATCCGATCCAAACATAGCCCAAGCGGGTCCGTACGGTTACCGCACCGAATTAAAATCAGGGCCTTTCTCCATCTCTACATTATAAAAGCGCTCTCTCCCCCTCTCAGAAATTTACTCTCAATTGAGACTTGCCCAATATTTCCCTTCTTCTTCGTCTTCTTCTTCTTCTTCTTCTTCTTTTTCTTCGTCCTCCTAAATAATTAGGGTTAGGGTTGACGTTTCTTTTCGCGGGTATGGCAATGCCGGAGAGGAAGACGATCGATCTGGAGCAGGGGTGGGCGTTCATGCAGAAGGGGATCACCAAGCTGAAGAACATACTCGAAGGGCTCCCGGAGCCGCAGTTCAGCTCCGAGGACTACATGATGCTCTACACGTACGTACAGTCCCTCTCTCTTTCTCGATCGATCGATCGATTTCCCTCCTTTGCTAGGAATCTAGGGTTAGATTAGGGTTGGGTGATGATTGATGGGTTTTTGATTTTTCATTTGGTGGTGGTGGGGAACAGGACGATCTACAACATGTGCACGCAGAAACCCCCGCATGACTATTCGCAGCAGCTGTACGACAAGTACCGGGAGTCGTTCGAGGAGTACATCACGGCCACGGTGAGTTCGATAGGTTCGTCTTTGTTTTTTTTTATGGATTTATATTAGTTTTTATTGTACATCTTAGAGATTAAAAGTTCAATTTTGGATTAAAAAAATGGACGTGTGGCCTACGAGTGAAAATGTTCCGTTGTGGAATAATCTATGGTTGATTGAAATTTTGTTAGAAATTCTGATATGTAGAGAGGTTGTGTACTAGAATTTAGGTTTAGATGTGCACATCGGACGGCAAATTACATGACTTTGGGACCTATTTGATTTCCTTGCCCCCTTATTAATTGATTTGCTTCTGTTTGGTGATCGATGAGTCACCGGTTTGATGGAAAAGGTCATAATAAGAATCTTCTTCTTGATTAATGAATGTCTGGGCGATATTAATAATCTTCTTCGTAATTGAAGAATGTAGGTGTCATGCCAAAATTATAAATGATGGTTTAATATTAGTAAGTAAATGTCACTTGCTTTATTCATTATATTTCCTCCTGAAATACTCCAATAACCCCACAGATTTGTTATTCCTAAACGAGTCGTGAAGGATATAATGAACATATCTAGTCTCCATATTGGATCCAGAACAAGGTATGAGGCAAAAGCCACTAATTCGTACCGAGCCATCGAACCTATCAAACAATAAACTAGAGCTGTATGCATTATATGGACAGAAAGCAATCAACCAGATCATTCAGTATGACAATATGAGCACGATACAAAGGAAAACCCATGTAAATGCCCCTTTGGAAATACCCCTGTAGCAAAGAAAAAGAGATACTATGCAACTTTATGTCATTCAAACTTGTTCGAGAAACTCCTTAAAATTAGATTTGCATCCAATGTTATAAATTTCGCTAGGTAGGTTCGGTGCGCCAAAGGGGCGCCTAGCACCAAGGCCGCCTAGGCGCCGAGCTGAATTCTTTTTTTTTAAATGTGTATGTTACTTCTATATATATTATGTATATGTAAATAGAAACACACCACAACTTTGCCAACTTGGTTAGCAGGCTGAGTAATAAAATCACCTGTTGGGGAGTGGGGTCACCTGTTCGAGTCCCCATAATAACCTTTTTTTTGAGCTGCCTAACACAACACTTCCTCTTATTTTTTAGCTGCCATAACATTACACACATTTTGCCCTCTCCTCTCCTCTTGAAGAAGAAGAAGAAGGTATGTTTTTTTTTTTAACTTTCAAATTTGAAAATTTGAAATTTCAAGTCTGATTTTTTTTTTTTTTGAATTTTTTGGCCGCCCAGGAGCGCATAGGGTCGCCTAGCGCCTAGGCGCCGCCTAGGCCGCAATTTAGAACATTGCTTGCATCATTATTTGTCTTTTATATATGTATATAGAAAGGCTATTTCCTCGACTCAAACCATGTTTCCATGTCTCAGATTTAGGTTTGAGTCAAAAAAATAACACTTTTGCATACTGGGGAATGCTACATGCATAGTGATCCTCCCCATAACCTGCATTAGTGGGGGCCTGGTGAATCTACGACGCCCTTTATTTTTGGCCTTTACTTGCTTTACATCTTTACCCTTTATGTCGTATACTTAATATTTTAAGTCGTACTTATTTCTACAGAGGTTCTTTCGTACAAATTACAATATGGTAATCGGTAGCATCATGTTACAAATATTGCGATTTCTGTGTCGAAACTTTTTTTTTTTGACAATATTTCTCTCTTAATTTCAGCTATTTGTAACATTTCATTGTCGTTTCTTGATCTTGTAGTTCTTTTTTCAATATGGAAACATTAGCATCTTATTGCCATTATCATGGTTTCGGATGCAAAATAGTTAATTTTTTGTTAATTTGAGCCTTTGGTATCATCATTTCTTATTGGGTCATCTTGTAGTCGCTACATCTAGTTACAACATCTATTTACAGATCTTTTTGGTTCCCCTTTTGCTCTCTTATTGCCTTTTCCTTCTGTGAGTTGCTAGAACGAAAAGAGAAAGTTGTGCCCAAAACACTTAGTGGAGAAAGGGTATTCTTTGATCTGGATAGCCCTCAATGTAAGGTTCAAAAGCTCGGTATTGGTTTCAGAGCCTTCCTACGAGTAGTTTCACGTTTCGGTGGTTGGTTTTGGCGGTGTCGGTTTCATATATACTTAAAACATAGGAAAATGTTTGTTCATTTTCCTAATGCCTGAAAATGTTTATTTTTTATTTGTTTGACCATGCAATGTTGATGCTTTTGATTGGTATGTAGTCATTTTCAAATGATAGGGAAACCAAAACTATTTGTTAGTTTGTCATATTGATCTGTGAGGACGGTAGTCTACCTAATAGGATTGCTGGGTGCAAAATTTGTGATATTAGTATATTTTTTGTGCATACATGCTATATTCATTTCTATCTTGTCAAATCGGGATACAATGTGTATCAGTTTGCTTGATTATCACATCGTTTATCATAACATACTGTGTATCGTAACCTACCTTATGCTTGGTTATGACATCGATTATCTTTAACATATCATGTAAAAATACCTTGTCCCGTTGGCAAAAGATTGAAAATTCATACAACACAACATATAAGGATAAATTGAACACATTAAGAAACATATACTAGAAAAGTCGACAACTAAAGGTGAAACGAAAACATCAGAAGTTGGAGAACCATCATAAGTTTTAGCATCCATAATTTACCCATGCAACACTCATGGTAGTCAAACAAAGGCGCGCCTCGGGCACACCTAAGGTGCATCTCGCAAAAAGACGCAACATCTACGCCTCGCACCTCGCTAGGCGAGGCGCCTTGCTCCGAACGCACCCAACGCGTGTCTTTCAACAAGGCGCAACCAAGAAAATGCGCACCTAGGCACGTCTTATGTTTTTTCAAATATTTATTACTATTTTTTTATAAATTTTTTTTAAGGCAGAGACTAAAATTTATCTGGAAAAACTAAAAACTAAAATTTAACTGGAAAATGCACACCTAAGCCCTTTTCACGGTTGTCAAAGTTGGTTACAATTGAACTGGAAAATTAAAATTTACTAAAATCGTGGTAGGGGAGAATACAAACTCTTGTTAGTTCTGTGGAGTGCTACTGTGATCCGCTAGTTCACTTGGTTATATTTTAACATGTTTTTTTTGGTTTTAATATGTTATTTGATTTTATTTCTTACATTAATAATTTATTTATTTATTTATGTATTTTTTTATTTTTTACCTCGCTTCGCTCAGACGTGTCATAAGTGCCTTTTGTGCCTCGGCCTCGGACAATATGGACTCTTTGCGTCTTGAGTATGCCTTGCGCCTTTGGCTACCTTGCCAACACTATAAGATACATATACTAGAAAAAGTGGTCAATCAAACATCCAAAAGGAAAAAAAAAACATCCAAAGAAAATAAAAAAAAAACAAAAGAGAAGAATAAAGCTCAGTAAATAGACATAGAAAATGTACAAACATTGAAAAACCTGTATCGTCGTATCGGACGTATCATATTAGACGATACAAAAACATGTACTTTTTTTGTCCCATCCAATACGCCTATACAATCCGCATTGGAAACCTTTGTTTCGTATTGTGCAATACATATCATGTATCTAATACGAGATTAACAACATAGTTCATTGTATGTATATATGTGTTTTTTTGTGCTGTTTGCTTACAGGATCAGCAACAATCTACAACATATCACTTTTTGACAAGAAGTCTTTTCTATTTAGATGTAACTCCGTTACAAGCATCTAGTTCTTCCTTGATTAGGTATTGCCATCATTGAGAGAAAAGCACGATGAGTTTATGCTGAGGGAACTTGTTAAAAGATGGTCAAATCATAAGATTATGGTCCGGTGGCTTTCACGGTTTTTCCATTATCTGGATCGCTACTTCATTGCACGCAGGTCGTTGCCTCCTCTCAATGAAGTTGGTCTCACTTGCTTCCGAGAATTGGTAAGTATATCTTCAATTTTACATCTTTTAAACCTTAAAGAAGGTTTTATTATTATTATTATTATTATTATTATTATTAATAATAAGTTTTAGAGCACAGTTAATATAAAAGATCTACGGAAGCTGACCTTGTACTTTGAACACTGTTGATACCTTTTCCTTTTGATTTCAGGTCTACCAGGAGATTAAGGTTAAAGTGAGAGATGCTGTGATCTCTTTGGTACGTGATGAATATTCTGTAGAACTTTTTACAAACGTTGGTTTTGTTAACTTTACTTCGGGAAGCAGATTGACCAAGAACGCGAGGGGGAACAAATTGACAGAGCATTATTAAAGAATGTATTGGACATATTTGTTGAAATTGGTTTGGGAAATATGGAGTGCTATGAAAATGATTTTGAAGCAGACATGCTTACCGATACTGCAGCTTACTATTCACGGAAAGCTTCAAACTGGATTCTGGAGGATTCATGTCCAGATTACATGTTGAAGGTATTTTGTTTCTTAGTCTTTTAAATATGTGTTTGCCCCAATGAGGATGGTACTTGATGCTTTTGTGGCTGTCTTTAGGCTGAGGAATGCTTGAAGCGTGAGAAGGATAGAGTTTCCCACTACCTGCATATTAGCAGTGAACCAAAGTTGTTAGAGGTTTGTTCAAAGTCGTGCTTTCCACTATATTTATTGACATTCAAGTTTGGTTTTGAAACTTTAGATAAGTGTATTCTGTTAATTTAGTCATTTTGATCAGTTTTGTCATTTGAAGTTCTAAAGGTAATCTATCTTGTTTTACATTTACTTTGTTGAATAGAAAGTACAACATGAGTTACTCTCAGTATATGGAAGTCAGCTTCTTGAAAAGGAACATTCTGGCTGCCATGCATTGCTTCGTGATGACAAGGTTTGTATTGATGGTGCTTATATTTTTTTATTGAAAACAAGCTAAGGTTTTCTTTTACTTTGTAATGGATTTGACTCTTTATTCTTGCACTTGCATTTAGGTGGATGACCTATCGAGGATGTATCGGCTTTTTAGTAGAATACAAAAAGGATTGGATCCTGTATCTCTGATATTTAAACAGGTTAGTTTGCTTTAATATTGATTTTGCAAATTATGAAATAGAGTTCCATTTCATCTTTATGGATTTTGGAAATTCTTATGCAGCATGTGACAGCTGAGGGTACAACCTTGGTCAAACAAGCGGAAGATGCTGCAAGCAATAAGAAGGTGGGATATTTCCTATTTAAATTAGTTTTCCATTTCTCAAATGAATGTTCTACAAATTAATTCGTTATGTCATTAGAAATCGTCTCTGTATTGCCTGATGTATTTTTGAGATCAATAATGTTGGGTGCAATTCTTAGGATTGAGCTCACCCATTCTTTAGATGCTATTAAGCAATAATCACCTTATGAATACAGTTTTAGCATTATAATCTATCTTTAATAAGTGTTAGCATTAGAAAGTAAATGGATGCTGTTTGATGTTTACTAACTTTTTGCCAAGGATAACGTTTGTATGTTTTGAGTAGTAGGAATGGAGATATTACCTGTAGGATTTAGAACCAGGGCCGGCCCGGAGCATTTGAATGCCCGGGGCGAAATTCAAAATTATGCCCCTTCAAAATAATATTAAAAATAAAGTATCAAATTTTTTTTTTTTGGAACATTCGGTATTTCATTATTATGAACATAAATGTTTTGTGCAATTTCTTAGTTTGATTCCTATAAAATATACATGTAAAATCTTGTTGTTTTGGATATAGACATAGGCACTTCATGTGGACTTTTATGCACCTCTACTAGACTAGAGTATGAAACAAATTAATGAATTTTTTTTTTCTTGTAGAGTAACATAGACTACATCTTCTCAATCTTCAAGTTTCTCATCTGCGTAGCATCATCGATTTAGATTTTAGAATAAGTATAATTTGTACCACAATCATCATCCATTTGAACCCACAAAACAATACAATATCTGTGTGTTTGTTTATGATCTTGACTAAAAACAGATGTCTCATTCAAGCAATCGAACATAGGATATTCACAATGCAATACACACCATGCATCATACCCTGACCTGTCATAATATTAGCACAATATCTCGATCAGAAAAAATAAACAAAAATGATCTAAAAATTAATGAAGTTCATAAATTTGACTTTAAATTATAGAAGATAACGATACAATTATTAGCATGTTTAAGCAAATGAAGTATATGAAGTTCTTCATTACGAATAACTATTGGTTCTTGAAACCTAGTAAAATACAAAATCTACAATATTTACATAACTAAGATTCCATGTACACTACTACATACCAAGAAATTAGAAATTAAAGACTCAACAAAATTTTAGTAACCACTATATGCAATATTTGATCAATGACAAATGACATATTATATATATGACAATATATGTCGATAGAGCACTTACATTCTTTGTTCCAATTTTGATCGACTCGTCTTCAACTGTATATTCTTGCATACCTTGGCATGTGCATATTTGCTCGCCATTTTTAGCCATTTAATGTTGATCGTGACATTTTTTCTTTCTTGGAGATACGATTTCGTGTAAAGAGATACGCAGCTGTGGAAGTTTCCAATTTCCTACCTTTTTTCATTTTTATGTTCTTTGTCCTATTTGTTTTTTTCCCTTCTTTTGACTTTAGATGCTTAGGTTAGGCAATGGGGTGGGTGAAGGTTGCAGGTCCCTTGGGCCTTAGTAGAAAAATTCATAGTTAAAATCAATACAAAAAATAAATTTTTTTGGGGCCCCATGGCCTTGGGGCCCCGGGCCCATGCCATGTCTGCCCCTCCCCCGGCCCGCCCTTGTTTAGAACTAGCATGTGATTTGCATCATCACCTTTTTACATAATACTGTTATGATCAGATGACTAAGTAAGTGTTAGCATGTACATTCACATTTTTCCTGGGTAGAACACATCATATATTGTCGCCATAGTCCATATATTTTCTGCATTCTCGTGCAGTTTTAGGCAATGATTAAGATAATCGCCATCTCCAAACCTTTTATCGGGTCTAACTTGGGCATGACCCAATGTCAAGTAAGAGAGTGGACTCAAGTTTACAGCCAATTGGTTGTCAAGGCACCATTAACCTTTATTCTAGCCAAGCTAATATAAGTAAGCGTAGTTTGCTATAAAACCTCTTGGGACAGTTGGCAGTAGGTAGATGTAATAACTCTTGTCTTGCAGTTAAACTCATGCAACCAAATAACAATTCTCGAGTATCCCCAACTTTTAGACTAAGAAAAGGTCTAAAGGAAGAGTGAAATGTAGAACAAGATCAACGACATTCCTATTGGCATCTTCTAAAAATCTTTTTGCTACTTGGCTATTGATGATTGAGACCCTGTTCTTCATAGGTTCTTTTTTACTTTCTTACCTTGTGTTCAAGTCAGAACATGGGGAGATTTTTTGTGTTTTCTTTGACCTGGCTCCTCTAATTTCTTAGAGCCCCTTAATTATAAATATCGCTAGTTCTGAGAAAATGTACTTAGGTTGCCAAAGTAAAAGTTAAAACTAATGGTTACTGCTTCTAACCACATGCTAGTAAAAGGTCTAAAGTCTCTCTCTCTCTCTCTCTCTATATATATATATATATATATATATATATATACTCTCTCTCTCTCTCTCTATATATATATATATATATATATATATACCCTAGCATTGTCTTCATACTTTGGAGGATCTCTAAGAATACAAGAACTTGTTTGTATCGTGTAAGATGTAAGTTTCTTATATTTTAAGAATCCTTTTTATTGGTTTAATCACTGCATCATTTCATCATCACCAGTTGCCCTGTTATATATAGACCATTCCTCATTCTGAAAGATACTGATGTGGGCCCACCCACCATCACCTACGCACGTCGTAGGAGACGTAGAGCTATTTAGGCCCAGGCCCGCTGTTTAGGCCTTTCAGTTATTTAGGCATAAAGGGGTATTGTTGTCTTTCACCACAATAATCCTTTTAGGGTTTTGTTTCTCCTTTCTATTTATAGCTAGGGCTAGCCGTCATTAGTTTTCAGGCTTGTATTGAGAAAACTCTCGCAAGTGTCATTGAAGAAGGATTTATTACTTTGTTCCGTTCATCAAAGTTGGGAGTTTTGTTCTTTTCCTATATAAAAGATCATTCTATTTCTATTCCTCTTAATTAATTGTTGGGATTGGTGAACCGATTGAGTCGATTCACATCAATTGGTATCAGAGCTTTCTACGAGCCATGGCCGATGGGACGAGAAACACGATCGACGAGAAGATCCGAGGTCTTCGGGAGGACTTCACCGCCGAGATCGAGAGCTTGAAGAAATCCATGGAGGTCCTCGCGAAGGATCAAGCATCCACGAACCTAGAAATCCGCACGGAGATGCGTGATATGCGGAAGGAGACGACGACTATCATGATGCTTTTGCAAAACATCTCGAACAAGATCAATGGCGGCGAAGCGGAGGCGGCAACAACCCAAACCCTAGGCGACCAACTAGGGTTTGTTCATACGGAGGGGGAAGCGATCGAAGACCACGGAGGACCGGCCGACGGGAGCTGGCCCGCACCCGCCGTCGCCGCCGCGCCGCCGGGCGGGGCCCTGGCGGCCGGCGACCCTCGCCGGACAGCGGCAGAAGGCCGCGGGAGCGTCGCCGCCAACCGCGCGAGCCCGGGCGGGGCCGCTGCTGTTGGGGGCGGTCGCTGGCCGGCCCCCGACCGCCACCCCTGGCCGGTCGGCGCCAGAGGAGCCGCCGGCGAGCGGCCGTGGCCGGACTCCGTCGATCCGTACGGTCCCGGCGGACCGGTTCCACATTCGGGAGAAGCCCTAGGGCTTGGGGCCCCCTACGGGGGTCGGACGATGACAGCGAACTACGGAGATTGGTTCGCGGGTCCGGGAAGGGGCTTGGCGGGAGTTCCGGCTTGGACGGGAGGAGCGGAACCGCCAGGAGGAGCGAGGCACGCCGGAGGCAGCAATTTCTTTGGGGGAACGGCGGATCCCGCCAACTTCCAGAGAGGGGACCTGCCCCCACGACGACCGCCACGGGCGAGGGCAGTCGGTGACTACAGGGGTCCGGTGGAGGAGTGGGGTGAGCAGGTCTGGGCTGACGAGCGGTATGAGGAGGTTGACAGAGGCCCGTACGAGACCCAGCGGAGAGATACACACCGCTGGGAAGGAGGACGAGGCAGGGATGATATGCAGCACGGTGACCTTAGCGCGGATCGCCGGCTGAAGAAACTGAAGCTACCCACGTTCGAGGGTGAAAACCCGGACGGGTGGATTTTTCGGGCGGAGCGCTATTTTGAGATCATGGAGCTGACCGAGGCAGAGGTCCTCAGATGCATCGGAATCTATTTCGAGGGCCAGGCCTTGGCGTGGTATCGGTGGAGATCGGCGAGGACCCCGTTCAGCAGCTGGGTGGAGCTGACGGGATACATTTTAGACCGCTTCCAGGAGACGGCTTCGGGTGATTTCTACGAGCAGTGGTCGTCGCTACGACAGGAGGGGACGGTTCGAGACTTCGTCGCGAAGTTCGAACTACTATCTGGACGCGTTCGAGGGGTGTCGGACGAGTTACAGATAGGTATGTTTATGAAGGGTTTAAAGCCCTCCATACGAGCGGAGCTCAGGCTGCAGAGTCCGCGGTACTTAGAAGATCTCCTCCGCCTGGCCCACAAGGCAGAGGAGAAATTGGCGGAAGAAAAGCGCCTTAAAGACGCTTGGGGAGCATCGGGACAGCACAGTCAGACGGGCCTAGTAATTCCACGACCAGCAGCGGAGGCTCAGGCACCAATACCACCTAGACCCGCAGGCGGGACAGGGGGCTCCATAGTACCGGGGAGGCGCCTGTCGGATGCTGACATGAAGGCGAGAAGAGCAGCTGGCTTGTGCTTCAGATGCGACGAGAGGTTCACTCCCGGTCATCGATGTGCGAGCAAAGTTGCTGCAGATCGTAATCTTGCCCGACGAGGAGGAGGATCCGACGGAGGAAGAGGCCGCTATAGCAACAGACGCAGTTTCCAGATTTCCACCTTGAGGACAAGGTGGCTCTTTTAGGAGGCGGTATTGATGTGGGCCCACCCATCATCACCTACGCACGTCGTAGGAGACGTAGAGCTATTTAGGCCCAGGCCCGCTGTTTAGGCCTTTCAGTTATTTAGGCATAAAGGGGTATTGTGGTCTTTCACCACAATAATCCTTTTAGGGTTTTGTTTCTCCTTTCTATTTATAGCTAGGGCTAGCCGTCATTAGTTTTCATGCTTGTATTGAGAAAACTCTCGCAAATGTCATTGAAGAAGGATTTATTACTTTGTTCCGTTCATCAAAGTTGGGAGTTTTGTTCTTTTCCTATATAAAAGATCATTCTATTTCTATTCCTCTTAATTAATTGTTGGAATTGGTGAACCGATTGAGTCGATTCACATCAGATACTTTCCTCTTTCCTATTGCGGGCATCCTAAGCCCTCAACACATGACAAACTAGTCATTTGTCCAGGGAAAATTCCCTTTGTTTTTTGTTTGACTTGGCTTCCTTATTTTCTTGGAGCCCCCGAATTTATAAATATCACTAGTTCCAAGGAAAAGTTCGCTTCTGAAGTCTCAAGGTAAAAATTAACCACTGGTTAATGCTTCTAACCAGAGGCTAGTAAAAGTTTAACTTCCTCGAAGGAAAGTTATGAATTATGATGTCACTATATAATGAGTGATGACAAGTAGAAGTATTAGTTGTTTGCTCCATAATCAGTGGCGGAGCTTGGGTTATATTTTTGGAGGAGCAAGCCTAATATTAAGTGTGTGTATATATGTATTTAAAACTTGATCAAACAACGAATTAAACAAATTTAAAGAAAAAAGTACTAATAAACTTGAATAGGACATGTTAAATAATGTCACATTCAACTAATTAAACAAATTTAAAGAAAAAAGTAGTAATAAACTTACAGATTGTTCATGAATAATAACAATTCCATTTTATTCAAAGTAAAGCTCGGCGTTCCTTCAAAGGTGCTATGTCATCATGCTTATTATCAATAGTTTTCCTTTTGAAAAAGGCATCAATGGTTTAAGCTTGACCATAATGACTTATAAATCACGTGAACAAATCACTAATTTTTATTTAATTACTATTTTGAGAAAAACAAAAGTTCGGAAGATTAAAATAAAATAAAATTATTATAAAAAGAAATAAAAACTCTTCAAAACTCAAGTTCCAACTGTTGTGAATCTTGTTATTCAAAAGAGATTGCTTGGTAGGCATACCAAACCATGTGAAGCTTAAAACCATTGATGAATCATGAAAGAGTTGGGCAATAGCCTAATTACCTCAATGAGTTGTGCAATAGCTGCTAGTAATGGGCAAGTAATTGAGTTCTTCTTGACTTCTTCAATCCATTTTGTCTTTTCCTCTTCGACTCTTTTCCCTCTTTGATTTTTTTGGTTTGCTTGAATGGAGATTCGGAGAAGATCAAAAGTCAGATGGGAAGTAAATTGGGATTTGGTACATTTGGAAAGATTACATAACACATTGATTTGATTGAATTTTTTATAGTAATATTTTATTCACAATTCTCACATGATGGTGCTAATAGAAGTCGAGCAATCTTTTATAGTAACATTTTATGGTAATATTTTATTCTTGGTGGGGCCAAATATCGATAGTTATTAAAAATTACTACTTTTTTTTGGGGGAGGGGGGATGGCCCCCCGTTGCCTTAGAGAATCTCCGCCCCTGTCCATAATCTGCTGGATTCTTAAGATGCAGATTCTATATTGTCCCATACGATCTAGCAATCTCCATATATTATTGATGCCTTCTTCATTGTAAGGCATTTAGCTGCCTAGTACTCATTTACCTGTTATTTGTTCCTTATCTACTTATAACACGGTGACCAGTTTGGCATCTTGTATTTCTATTCATGGAGAACTATGTGCGTCATGTAGTGCTAAGAGCAATTTTTTCTTTACAACATCTGTTTATATTCCTGTTGTTTCCGTAGTTCACAAGTGTATTATTTGTGAAAGTTTATTTTTATTTTTATGTTAGTTAATCTATAAAGTTATTTATTTTGTATATTGTCAATTTGGCTTCCACTTCCACTTTGCACCAACTTCATGAATAACTTTGTAAATCATGTAGCCAGATGAGTTGACTTCATCATAGCATCTTTTTATGTCATTTTAAAAATTTCTAATTAAGTAGTCTCAGAAAGGTCATGCTAAGTCTATTCTATTTTATCCATTTTGCAGGCAGAGAAAAGGGATGTGGTTGGCTTGCAAGAGCAGGTAAGTTGCTTTGAACATTTTGAATTTCTTAGATTGTTGAATCTTCATTTTGAAATATGACGGATTTTCTGATCTCAGGTTTTTATTAGAAAAATTATTGAGCTGCATGATAAGTACCTGGCTTATGTGAATGACTGCTTCCAGAACCACTCACTATTTCACAAGGTCTGTATCTGAAGGTTTTCAATTGAGTTCTGTAGTCCAGTCACATTTCACTCTTATAAGTTATCTTTGTCTATCTGCAGGCACTTAAAGAGGCTTTTGAGGTATTTTGCAATAAAGGTGTGGCAGGCAGCTCCAGTGCTGAGTTGCTTGCTACTTTCTGTGATAATATTCTGAAGAAGGGAGGAAGTGAGAAACTTAGTGACGAAGCTATCGAGGATACACTCGAAAAGGTTAATTACATAATTTATGTCTTAGATGTTTTTCTATGAAATGTTCCTCAATATTCTTGTCTTTCATCCAGGAAGATTCCTTAAAACTTTTCTTCCATGATGTCTTAGATGTTTTTTCTATGAAACGTTCCCTCAATATTCTTGTCTTTCATCAAGAAGATTCCTTAAAACTTTCTTCCATGTTTCACGAGTTCCAAACATTAACTACCTTAATAGGCTAACTTGATTTACATTGTTGGGACTCCTGGCAATCTGTAGATTTAAGCTAGAAGGTAAAAAGTACCGCGAGTAAGTTGTAAGATCATTTAACTAAAAGGGTTAGACAGTAATTTATCAACAACCAAGAGAATTGGAAGCAAATTTGTAGTTGGATGCCACTGTTACCTGAACATGTTTTCACAAAAGATTCAAGGTGTTCGAATGTATTCGAGGAGCAGATCTATACATAGTTTTTGTGCAGCTTGTATGTTTTATGTGTTCCATGAATTATCTGCTTAACTAGCTGCTGCATGGAATATTAAATTTGGGTAGAATAATTGCGTGATAAGGTCTAGATTTGACGTCTTCTGCATTGAAGTTCCAACAATATGATAACTAGTAATATCATAATAATTTGATGGTTTGAAGTATTGTTAAGAGTGCCCTGCAAGTGTATTAAAAGTGTCCAAGAGTACTGTAAATCAAGAAGTTTGTGATTTTACTGTCCAGTTGAGTCTTTCATTTGGAAAGTAATGTATTTTGATGGGTCACATTGTTGTCTTTAACAAAGTCAATTTTGCAGAGTTTCAATGGACGTTTTAGGCCTTCTGCTGTTGCATGTGGCTTAATGGACTTTTCAATACTTTGCAGGTTGTCAAATTACTTGCATATATTAGCGATAAAGACCTCTTTGCTGAGTTCTACAGGTATTGTTATTTTTTTTTTATAACTGCTCATTCATGCCATCACTATTCATGAATACTGACTCTTCTGTAACGTAAATTCTGTTCCTGCTTCCTATGATCAATTAATGTGCAGGAAAAAACTTGCTCGAAGACTGCTGTTTGACAAAAGCGCTAATGATGACCATGAGAGGAGTATCTTGACGAAATTGAAGCAGCAGTGTGGAGGGCAGTTCACTTCAAAAATGGAGGGCATGGTTCGTTTCTATGAGT
Source organism: Iris pallida (assembly GCA_029216955.1). NCBI lineage: Eukaryota > Viridiplantae > Streptophyta > Magnoliopsida > Asparagales > Iridaceae > Iris > Iris pallida. The sequence continues at coordinate 32,404,121 of JANAVB010004800.1, read as the reverse complement.
GTATGTAATTAAGGTGTCTATGTCATGTTTGCACCTTCTAATTATTTTCTCCTTTCAGGTCACTGATCTAACGCTTGCAAGGGAAAATCAATCAGGATTTGAGGAGTATCTGAACAATAACACACAGGCAAATCCTGGAATTGACCTGACAGTTACTGTCCTCACTACTGGATTCTGGCCAAGCTATAAATCGTTTGATCTCAACCTTCCTGCTGAGATGGTGAGTTGTTCTTGACTTTTTCAAACATTTGGTGTCTCACAATGGTTACTACTTTTTGATTGTCTTATTGTCTTTGTCAAGATTTTATGGAAAATGGTTTTGATAACATTTCTAATCCGCATTAGGAGGGTGCAGTATATTGCTTATTCTGAATTTCATAATATTATAGATATTAATATTGTGCATCTGTGAACCAGGTTAAATGCGTGGAGGTATTCAGAGAGTTTTATCAGACGAAAACTAAACACAGGAAACTTACATGGATATATTCATTGGGTACCTGTAACATCAATGGCAAGTTTGATGCCAAAACCATTGAGTTGATTGTGACAACTTATCAGGTCTCTTACAAGCTCATATTGTTGTTTTCTTCTTCTTGGTTTGTTACTGGATTATATATATGGAATTTGGCACATTGTCATTTTCTTTTTGTTACAGGCGTCAGCATTACTTCTATTCAATTCTTCAGACAGATTGAATTACTCTGAAATTATGACTCAGTTAAACTTAACGGACGATGATGTGATCAGATTGCTCCACTCACTCTCATGTGCAAAATACAAAATTCTTAATAAGGAGCCAAACAACAAAAGTATCACTCCAAATGATTACTTTGAGTTCAACTCAAAGTTCACCGATAAAATGAGAAGGATTAAGGTATGACCCTCCCCCCTCTCAGTCTCACATATAGTAACATATAGTAACGATGTTATGGATAGGATTGTCTGAATTCAAGAGCAAATCATGTCTTGCATATCAAGTTGAAAATTCGTCTTTCTCCATTATTTGAACTCTATAAACCAGATTAAGATTTCAATATATATTGTTTGCATACCTATTGTTTGGATATAATTCCTTCAGTTTAGGTCTGTCCTATTTTGACTTAGTTCCCCTGCATACTATGATTTGCTTAGAGGTTCCTTAAATTACCTATACCTTTGGGTCTCCATAAGGTAAAAGCTAACCCTTATGAAGCTTGGTAGTCCATTTAGGATGGTACTCCTTGGATACTCTTAGGTACTTATCACATACTTGCCCAAATTTTTGTTATTTTTGTTTTGATTTTTAGTTTTGGTTTCTAGCTAACTTTGACATGATAACCCCAACTCATTGTATTTTGACCCACTAACCCGACCTTGTAATCAAATATAAGTGAACCAACGCTAACTTTTTGTTAGTGGTGAGACAGATTGGGACATTGACAGATGGATTTGACCATTTGATGATGTTGGGATTCTTGATATTGCCAACTTGTGTCTTGATGAACCTGATTTATAAGTTTTTATTGTCAACTTTTGATGGTGATGATAAATAATAATAAAGAACAAGTCGATGGTGTTGGTGCTGCTACTTATAGTCGTGTGTTCTGCACTTTTGTACTTCTGTTTGATGTTTTGAGACTAATTATGAATTATGATGAGACAATGAAGTGTTGGTTTATATATGTGCGTGCGTGTGTGTGTGCGCGCTTTTTAGAAATTGTCATATCAATGTACCATGTACATACCGTACAAGGTACTTCAACCCATGTAAATGTGCTTCATCGGTTAACCCCACCCTTGGTTGATTGGAACCAGAGATGGATAAGTGCTTTTTTGGTTCCTTCCTAATTTATCATTTAGTACCAAATTTGCTGCGGGTTCAATTAATTTGTGCCAAATTACATCGTGTTCCTCCAGCCTTTACCCCACCCACCATGTCCTCCTTACCACCAGTTTCTTGCACCTTCATACATGCCTAATCCCCTTCCTCCGGGCCTGTCTTCTCCCCCTCCTTCCACTTCCTTTCGCACCTCTCTTGTCCCGAACACTGTTGGGAATGGTGTTGGCTGCTTCAACCGGGTGTGTCGGAGACTCAGAATATAAGCACTTGGTTGATGGTGACAGAGGAATATGAGAATGTGTATTAGGAGACTCATGACCTAATTGCACACATGGGCATGGGTACGGATAACAACACTATACAGATATGGAATACAAACTTCTTCAGATAGGTAAAATAAGTAGTCAACTGTGTTGGGCAGTATGGATACGGTAGGTATACAAGCACCATTTTCCTTGTCCGTGCCACAGCTTGTGACTGGTCAGCTATTTCAATGCAGTTGGTGCTTAGCAAGGAGTTAGCCTTCTCGTAGTGGTTGAGATGGTGACCATGTGAGAGGTGGTGGAGGTGAGGAGGATTGGGTTGGAGGTGGTGATATCAAAAGTATTAATTGTTGGTGAGACTGACCTGGTGGTGGACAGGAGGGTATGCAGTGGTGGATAGGAGTGGGAAAACTAAAAACAGGCTTTCGGAAGGCGTAGGATGTTTGCATGAGTTGTGAATTGTGAGTGCATGGAGGAAATAAAAGTGAAGGTTTTTTGTGGTTTCTGAATCAAATTGGTTAGAAGGATCGGTGGTGAGTAGCCTGGTGGACTGGAGGGCGTGTGGTGGGTGGGTTAGGAGTGGGAAAAAGACAGGTTCGGTAGGTGGAGGGTGTTTTCATGGATTGTGAGGCATGGAGGAAATAAACGCGAAGGTTTTCATGGGTTCTGAATCGAATGGGTTAAAAGAAATTAAAGATGGAGATCAGCTTGGTTCCATATGGGTTAGAAGGAACTCTGATATATATATATATATATATATATATATATATATGTGTGTGTGTGTGTGTGTGTGTGTGTGTGTGTGTAAAATATAATGCTCTTTTAGAAATTGTCGTATCGACGTACATGTACATATCCAAGGGTGGCCCGGGGGAGGGGCAGATAGGGCCTGGGCTCGGGGCCCCAAATTTTTTTTACTTTTTGTATTGATTTTAACTATGATTTTTTCTACTAAGGCCCAAGAGTCCTGCAACCTTCACCCCATTGCCTAGCCTACGCATCTAAAGTCAAAAGAAGAAAAAAAGAAGAAAAACAAATAGGACAAATAACATAAAAATGAAAAAGGTAGGGAATTGGAAACATCCGCAGTTGCGAATCTCTTTACACGAAATCGTATCTCCGAAAAAGGAAAAATGTCACGATCAACATTAAATGGCTAAAAATGACGAGCAAATATGCACATGCCAGGGTAGGAAAGAATATACAGTTGAAGAAGAGTCGATCAAAATTTGAACAAAGAATGTAAGGGCTCTATCGACATATATTGCCATATATATACTGTCATTTGTCATTGATCAAATATTGCATATAGTGGTTACTAAAATTTTGTTGAGTCATTAATTTCTAATTTCTTGATATGTACATGGAATCTTAGTTATCACTACTGTAGATTTTGTATTTTACTAGGTTTCAAGAACCAATAGTTATCCGTAATGAAGAACTTCATATACTTCATTTGCTTAAACTTGCTGATAATAGCATCGTTATTTTCTATAATTTAAAGTCAAATTTATGAACTTCATTAATTTTTAGACCATTTTAGTTTATTTTTCTTGATCGAGATATTGTGCTAATATTATGATAGGTCTGGGTATTATGCATGGTGTGTATTGCATTGTGAATATCCTTGTTCGATTGCTTGAATAAGACGTCTGTTTTTAGTCAAGATCGTAAACAAACACACGGATACTTTGTATTGTTTTATGGGTTCAAATGGATGATGATTGTGCTACAAATTATACTTATTCTAAAATCTAAATCGATGATGCTACGAAGTTGAGAAACTTGAAGATTGAGAAGATGTAGTCTATGTTACTCTACAAGAAAAAAGTATTTCATTAATTTGTTTCATAATCTAGTCTAGTAGAGGTGCATAAAATTCCACATGAAATGCCTATGTCTATATCTAAAACAACAAGATTCTACATGTATATTTTATAGGAATCAAACTAAGAAATTGCACAAAACATTTATGTTCATAATAATGAAATACTGAATCTTCCAAAAAAAATTGATACTTTATTTTTAATATTTTTTTGAACAAGGGGCAGAATTTTGAATTTTGCCCCGGGCATTCAAATGCTCCATAGGTTAGGAGGAACTCTGATTCATGCTCATAGAATCCCTTTGCCATCTCCTTACCGAACTCCCACTTCCATGTACAAGAGCAAGCTTGCCGGCTCACACAGCAATTCCTCTCATTTCAGGGTGTTGGATGACAACGTACCCCATGCAGTATGACCTACATGACCTTCGTTTATGCCTCCATCGTCACAAGCTCCGAGTACCTCCACACCTCTCCTGCCTTCATGTTATGCTATTATGGATAACTAAGGGCAAGTGGGAAAGGTTGTGTTAGTTACACCTGGGAAGTCATAGTCAGCATTGACTTTAGAGACTTTTAAGAAAATAATGATATTTATGGGAGGACCTAAATGATTAAATGGAGTAGATTTTAGGGTATCAAATCTGAAATTACCAAAAACAAATATTTCTACTTGCAAGTTAGCCTCTCTGAATAGTGTAAAAAGGGCGTTCCATTGCCATGAGGCTTACGTAGGGTCTGGGGAGGGTCAAGATGAACGCAACCTTATCCCCATATATTAGAGAGATTGTTCCCATGACTCGAATCTACATCATGTAGAATGCAAGCAAAATTATCGCGCCAGGCGACACCCTCTCTCCATTAGTAGTGTAAAATGCCAAATCCAAAGAGCTCATATGAATGGATTTTAATACTTCTATTTGCATATGATAGATTTTTAATACTTGCATCACATGTCGTATGAATGGATTTTAATACTTCTATTGCATATGATAGATTTTTAATACTTGCATCGCATGAAAAAGTGGATTCTTGAAATATGAATTCCCAAAATATGGATCTCTTCAACACAGTATTTCTCGCTATCCTAAGCAGCTATGTTGGACAAATATGGACAAGGACACAATATGTGGATGTGGGATACATGCATTTTCAAATAGATACCAAGTAGTCACCTTTGTGCAAACTGACACAGATACTAGTACAGACATGATACGGATACAAAAAACCAATTTTGCTTTGTCTGTGCAACAAAGCAGTTATTTTTTAGTGTTCTGAAAGTTATTATGTCGATACATCGGCAAAACAATTTCAGATGATATTATTTGTTTTCTTGTTTCATTTTTGTTGTAGGCTATCTATAGAGGATATAGATCATGTCTAGTGTTAGTTGATTTTGAGTTTAGTGTTGATGCTCCATTGTTTCTTATCGATATGATTTAAAGCTCAAATCCTACCAATATATCCCCAAATTTATGGTGTATTTATGTGTGTAAATTAGTTAACTGATTAAGCAATGCTCCCTTTTCTTCGTATTCACTGCTCTGATATGGCCTGGACAAATTGTAGATACCACTTCCACCTGTTGATGAGAAGAAGAAGGTAATTGAAGATGTCGACAAAGATAGAAGATATGCAATCGATGCATCAATAGTTCGAATTATGAAGAGTCGAAAAGTCTTGGGCCATCAGCAGCTAGTGATGGAATGCGTTGAGCAGCTTGGTCGGATGTTCAAGGTATCAAGATGATTTTCCGCCTAGATGTGACAGATAAAAGGATTTCTTTTTCTTCTCATTTTTTTTCAATGGCTTATTGTAATATTAAATTTGTTTGTGCAGCCTGACTTTAAGGCAATCAAGAAGAGGATAGAGGACCTTATCACCAGAGATTATTTGGAGAGGGACAAGGACAATCCCAATGTATTCAGATACTTAGCTTGATTGGCGAGGGGGGTTTTGGAAGCCTTTCTCTGGGAAGCTGCCGATAGCAATGCAACAGGATCTGGACATCAGTGCCTTGGGAGTTTTAATACTGCAAAGAATGGCAAAGGCTCTTTTGCTGCTTTGAGAAGGATAAACAGTCATCAGGTCCTGAGATATCCTTTTGCATTTATAATGAAGCAAATCTCTCTACCGTAAGAGGCTACGTGAAGTGTTTGAGAGCAGTTTGCCTGCATGTTGGATCTTTAGACATGCTTCCCCAAAAGTTGGTTGGCTACTTCTCTTATTTGATTTTTTTTTAAATATTTTATCTTGTTCAGTGAGCTGAAACTTTTAACTAAATTATATATATAATACTTGAACCCCTTGTGTTCCAAATTGTATCTGTCTTGCTTCTTATTTATTTATTTTTTTTTTTCCTCAAGACATTTCATTTTCCTCTTCAAGCCTAGAAGAGTAGTAGTAGTAAACAAATTATTCTTTGTTAATAAATCATTGTATCATTATATCTCCTCTCTGTTCTTTGTTGTTTCTGTAATAATAGTCCGACTGATTAGTGATTGCGAAGTTGTTGAGAAAGAAACATTAACTTATTGCGCCAGGTGATCGGAATAATACTACTTGATGGTCATGGTGTCAACTACCACCTCAGCTTGGGTCGTCTGTTCGGTTTGCTAAACTAGCTGCTCTTTCCCTGCAGCAGTAGCAGTACTGTACATGTCAACATTGTTCTCTGCCAGAATCTTGACTTGCAACTCCACTCAGAAGGCCTTCCACATTAGATAGGAACCACAATGCAACGATCTTCTCCATCTTTCACTTCAAGAATCTCAATGACAAGATTACAGAATAAAGTTGATTCTACTGATCAATACCGAGTCTTACATCAAACACACACTAGATGACATGCTTCTATATATATAATAATAATAAAAAAAAAAAAAAATATATATATATATATATATATATATATATATATATATATATATATATATATATATATTTTTTTTTTTTCTATATATATATATATATATATATATATATATATATATATATATATTTTTTTTTTTTTTTTCTATCTATATATATATATATATATATATATATATATATATATATATATATATATATATATTAACAGTTGCATGGTATAGACATTTGCAAACTAGCAGCTGGTATGGATCTTGGCAAACTCCAGAGTCTTCTTCCCTTGCAATTTGTTAGTGATGTAATGCCTATTGTACTCTCCATGCGTGTATTTTTTGTAAACTGGGGGCTCGTGTTTGCTGACCAGTTCAGGCATGGGGCCGAGCTCGACTTCGTAGCTAGGCGCATAAATTGTGACAACCGAGAGCCGGCTTCTATCCCTGTTCGTCACCACCCTGTGTTCTACACTTTTGTATCTTCCATTGGTCAAGACCTGAACAATTTTCAGAGTTAAAACTGATAGCCCAATGCAAGTTGATGTCGAATTGTTCTGAATGCGGTGACAAACTAGAAGTGTTGTCTCACCTCAAGTGTATCCCCTATGTTGATAACGAGAGCGTTGGGTATGGGCTGGACTGACACCCAAGTGCCGTCCTTGAGGATCTGTAGGCCTACCGATTCTGCGTCTTGCTGCAAGACTGTGAGGGCACTCCCGTCAGAGTGTGGGCTCAGTCCGAGCACCAGGTCTGGCCTCGAGCATGGTGGATAGTAGTTCATCCTAGCGGCCTGGACCGCCTCTCCGAACATGTCACCGAATGCATCATGCCTCAGCCCTAAACTTCTGGCTGTGAGTATCAGTAGTCTTTTGCACAACTCCCTTATGTTAGCCGAGTACACCTCCATGGTTTCACTGCAATGCAACAATTGACACTTATATGTGATTTGCTTGTCTATATATTTTCATTGTTGTCATTCGTCCTCGCACCTGAAATTGGACGGATTGGTAGGCCACAGGTGAGGTTTTCTTATGAAGGATGGCTCGACTCCGAGCGCGAGCATGTTGCACCAGTCCAGTTTCTGGTCCTCGGAGAATACGAAAGCGTGGCCGTAGCCTTGTAGAGTGCCAGGTGCCATGGGGTACCTCTCTTTCTCCTCTAGTGGAAGCTTGAAGAAGTCCATTGCTACCTCCTGCATTCTCTCCAGTAGACTATTCTCTATCCCATGATTTACTAGCTACATTCAAATCATCAAAGTGCAGCCTATCTGCATTAGTTTATAATGCCAAACGACTTCTCAACAGGAATGTAAATGCAGAGGACGAGAATCAACCTGAAAGAAGCCCCAGTCTCTACAGGCAGCAGTGAACTTTCTCATCTCCTCTCTTGCTTGGCACGGCCGGGTGCCACACATTAGCTTCCCCATGTCGATGACCGGCACCTCTTGCGTGGCGGTGGTGCTGCCGTCTCGGTCGACGGTCTCTCATCCGGTTCCCGTATATACCTCTCCGGTACTGCCAACGGTCGAGACTTGCAAAGCTCTTGAACATCTTCGATGTGGCCAATCTTGATCTCATTAGAGTTGGAGCACATTACAGGAGCCATGATCCTATAGTACTGCTGCTCAAACAAATACAAATGTTTGTTTTGCTACATTGGTCTCCATCGGCTATATGCCTATAAATAGATTCGATGAGCTCTCTCACGGCCGTTCATTCTCTGTACATTGATTCACTGAAGTCAAAAGTGCCACTGGTGGAGGAGAGTAGTGGAGTAGGCAAAGGTAGAGGAATCTTTGAAAGAACTAGAACCGTTGATTTGTATCTTTCCAATATTGGAGGAAAAGGTTCAAGAGAATCGTGAAAGCATGTGCTCTTAGAGCCATTGATAATTTCCAGTTGTGCAATAGTTGTCCCCCTTTGTCCAGACCAAGCTAGTGATGCTGCTACGTGATTGGCTTCTTCCAACAATGTGGGGCTTAAATGCCAATACCTATTATTTTTTATTTATTTATAAGCAGATCCCTCCTCCATAAAAGTGCAACAAATCTAGTAAAAAAGAAAGGCACGAAGAAAAATGAAACGAATCGAGCGTTCATCGTGCTCTTTCGTCTGTACTTTATGTTGCTTAGGAATTAGGCAACCTTCGTGGCTACGAAGGGACAAGCCGTCAGAATAGTGTGTTGGGTTGTGTATGTGTATCTCGTATCCGGTTGAGAGCTCTAGGTTGACGAGTTTAGTAATTGTTGGCAATGACCCGAAGCAAACCTGTTTGGTCTGGTTCACCGTATGGCCGGCCCATATGGGACATGGTCATTATTGTAAGTACGTCAATGCGGAGCTAATCTCTAGAATATTTTTTCACCTTTGGGGGCATTTGGTATGCGGAATACTATATAACCTAGGGGTGCAACTCGGGCGGACTAAACCCGAGTCCGATCAGATAAACCCGTTAAAGGGTTGGGTTAGGGTTGAAGATACTCGAGTTCGGGCTCGGATTTGGGTTCAAATATTTGAACCCGATCATAAATCGGGTTGGGTTTGGGTTCATGTGTCGGGTTACCCGAAGAACCCGAAATCCGACTTATATATATATATATATATATATATATATATATATATATATATATTGTCGTACTTCTTAAATAAAAAATTTAAATCCAAAATTTCTTCACCCAAACTCTTCAACTCCTTATCCTAAATCTTATTTCAGTTTGTATTTTGTAAGGATCAAGACTTGATTGCTATTTGATTATGTGTTTAATATTACTTTTGTTTAAAATTGTCTCAATTAGTATATTAGAGCCCGATAAACCCGACGGATCCGACCCAACCCGAGTTCAACCCGAGCCAAATCCGATCCTCCGGGCTTGGTCTTGGGCTTCATATGTTGAACCCAAAGTCGGGCTGGGCTTGGGCTCGGGCTAGGCTTATGATTCATCGGGTTGGGCTCGGGTTGACCTCAAACCCGACCCAACCCGCCCGAGTTGCACCCCTAATATAACCGGGAATTCTATATTTCCGAAAATCAAATTCCAAGGAATTAAATTCCCTGGAAAATTACATTTCCATGTTTGGTGACAATAAATATTTCCGGAAAAAAAAATAAAAAAATAATAATAACGAAAAAGAAAATGAACAAATATAAAAAAAAAACCGTAAAACGACAAAAAATAATCGGTAAAAAACGAAAAAAAAATGATAAAAACGACAAAAAATCGGTAAAAACTACAAAATAACAAAAAAACGACAAAAACGATGAAAAAAACGACAAAAAATTGTTAAAACGAAAAAAAATGACCAAAAAGCGACAAAAAATGTATAAACGACAAAAAATAACAAAAAAAGGGTAAAAACGACAAAAATAACCAAAACAAACACGACAAAACGACATAAAATCGATAAAAAACGACAAAAAACCAAAATGCGGCAAAAACGACAAGAACAACCAAAAAAATCGGTTTAGAAAACGACAAAAAATGATAAAAAAATTAGTTAAAAAACACAAAAAATCGGTTAAAAACGACAAAAAATAACCAAAAAAGCGACAAAGAACGACAAAAAAATCATAAAAGCGACAAAAAAAACGACAAAAATGACAAAAAAGACAAAATCAGTAAAAATGACCAAAAAGCGACAAAAACGACAAAAAATGACTAAAAATCGGTCAAAACAACAAAAAAAAGCTACAAAACGACAAAAAAATCGTTTAAAACGACAAAAATTGACAAAAAAGCAACAAAAAGGACAAAAATTGGGTAAAAATGACAAAAAATAATCAAAAAAGTGACAAAAAAGACAAAAAATGGGTAAAAAACGACAAAAAATCGCTTAAAAACGACAAAAATTGGTAAAAACGACAAAAAATGACAAAAACGACAAAAAAGAAAAAATGTTCAAAACTAAATCATAATTGATCAAAAAAGAAGAAAAAATTTTAGACAATTTTTTTTTTTGCCCGGGCAAAAAAAAAAAAAACGCACCTATTCTCTACGGATAGAATTCCCATGTTTTGTGGGTAAACTATTTACCCGGGTATTTATAATTTTCGGGAATAAATTTTTTATAAGCCAAACAAACGTGGTAATAGATTCCATCTTAAATTTTTTCGGGAATAAAAAAAAAATACCGCATACCAAACGCCCCCTAGAATAACCTGATCCCGTAGCTATTTCCTCCCCTTTTATTCTTTATCTCCTTGTGGGAGATCTCTAGCGGGATGAGCCAAGAAGTTTTCTCGTAAGAGATTTCACAACCGTGATCTAGAGACGTAAAAGGAACCCGGTTGAAACACGCTGAAGATATAATTCTATTTTTTTTGGCTTAACCTCTTTCGGTGCCGTGATACACAAATGGATTACATATGTATCAGAGCTAACGGGACGGACGGACACGGACAGTCCACTGTCCGTGTTCGGTCCGAAAATGAAAATGAGTTCGGACGGACGGACACGGATAGTCCACTGTTCGAGTTCGGGCCGGACGGACACGGACAACCACTGTTCGTTAATTCAATCGGACGGTCCGCGGAAAATGAAATATTACCAAAGCTATTATTTTTATCAAGATATCTTGATAGTTGGTACAAAAAATCAAGTTGAAAGAAAATACAATTGAAGGTTATAGAACTACAACAAACAATAGTAAAATGTTAACAAAAATCGAGACGAACAACAAAAAATTGATGCAAAACCAAAATAATATGACATTAATTGATGCAAAACCAAAATGAGTCTTTACTATCGGACGGTTCGCGGACAAATCGGACCGGACATGGATATGACCGTGTCCGGGTTCGATTTTTAAACGGACCAAAAACATGTCCAAGTTCTGTTCGTTAATCAATAGGACGGTCCGCGGGTCGAACATTTATCGAGCCGGACACGACGGACAACGGACTACTTTGTCCATTTAACCCCTAATCAGAGCCATGATGGCTTCTTCTCTCTTTTAGGAAACACTAAAAAGTTAGGGTCCCATGTTTTTATCTATAAATATGCATGATATTTTTAGATTTTTTTTTACTAGTCCATGCTCGTATGGTCCATATGAAAGTGTTGAAATCTTTTATGTCTGTGATGATCCTGGGAGTTGCCGTGGATGCTTTTTTGATCAATGTAATAACTATTTGGTGTACTACTTTTGTGTAATATTAGAAGATGTTGTAATTTTTTTTTATTTGTTTGAATTTTACAACATAAGAACTGATTATCATCGTAACACTAATCTCTGCGAAAATAAAAACTACATAAATACAAGGTCGTTAGTCCATATAGGGACACGACCTCGATCGTGCCGAACGTGCAACCTGTCGATCTTACCTACACAAGGATCAGAATGACGCTGGGCAATCTCCGCGGTTGCAACCGTACCCATGGGGGAACTAGGAGCTGTCGGCAGGTGACCAGACCCTTCTTTGGGGTCTCCAGTGGGAAACAAGAACCAGATGCGAGGGCTAACACATGCCCTTGGCTAAATGCCTAAAAAAAGAATATACAAAGTTACAAGTGGATGAAGAGATCAGAAACCCGCTCATTCGCTAGGACCACCATCCTCTCATGGTCACCATCGAGCATGAGATATGGAAAAGATCCTTTAGCTCTGCTAAGAAATATGGACAAATAAAACCAGTAGGGTCAAAAACCCAAATAAACAAGTACCATGAGAAAATATCTAAGGCATTCCCAAAAACTAGCATACAAGCAGATAAGAAGATAAACAACATAAATAAAAGAACAATGACTTTGAAAACTGTCCATCATAAAGCAATGACCAAGTCCTACATCAAACAAGAATAAGGAGTTGGAAATTGTCCCCATGATGGTCCACATATCTAAGTCTTCCTCTACGAAAGAAAAGAAAGAATGAATAAATAAACGATAGTAAGTAAAAACAACCAATTTCTATCATTAGCTAGCCAACTATGGTTATCATAATCATGGTTACTTGCAAGTTGCAAATTGAGGAATTCTTTTGGCGCATGTAGAACAAATAGTCCAAGCAAATAATGATCAATCAATAACATAATAACAATAGTAACATCAAAGTAAGATGCAACACTCAAAGGTGTGCTAGATCACGTACCCTCATGACAAAGAGATCCGTGTCCACACCCTAGTCCACGAGACATCATGCAAGTAAGAAATCCTCCCTTCAATGTACTAGGTGATTATGCTTTTATTTAATTTTGACAGTTATGGTTGTGGATTCCAGGTTTGTGGAGCCCCATTGAATCCAACATACATGGAGTGCCATTCAAGGCGATGCAAAACTAGACATTTACTTCAATCACAAACTCTAGTACAAGTCATGTTATCGATCCATGTCGTTAATTACCAAAGTGAGAGTGCAAATGCAACGAGCCACCGAGAGAATCAGTACAATCAATCAAGTAGTCAATCATGACATCGTTACCTAGATATAATCATACTAGTCATAACAATACATGCCATAATGAGGCTAACTCCAGCAATAACATTTAACTGGAAAAGGATACCTATATATCAACGGTCAATCATTCAATACAATTAAATAACTGAAAAGCTAACAAGATACTATAGGGGTATATGTGCACGAGGGCACAATCTCGATCTAAACCAAACCATTCTAGGCAATCAATCTATTAGTTGATTCCCGAGAGTATCAAACTATTAAAATTTGGAATTGCAATCAAAATCTCATTTGAACCCCTGTATCTAGAATTTATCCAGTATTTTGATGAAACCGAAATAAATTTGATACATAAGACCCAACCATCCAAATCTATAAAAGAATAGTCGCATATCCACCATAGAGCCAGAATGTGCCAAGTTTTGAAACAATCGCTGATCAAATTGGTATAAATTTCGATTACCGAGACTTAAGAAACATGGGTCGTCCTTGCAGTTTTCTTGATGGGCAGTATATCAGTGGTATACTGTTGGTGCATAAAACCTGCATGTGTTAGTCCTTGCGTGGTACAAATTTGTCGTCGGTCGATCGATACTTGTCCAAATATAATTCTATAAGAAGCACCATGCCCAAAAACACCATACAAAGCAATGAATCAAGTTTCATAGCTATCAACCGCGTATGTACGAATTCCCAACAAAAATTGATAGAGCATGAAAACGATAAGAACTCAATTCATACTCGATTGTCTTGAGTTCCGTCAAGAAATATTATCGTAGTACGATCTCTAAATACTGAAAATCTGCATCAAGAAAACTTGACAAAAATAGAAGAGCCTACATATAGCCTATTGAAGTAAGCAAGGTGTATTTGCCTAAGGGCGGGCGATGACCGGATACAAGTTCTAGATGCGATGCATGTACTTGTGTACCTCTAAGTCGCTAGAGAGCCCAGACCTCGCTCCCACCACTTAGTTCCCACTTTAAGTGATGAGGGAAGGGAGATTGAGAATGAGAGAAAGAGAAGGATAAGAAAGAGTAAAATAAATGAATGTATAGGTATAAAGGGTTATAAATATAAACCCCAAATCAATAGTAAAACCCAACTGTCAAGATCGATAAAAATATACTAAATAGAGCATTCCCTACTCGAGGTGTATACTACCAGTATATGGCTAACACAGGAAATGTTAGGATTTTGCTCGATCGAGAACGTTCTATGCATGAATCCTAGTCGGGTTACATGTCAATGCCATGGGTCTTTAGAAGTCTCGAGTAGTCTCCAAATTAGCTTGTTGTTCTAGAAAATCCATAAAATTATTATTAGTTTCATAAGTTATTAATAGCTTCAAAACTCCGAGTATCTCACACGATAACTCGTCCAGACATCGATGCACACAAAATAAAACAGAAACATAGATCTCGATAAATAATACAAGTCAAGGACTAAAGTCATGTCACAAATCTCAATAAACAAGCCAATCATCAAGAAAATACAAAATAAAAGAAATCCAAGATAATAGAATAAAGATGCATATCTTTATGAGAATATTGATATAGTAAGGTGATCCTCATATAACGGGCGTGTATGGTGGTACCACATGATGTTTCAGAGCTAAGGATAATCAAAGAAGTTACTTCTGGCCCAAACGCGGAATGGTAGATGATGTATGAATGAAGAAGAACTAGATTCATAAGGAAGAATGTTTGAACATTATGGATCTATAGTCCTATCACAAGGCTAGTAAAAACAAATGGAGTTTTAAGGTCAAGCTAAAGGAAGATGACATCCTAGAATGCTAAAAACATGTTTGGTGTTGAGGGATTCACCAGTAAAGGGGGTGGATTATGAGGATACATTTTCTCCTTCGTGAGAATCACGTTTATCCTCGTAATCCTAGCGATCATTGCATATTTTGATCAAGATCACTTTACTCCATGGTGAGCTAGATGAGGAGATCTATATCGATCTATCCATTAGATTTGTAGATACTTGGGCATAAAATATACATGCTCAATAAGTCCATCGATGACCTTAAACAATCATCAAGGTAGTGGTACATACGGTTTAATAAAGCCTTTACTTCGTATGGCTTTACCACGACTATAGATGACACTATCATATAAATTGATATGACAAAGGCTTTATGATCTTATCATATATGTAGAAGATCATATATTATTGACAAACAATAGTTTGGAGATGATTAACACTACTAGAGGGTGTTTTCTTCTCCTTTAAGGTGAAGAACATGGGTAATGTGCGTTAAGTTCTTAGGGTTTAGATCAAAGAAATTGTGCTAAGATGAACCTTGGTCTGTCTCAGGACACTACATTAGAAAGATGATAAAGCAATTAGATATGTCAATTACAGGCCCATAAAATCTCTATTGCTGCCAGACAAATAATTAGCGAATAATGTCCTAAGGGTTAGGAGGAAAATAATTTGATGGAAAAATAACCCTATGCAAAAGTAGTTGGGACTTTGATGTATTCTATGATTTGTATTTGCTTGACATAGCCTGTGCGGTAGGAGTTGTTACTCGCTCCAAGCTAATCCTAGACAAGTCCACTAGAAGGGTGTTCAAAGGATCTTATGCTACTTAAGATGGACAATTCATACGTTCATTGTGT